>QMIH01000795.1:218518-232464 GCA_003987875.1 Clarias batrachus | reverse complement strand
TATAGTATTATTTCATTCGCAGAAGACAGTGATAACTTGGCAAAGTGAACAGATTTCTCAGATCTGCAGCTCTTCTGAAAGACTCTTCTCCTTCCTCCTCCTCCTCCTCATCGTCCTGAAGGGCCAGTAAAGCGCGGCGCTCTACATGACCGCATCAGAGAGTTTCCAAGCGAGCACTTTGCAATATTTACTTTACAGCGTCACTTGATCTCCGCTCCAGTCCGTGCATCCTCGGGAGTTTAACAGGCTGTTTTTAAAGCGAGTCCAGGAAGAAGAGCCAAGCCTCACACTGGCAGCAGACAACCACTGACGCCTACGATATCCCAGCACCCCCAGCTTCACCCGGGTCCTGCCAGGGCTCATGTGCACCCCCGCTGCATCTACTCCACAACAGCACGGCTATAAAATTCAAGTGATATAAAAGTGCTGAACCGAGTCGTGTGACGACGTCTCGTCAGTATAATATGCAGACGAAGTCGTTTTATCTAGAACAGGAAATGAACACATGAGCTGATGTAAGCCGTTAGATCACTCACGCTACTTTATTCAACTAATAAAAGAAGAAAATGTAATAATACTTGCTTGAATGCCGTCACAAGCAAGGCGTGAAAATATTGTGACAGATTATCTATTAATATCTATTTAAATAAACGTGATAAATAAGCAAACAAATGGAGAGGTGAAGGCAGGTATGAAGGTAGATACAGTAAGTGAACATGTAAGGAGTAAATGAAGTAAGAAAGCAAGTGTTTACTGTATGTAAAGAGGCACGTGAAGAAGTGAGCACTTCAACACACAAACAAGTGTATTAGTGGGTTAATTAAGTTAATAGGTAAACAATTACTTATCTAAACAAATAAGCAAGTAAATGTGTAGGTACATGAATTTTAAGAACTTAGTAAGGGAATCACCACGGACTAACCGATACGATATTATCACGATACACAGGTACAGATTCTATCGAGATTCTACCGGCATCACGATTTTATAAATATTCTTTTTTAATATGAGACTTTTTCCCCAAAATTCTGTTATCGTACTAAATAAACTTCACTTCACACAGGGTGCTGTGCTGCTCGACAGTGTGTGAACAGTTCAGAGCGCCACCTGTAGGATTACAGAGGAACTTGGCTGCGCGAATGAAAAAGCACAGAAATAATGTATTTGTTTGTTTGTTTGTTTAATTTTAAACGATTTTGGTCTCAGTGTGGCGATACATGAAGCGTCACATCAAAGAATTGTGATATATAATCAGATTGATTTTTGTTTATACTTAACCAAATAAGAAAAGAAATAAGCAAGCAAAGGATACATGCAGTATGTAAACAAACAAATAAACACTTAAAAAAGTAGTTGTAGTAAAGTAAACAAGAGTTTTCGTAAGCAAGTAAAGAAATAAACAATTTTATATGTAAACAAGCAAAGTAAATGGTAAGATGGAGTTAAGATGGTAAAGAAGTAGGCAAGTGAACAAGCGCCCGTGTTAGCAAATCAGTAAACAAACAAGTGAGGAGGAAAAGACAACGGTATGTAAATGGTTAAGTTAATATATGAGTGAGCATATCTGTAAGCAAATCTGTAAACAAGTCAATAGAGCAGTAAGTAAACAAAAAGATATGTAAGCAGTATAAATAAACAAACACGCAGGTAAGTAAACAAGTACATACTGTATGTAAACAAGTGGATAAAGATGTTAGCAGTTAATGTGTGAACAGTTAAATAAATAAATATAGTTAGCTAAGTGCACAAATACTTATTTACTTACCTGTCTGCTTACGTAAAAAAAAAAAAAAAAGTAGGTGCGCGAATAAAGTAAAAATCAGAGCCAGGTTTCATCGCTTTTTGCCCGAATCGTTCGATTCAGCTCCTTCGGAAGCGTCACACTCGGAGTGCGCAGAGAAGAATGTAGCGCTTACACAAACAGGGCATTAAACAGATTAGACCTTGATGGATCAGCGGGTGCTTTGAGGAGACTTTTTCCATGGCAGAAACGCTTTACGGGCAGCTTCAGGTCCAACGTTTGGACACATTTTCTCCTGATTACTACCGAGAGGAAATTCTTGGCTCTCAACGCTCGAGCTGGATTTCTCCGGGACTGATGGCGCTTGAAAAGTTTCCCAAATTTTGAGGGAGGAGGTTTAGGCAAAGGTCACAGCGCACTCCTCCAGATGCTCGTTACCTTCAGTTTAGCCTCTATTGTGTGGGCTCGAAGCTCCTCGCTGTTTTTAATCGCCCCAGCAGCACCGCCAGTTTGTAGTTTTCTGCGTAGCCTTTTGCTTTATTTCCCATTTAAAGCCATTTTCTGGGCTGCCGTGCGTGTTACCTCACTGCGCGTTAAACCGTTTAGTCATGGAAAAGGTTTGCATTTATTCTAATTAGAAGAAACAGTAAAACATTTGTGTCAATTTGTCCTGTTTCATACTGTTTTTTTTTTAATCTGACATCATTAAATAGACCATCATGAAGATTCAGTGTAGAACTCGACTGTAGTGTTTTGATTATTGATTGACTATAAGTCAAAACCTTTATTTTCTTAACAGGCCCTTGTACTTCTTCTACAACACCACATCCTGTAGTGTTTATTTCTCTTGTATCACAGCAATTTTCCAACAATTAGTTTTTCTTCTTGTTTAATGTTGTGGAACAGCCAAGAAAGTTGTGATTTGCGTTATAGAAACGATAAACAATCAGACTAGTGCTGCTTTACTAACGACTTTTCTGCTGACTCACAAAGCACTGACACTGGAGACTCCTTCCATAAATGTTACTCACAGATGTTTTATCTACGAGTCCATGTGAAAGAGCCGTTGCTATAGAAACACTAACATGTAAGAATGAGCACATTAATTTATAGAAACTGTACTACTGTTGGAGAAAACTAATCAACACCTTGTGAGCAAATCCAAAATCCAGAACTCAACACTGATGTTGTTTAACTATTTTATATTGTATCGAGTTCTTCAATGACACTGAAGTTATTCCCTGTAATTGTAATACACTCTGTGTTTGTATTTTGTGTTTTGTTTTGTTTTTTCCACAGAAGTGGTCCAGCGTGAACAGTCCGCTTTTCCTCCCGCTAATCCCTCCGCGGTCTCCGGGATTCACCGCCGTGGTTCTGACCTACGACCGGGTCGAGAGCCTCTTCAGGGTCATCACAGAGATCTCCAAAGTGCCGAGTCTGGCCAAGCTGCTGGTGGTGTGGAACAACCAGAACAAGAGCCCGCCTGAAGGTCCGATTCAGTTCGACATTCATTTTAATTTGGAAAGTAAACAAGCAGTTTTAGGTAGTCAAGTAAGTGCACTAGGAAGTGATTAGGAAAGTAAGCTGCTATGGAAGTAAATAAGCAAATAAACATATGGGTAAGTGAGGAAACAAGTAAATATTTAGCAAAGTAAACAAGTACATGGGTAGATAAGAACGTATGTAGGTTAGCATATAAGTAAGCAGGCAGTTTAATAAACAGGAACATGGGTAGTCAGGTGATAAATAAACAAACAAATAATTCAACATATTTGTAGGCGAGTGAATAAAGGATGTAAATAAATAGGTAAGTAAATGAGTAAGAAATCAAGTAAACAGGTACATAGATAAGTAAATAAGAATGTAAACAACCAAGTAGGCAGGTGAATAAATATGCAAGCATGTAGGGACATAAACTTTCAAGTCATCAAGTACATGTACATAAGTCAATAAACAAATAATCAATTAAATAGACAAGTAGAGAGGCAAATAAGAAAGTAAAAAAAAAAAACCGTGAACAAAGGTAAGTGAGTAACTAATTGTCTAAGTGAGTAGGTGACGAGGTGGGAAGGTAAACAGGTAGGTAAGTAAACAATAACGTAAATAGGTACTTGGGCTGGTCGCTCAGTAAGTGTGTAGATAAGCTAGAGTATAAGCAAGTAAATAAATTAGGAAGCTTGTACATAGGTAGTCAGCAGGTAGGTAAGTAAGTAAACAAATGAGTTGGTAGATAAATAAGTCCATAAGTAAACAAGGAACTGATTACATAAGCAAAAAGTTGGCATGTAGATAAGTAAATGATAAGTAAATTGGTAGGAAAGGGAGTAAGGAATCAATAAATAAGCAGACAGTAAGTTTAGTAAACAAATTATTAGGTAAGTCAGCAAATGTCAGTTATGTAAACAAGTAAATAAGCAAGCAGGTAAGTAAACAATTAGGTCAACAATCAGAAAGACATGCAAGTAAACAAGAATATAAACAAATGAACCGAGTAGGTAAGTTAGTGAGTAAGTTATAATTTAAGAAAAAACACACAGGTAGTTTGGTTAACCATTAAGAAGGTAAGTAAATACATATTGTAAGTAAACACCTGAGGCTGATAAACAAGTAAAGGAGAGTGGATTTGTTTCTCTTTTTTTATGTATGTGTATGTGTATGTGTATGTGTATGTGTGTGTGTGTGTGTGTGTGTGTATGTACGTGTGTATGTGTGTGTGTGTGTGTATATAGATGTGTATATGTGTGTGTACACCACCTACAAACGTCCTGTTCTGTTTGAGTCCTTAACAACACTTGAGTGCGATGATGTCGGTAGACGGACTCGTCTGACACAGAGGAAAGGAACACACATTTTCCCGACACAGAGCAGACTAAATTAAATAAGATTTCATTTCTCTGAGAGTCGAGAGTCGAGCCATGCGCAGAGCCGAAGCCAAACTGGTTTTCTGGCTCGTGTTTAAGTTGTAAATGAGAAGCAACTATTTGGCCCCTGAACTGGTAGATGTGTAGGAAAAAAGTCCAGTGGAAAATATTTCAGCGCTTGAGGTCTTGGTGTGTTGTGTTTTTAGTCGTGTCTGTCTGTAGACGCCATTGTGTTCCATCAGTCATTATATACACTCTTATGTTTTATTACAGTTTACCCGCTACTGGCAGTCAGATAAAGAAAACTAATTACATAATCGCTCCTTCAGATTTCTGAATGTTTATACTGCCGGACTTTGTCAATTCTTTCAAATTATAATTCTAAATGAGTGTTTCATTAAAGCTGAGATTCGTCTTACAGTACAAAAAGATCGACCTTTTTTTTTTTTTTTTCTTTAAAACTTCTGGGAAGTGTTGTATTCCTCTTATTTCACAAAATTAGAGATCCATGTAAAGAAATTTGGTTAATGTTCACAACAAACATCAAAATGAATAAAAAAGATCACTGTGGCTGATTTTTAAAGTATTCAGCATTCTATATAATATCTATTGTATAATAAGTATGATATCTCAACAGGGCGGTGCGGAAAACAAAAAACATTCATCAGAATGAATATAGTAGCTCAAAAAAAAAGTAGCTGGCCAAAAACTGTATTGGACTGTGAACTCTTTTCCAAATTAGGATTATTCACCCTCAGGACAGCTTTGCAGGACACATTTTCTATCATTGTGCTCCCGGACTGATTCATTGAAACCGGTGAAGCCGACTGAGGCCCCCCAACAACTTCGGTAGTCAAGGACTAGCTGTATCACGATACCTAGGTTACGATCCGATTTCTCTATCACAGTTTTATATACTGTATATATCCAGATTTTCAGTTTGTTCCCTGTTTGTTCCAAGTTTAAAACCTTCACCCAGTACAAAAAGCTTTATTTAACAGCTTTACATGAGTAATTAACGTTAAAAGTAATGGTCTACAATTTAGTTTTTCCCACTCAAAAACCAAAGGCAGCATTTAAACAATAACTTTCTCTCTCTCTCTCTCTCTCTCTCTCGCTCTAATAATAGGTCTTAACAAGGCAATCAGCTGTGTGCCTGTTTATGGATCCTTTACACTACCAGCTTGGGGGGAAAAAGGGGGGAACAAGAAATTAATTATATCCTCCACATAGATTTTACTAATATAATTACGTCGAGGGAAACTTTGAAGTGGACTAATGGGCGAGTGTTGCTTTTGATTAGAGGCGTCAGTGGAGCCGAGCGGTGGAGCTTTGCGACCCATTACGGCTAACAAGGTCCTCTTTACAGGTCAAAACTGAAGCCCAGGCTGAAACAAGAACCGGTTTCCTCTTTCTTATTCCTCTCCCCTCCTCGTGGCTTGTTTACATCGAGCAATTTCGAGACACTTGCGTTTCCAGTACTTGTCATTTTTAAATAGTGTTTTTTTTTTCTTTTCTTTTTTTAGTTTTTTTGCCTGAACTTTATTAACTCGGGTGATTTGTGAGTAACGATTCTTTTCTGGAAGCCGAAACGCTCGTAACAACGTTCGAAGCCGATTACAGTCCCCAAGAGTCGTCTTTGAGATCGTGGTGGTTTTTCAAATAATTCTGGACGGAGACGTGGAATAATGATGTGTGAACCGTTCCAGCGTTTAGTTTCCTCCCTGAATGTTTGCACTTTTATTAGACGAAAGAATACACAAGAGGCCTCTGTAAAATCCGTATCGGTGTGCTCTCAGACTTTAATTACACCCTCCCCCGTGTTCACTCCCCGTCCCCTCCCCCTCGTGTCTTCCTGAAGCCCCGACCTTCTCTGTAGCTTTATTAGGTGACACGATACGTGCCATCCATCGTGTCCGTGCCGTGGAGCGCTCCCAAGCTCTTACACGACCCGAAAATACGCCGGCTTGTCTTTCTCGCCCTGAGAGGAATGCCATTGTGGTCGGGTTCATACGTGCTCGTTGTGTTTACACGCTTCTCTCTGTGACCTTTCAGTGACCATTTCGTCCTCTTAAATGTGAAACACTTCAAACCGACTAAAAACCTCATTGTTTTACTTTTCTTTTCTTCTTTCTCCTTTGGCAGAATCTCTTTGGCCCAAAATCGCCGTTCCTCTCAAAGTGGTGCGCACTAAAGAAAACAAACTCAGCAATCGCTTCTTTCCCTTCGATGAGATCGAGACGGAGGCGGTGCTGGCCATCGATGATGACATCATCATGCTGACCTCCGACGAGCTGCAGTTTGGATACGAGGTGCTGAAGGACGTTTCTCGTTAGCTTACTCCTTTGCTTCTTCTGTTCACTTTGTAGCTCCTCCCAACGATCATAATCATATCACGATACTTGGACGTTCGTGATATGATTGTACATAGGATCACAGGATTAGGGCTAATGAGGGATTTTTTAAAAAATGAGTTGGAATGGGAGGGGCGGGGAATTTGAGTGTAAAACTGAATTTTCAAGAAAAGAACTCACATTTTTTTAGTTTAAAACAGAATATTGTGAGAAATAAAATGTTAATTTATGAGAAAAAAACTTTTGACTCTAAAACTCAGAAGATTACACGAAAAAATCTATTAACTTTTCTTTTGCATTTGCAACAAGGAAATACTTATTTTAGTCCATTTCTTCTCGACTTTTTTCTCACTTAAAAATTTCTTGGATTTGTTTATGTGCATTTTTTCCTCAATATTCTGAGTTTTAAACTTGAAAATTTAGATTTTTGATTTCTTGTAAAATTGCACTTTACAACTTGAAAATTCTGAGTTTTAAACTCTGAAAATTTCCTGCGCCTCCCTTTCCAACAAAATAGGGTTTTTTAAAACCCTATTGGCCCTAATATCCAGTCTTTCTGGGATATGTATTATGATATGTTTAACCGACAAAACTGTATTTAACGATTCTTATATTTATTGTCTATAAAAAATTTAACTACTTGCAATAATCATTTGTTTAAAAAAAAACACTTATGATGTTTGATATCTCAGAAAAATGTATCATGACGGAATGTATCACAATACAAACATTACATCATCACATCGCTCATCTGCACAGCACGCTGTTATTACACACACGCACAGCAAAAAAAAATTATATTCAATGTGTGAATACTTTAATATATATATTGAAATGTTTCTGTAAAGTATAAGGAAGGGAGTCTCCAGTGTCAGTGCTGTGTAGCAGTCAGATGTAAAGCTGAGGCAGGACGTTACTGTAAGATAATCAACTTGATGGTGTTAACATTAACTCAACCTTGTTGATGAGTGTTTCACAGAGACATCAGCACATTCTGAGCATTTTATTTCTTGCATAATAAAGTGGTGAAGAATATGTTAGCAATAAAGATATCGACCAAAAAAAAAAAAACTTTTTGGTTCTCTGCGGTGTGTTTAGGTGTGGAGGGAATTCCCAGACAGGCTGGTGGGATATCCGGGTCGGCTCCATTTATGGGACCATGAGATGGGGAAGTGGAAGTACGAGTCGGAGTGGACCAACGAGGTGTCGATGGTGTTGACCGGAGCTGCTTTTTATCACAAGGTAACCAAGTGTGTGTACTCGAAATCTGCACACAGTTATGGTCAGCGTTATGTTCTTCACTGTCTGTAGATGTCAGTAGTGATTGCATTAGAGTGGAGAGTAATACGCTTAATACTTTTTTTAATGCCACTAACACTTAAATACACTGATCAGCAGTAACATAACAAATGAAGTGTCTAATTCTCCGGATACACTGGCACCTGGAAGTGGGTTTGATCTATTAGACAGCAAGTGAACAGTCAGTTCTCCAAGTGTATGACCCAAAGACTAGACAACGTGGGCAGAGCGTCTCCAAAACAGAAGGTCTTGTGTGGTGTTCTGGATATTCAGAGGTCAGGACCTACCAAGGGTGACCAAGGCTCATTGGAGCGAAAGCTGGTCTGTTCAGTTCAATCCAGTCTAATAGAAGAGCTACTGTAGCTCAAACTGCTGGAGAAGCTCTCAGGACCCTCAATGCGTCACAGTTTGTGGTGTGCGAGACCCATATCCTCTAGCAAAAGCTCCAACAATGGTCACATGAGCATCAGAACCAGACCATGGAGCAATGGAAGAAGGTGGCCTGGTCTGATGGATCGTGTTTTCTTTTACACCATGTGGATGGCCAGGTTTGTGGGAGATGGTTACCAGGAGGCAGTGTGATGGAGACGGGGACGGTGTTCCCTGATGGCAGTGGTCTCTTTCGCCAGGAGAACGTGCCCTGACACACTGCTCACACACTTAGTTCTCCAGATCTCAATCCAATAGAGCCGCCCAAGTATACTCTATTGGTCACAGAATATATTTCAGACCTGTGGGAAACGCTGAAGCATCTGAACAATGTGCTGGGAAAACAAATCTGATCTATGGAGACCCGATCTCACAACTTAGGGGTTGTGAGGATCTACTACTGACGCCAGTGAACCACACCCACCCTCTAGGGATGAAATTTTAACAATATTATAACCATACCTTGGTGTTGGTTTGATTTGTTTTGTAATTCTGTTAGTATCACAATTTTATAAATGTCCTGATTTTATTTATTTATTTTGAATCCAAATAATTTGTTCGTACAGTACCACACAATACAGTGGGACCTTGGATTACGAACATAATTCGTTCTGAAAGTGGGCTCGTGTTCCAAAACACTCGTAAACCAAATCATCATTTCCCATAAGAAATAATGAAAACTCAAATTATTCGTTCCACAGCCACAAAAAATAAATACATAAAAAGAATAGTACAAAAAATAATTACAGATAAGTGTTTCCATTGGTGCGCGCAGGCGCCGTGTGTGTGTGCGTGTGTGTGTGTGCGTGTGTGTGTGTGCGTGTGTGTGTGTGCGTGTGTGTGTGTGCGTGTGTGTGTGTGGCATTAGCCCCTTCCCTCGCCTTGTTTTACCAAGTAACACTCCTCCTCCCTCTCCCCACCTCGCTTTTTAAGATTCACAACAAACACACACACACAACGGAAACACAGTTTTAACAGGAAAAAAAGAAAGGAGGTGAGAGAGTGACGCTCGGTGTCAAAATAAGAGCCGCATGTGTGATCATGTCATGATGCTCTGCGCTCGTAAACTAAAACTAATATGGAGGCTTCCTTTAATAATATGGAAGTTTCTCATCTCATGACGACTCACGAGCCGTCAGTTTCTATTTCACTTTTGTTCCTTATCCGTTTTTGTCTTGCAGTACTTTAATTATCTGTACACGTACAAGATGCCTGGAGACATTAAGAACTGGGTAGACGCTCATATGAACTGTGAGGACATCGCCATGAACTTCCTGGTGGCCAACATCACTGGGAAAGCACCGATAAAGGTAACAAGAGTGAATTAACTGCTGTGACGTACTGTAGGTGAGAACCACGCAAAGACTTTAAATGGATGTGTTGTCTATATGAATAAAAAAAAAACGAACAGTAACGAGACGGAAGAAGTACAACTCGGTGTAAACAAGGCGTCAGATACTCAACCTTACAGAATGTGATTTCTTTGTATTTATAAGTTAGAAAGTTCTGCCGTACAGAGAGACACACAGACATGTACATGGGCTTCAACCTGAAATAATAATAATATCAAAGATCAGCAGATTATTTTTAGCTTTAACCTAAACAACGGTTTAACGGTTAAGGCTCTGGGCTGCGGATCAGAAGGTCGGGGGTTCGAGCCCCAGCACCCCCAAGCTGCCCCTGTTGAGCCCTTGAGCAAGACCTTTAACCCTGTCTGCTCCAGGGGGCGCTGTATCCTGCACTCTAACCCCATCTTTCTAACTGAGATATGCCAAAGAAAAAAAATTTCACTGCGATCTTAATTGGAGAAAGACAAAATAATCAGCTCCAGGCTGGTGACAGTAACTTCAGCTCCAATCCGTCATTAAACATTTTATTATACAACCACACACACACACACACACACAGTCTTCAATTCTTCACTAATTCCATTGTATTAGTGCAATGTTCTCTTCTTTTTTCCTCTTTTTCCTTGTAATTCTCGTTCTTCTTCTTCTCTATTTTTCTTCTTTTTTCTGGTTGGTTTTTCTTTCCTCCATTATTCAGTTTTTTTCTTTTTATTGTTTTTTTCTTTGTAATTGTTCTTCTTGTACCTTATCCTCTCGTAAATAATTATTTGTCTTTCTTCTTCTTGCTTTTTTGCTGTTATGTTTGTGCTTCTTGCTCTTGCTCCTTTTCACATCAATTTTTAATTGTGATTTCTTTTTCTTGTTCTCGCTATTGTTAATGTAACTTTTTAAAAATTTCTTTTTAGCATGTTTTGGTGTTGATTTAGTAGTTTTTTTCTTTTTTTGTTCTTATTATCTTCAAGTTCTTTTATTTCTTTTTTTTACTGAACGTTTACTTCTTACTACTTTTTTTTTCCTCATCACTGTTCATCATCTTGTTTTTATGCTTTTGTTTTTTTTTTTCATTCTTCTATTGTTTCTTCTTTCTTGTCTGCTTCATGTTTTTTCCTAGTTCTTTTTTTGTTTGTTTCTTTGAAATTCTTGATCATCATTCTTATTCTTTTTTTTTAATTTATAGTTTTATTGTTTTGTTTTTTTATTTGTAATGTTCATGTTTTTGCTTTTTTCTGTTTTTTCAACTTCATATTGTTTCTTTACGTCCTTTTTTGCAGTATTTGGTCTTCCTGTACTTCACTCTTCTTTTTTTAGTGTTTCTTTGATTGATTTTTCTTGTTCTTCTTTTTCAGCATCTTTTTTTTCTCCTTACTTGTGTGCATCATGTTTTAGTTCTTCTTCTCATGCTTTTATTGATCTTTATTGTTGCTTTGAAATTCTTGATCATTTTTATTCTTGTCTTATTTTTTTTGTTTTATTTTTCTGTTCTTTTCATGTTTTTGTTTTGATTTATTGTGTTTTCCTTTTTTCCTCGTTCTTTTTTCTAGCTGTGGTCTTCATCTTCTCATCACTTTTTATGATCTTGTTTTTCTTCTTTCTTTTTTTTCTTTGTTAAAGCCGCAGAGCTGCTCATTATTAAGAGTTATCAGTACGGTGTCACATGTGGTTGTTGTTTTTGTTTATTTTAATTAATGAACTTTTTAAACCTCTGAGGAAGTGTTTAAGAGGAATGAAGGCCATAAAGGTTTGGTTATTATTATTTTTAGTTCATGTGAAGCCAGTAATCAGATTCAGGTACGTTCCTGACCGGTACTCATCCTCCCTCCCTCCCTCCTGTACAGGTGACGCCTCGTAAGAAGTTCAAGTGCCCCGAGTGCACGGCGATAGACGGGCTGTCGTTGGACCAGACGCACATGGTGGAGAGGTAAAGCACACACTGGGCGTGGGACAGAGCGGAACCCTGGCAGCTCTCAGGCCCTGGCATGGCTTCCGCCTGCATCTGAAACACATTCTGAGTTTCTCTCCCCCTAACAATAGGCTCTTTGTGGCGCTTCACAGGAGACATGTGCATTTATCAGCCAAACACCGAGGAACTTCTCCGTCCAATTTTCAAGCTGTGTTTGCGTGCCAAGCTCGGGTCTGATCAGCGCCGCGGCGTTCGCGCTAAACCAGAGCACAGAAAACACAGCGTCTTCCATTTCCCCTTAGCCGCTTTACAGAAGAAAGAACACACTCAAGTGGACAAATCACCATAAACACATGTTTCCAAAGTCCTCGATTAGTTTCTGTTTTAGTTCAGGAAATAAACCACAGGCGGTTCCACAGTCTACGCTCACTTCTCCCAGTGTGTTCCCGATTAGACAAGAACCCTTAATTGTTCAGCGTTCCCTTTAAAGAGTGCACCAAGATAGCTCAACGATCAGACTGCTGACAGGTTCTGGATATTACACAGAAAATAACGAGCAGTAATTTGTAACACACTTATCCAAGGATCTTTTAAGTGTTCTTTTGTAAAACGGGGTTCTTTGAAAGCGTGTTGGGAAGAAAGAATTTTTTTTTCTAAAGTTCTATGTAGAAGCTCTTTCAGACCGACGAGTGAAGAACCACAACAGGTTATGTGTAGGGTTTTTTTTTTTTTTTTTTTTTTTTGCTTGCACGTTAAGAACCTGTACTTCTAGCATTTAAAACCTTCTTTAAAAACTTCTATATGATCTTGATCATCACTTCTTTTCTTAATACCTAGAGCCAGTTTATTTATTTATTTATTTATTTATTTAAGTTTAGCTAATTTGGTGTTCCGTGCGTAGATGTATTTGTTAAAATGGCTTTAAAAGAGTTTTTAACAGATTTTGGGATTAGTTTGAGCTTTCAAAAGAGAATTGTAATTTTTTTGTTTTTGAAGGTGAAGTATTTCGTCATAACGGTCTACATATAAGCTTGAACTCTTCTCACAGAGCGATCACGTCATATAAGGAACAACAGTTGACTATTTCCACTTCTTTTAACTCCCAGGTTCTGGGGTCGAATCCTAAACCGCGTTAAATGTAAAGATAGTGTGCTGTGTAGTAGTGTGCAGTCCTTTATTCCACACACCAAGTAGGTAGTGCCCTTCATCAGGGGTTACAGAGGGATTTGGGATTCAGCCTTATGTTAGAAGCTAGTTAGCTGTGTAGTTCGCGTTAAGGATAAATAAAATAAGCAGTTTAGAGACAATTGAGAACAAGTTTGACGTAATAATTAAGAAGACAGCGTGTTGTGTAAGACGACATAACGCTATCAGATGTGTGCTGTTGCTGAAAGTGCTTCTGTGACTGAGTGTGAATGTGGGTGTGGTCAGGCAGCTGCTCTCTCCTCAGTACTGTGGACCGTACAGACCCACTCTCACCCACGCTGAGACACACAGTCAGTGTCATTAACCACTGGACAACACCTGGGACACGCCCACTCACACACACACACACACACGGTCAGTGTCATTAACCACTGGACAACACCTGGGACACGCCCAGTCATACATAGAGTTACACATCCTAGTGCTGTTACTGTCCAATATCAGCACTCATGGAACTCCTATTGTTCTATGGTTCTACATAGAACTTTTCTACATTCTCTCAGAGACGACTAATGGACTATTCTAGATTCTATTTAGAATTCTACAAAATGTTATAGTTTTTAACAACAATTTAAAAAATATATATATATATTTTTTGGAAAGGTATAAACCCATAATGAATCCATAAAAACACTTGAAAGAACTCTGTTCCTACCCGGTTTAGTGTCTGATACAAACTATCATTATGTAGTACTTGGTGCCCTTGTAGCAAGAGTTTGTATTCCATGCTCTCTTAGGAGGGTTAAAAAGGTTCTTTTCATTTTTTAATTTGTTGAAAAATGTACCAGATTATGCCTTTAAAAAAAA
>QMIH01000795.1:203970-218298 GCA_003987875.1 Clarias batrachus | reverse complement strand
TGTGTGTGTGTGTGTGTGTGGAATCAGCCCCTTCCCTCGCCTTGTCTTACACAGTAAAACTCCTCCTCCCTCCCCCCACCTCGCTTTTTAAGTTTCACAACAAACACACAACGGAAACACTGTTTTAACGGGAAAAAAATAAATCTCTCTAATGACACTCGCGTGAACGCAAACGGAATCACTGCTGTAAAGTAAAAACAAAAAAAAACAAATGAACCAGCACCTTACTTTTGAAAAGAATTGCGACAGAGCAGAGTTTCTGTGTAGAGCAGTGTGTGTGTGTCTGTGTGAACCCGGGGAGGGGGGGTGTAAAGGCGAGTGAGTGTGTGTTTGTGTCGGTGTCAAAAAACTCTGCACTCGTAAACCAAGACATGCTCGCTTTTCAAGTCAAAATGTATTAAAAATCTTTGCTCGTCTTGCGGAACACTCATAAACCGAGTTACTCGCAATCCGAGTTTCCACTGTATTTTATAAATACCGAAAAAGAATCTTGACCTACCTGGATAAGTGACACTAAAAAGTCACTTTAAAAAAAAACAATTACAGATTATAATCTGTTTTGCTATAATACAATACAAGCTTTATTTCTATAGCGCATTTAAACATTTAAAACAACAACCGTTGACGAAAGTGCGTTCCAGGCAACATAAAAAAAAAGAAATAATAAACCCTTTGATCTTAGGCTTGTTTTAGGAACATGAAGAATCATCTGGCTGGATTATCCTGTGTTTCTTGAATTATGAGTATTAAACGATTGGAAATATATTTTGTCTTTAAAAACGTACTGGGGTGATACTCCCACTTTCCCTCGTGTGATTCAGGAGCCGAGCAGCAGCGTTCTGCACTAATTGAAGACAAGATTATTGACGCTGCGATAAACCAAGATATAACGAAATGCAGTAGTCGTATGTGAAGATCTAGAAGCATGGATGACTGTCTCCAAGTCTTTAAAAGAGAGAATTAGTTTATACTTAGAGATTATCCGAAGTTGATAAACCCCAGCCCAATACTGGTAATCTGTTTATCTCAAACCAAAGTCGAGTCCATAACCATGACCAGGTTCTTCACACTGTCTGCCAGACTAATCAACTGGGACGTCATCTACATATGATTCCATTAGATGCAGAAGAGGGCTGATTATAGAGAACCAGAAGTATCGTGTTAAGAACAACGTTGAGAAAGTTAATTGCGGCGGGTTCTGCGCCACCTCAGCGTGAGTGATCGCTTTTACACTTGAAAGTGAGCCGGTAGCCCTCGCTCCGCTCCGGGCCTGAACAAGTGCACGACCTTGGAAGTGAATAAAGAGTGTTACTAATAGAGTCTGGCTCCACAGACCATGCAGCCCTTTGACTGGAGGCTCAGTGGAGATTGATGGGGTCTTTCTGGTCACGCTTCTCGCTCTGAACATGTTTCCTGCCATAAAAGCCAGGCTTTGCACCGCTCAAAAAAAAAAAAAAAAACGTAACAGCGCTCTGCAATCAAGCAGTAGCTTGTATGAGTACTCGATCCCCTCCTGTAAATCTGTCCTGCTTTTGTAATGAACTTACTTGGGACTTAATATGGAAATTTTATATTTTAAAAAATGTATTAACATACAGGGGACTAGAGATTGTATTAGTTTCTTCTCTTCTTCTTCATCGTTGTACAGATTTGTATTTCTGTCTCATAAATTAGACAGATGTCACTAGCTTTCGCTGGACTTAATAATAATCTGCACTGTTGATTTAATGCAAACTCAGAATGGACTGGAAATTGTTTAAAAGTTAAATGGAAGCTGAAGAGTTTTTAAAAGCTAATTAAATATGAATTTTATCTCATTTATTAGATTTATTGGTCACACTATAGATGCGACATAAATGGTTTTTAAAAATCAGTTTCTTTGCTTCTGTGAAAAGCAGGTTTGGGTTCTGATTCTTTAATGGGGACCTTTTATACGAAATGCAGAAAAAAACAATCATCCTTCTCATCTTGTTATCCTTTTTTTCTTATTGTATTGAGTCTTTAAAATGTACAGTATGTTTTAATGTTCCAGTTGAACTACACCTCCGAACATGCGTTCTGGTTGCTGGATTTATTTTTTATTTCGTTAATTTTTCAAATTTAATCAGACCAGTGTCTATAGCTTTCAATGAATCGTGCTTGAACGCCCCTTTTGTTGCCGTACATTTTTCTAATTAATTAGAGCGGGGAAAAATGGAAACGGCTTTAAAACTCCCTCATGTCAGGTTTCTGACGAATTAAAGAAGCGGAAAAATGGGGTTTTAGTTCACAGTGATCTCTATTGTTTGTATATTTCTGAGCTTTTATTCATGAGGACGCGCTCAGTGTGTGTGTACATGTGTGTACCCTGCTATGGATAGGCATCCTGTCCAGGTGTTCCCCGCCTCATACCCCAAGACTCCTGGGATAGGCTTTGCCCCTTCCACCCTCCCCCTCACGACCCAGTATATACTATTAGAGAGTGAGCGACACACTCAATGTTCGGCGCTAAAAAAGTTAAAGCACAACTAAGAGCTGAAGAGGGCTAGGTCTTCTGTTAGAGGTGAGGTAACTGACAGCATACCCATCTTTAGCTTTTGGGGAAGAAAGGAAAAAAATGAACTGGTGACTCTTGGGTGGACGATTTTATAAAAGAATCTGAACGAAGGGAATGTGCGATGGTATGTTTTTCTTTTTCTTTCTTTTTGCCAGCACACACAGTAAAGACCCGTTAGACTTTCTAAAATTAAATAAATAAATATAAAGGACCACTAGAAGAGCCCTTCCCCCGACTTTCAGGTAAGGGATTATTTCTATGGTATTGGAGCAACCAAAAAGCCAAGTTCACTCCAGAGGAATAGTGTGTCTCACCACAAAACGTAGGACTACTATAAAACACTGCAGATCCCTCAAAGCATTAAGGAAGCCGTTAAAAAAGATGAGAAGAATATGGCACAATTGTAGTGAAGCTACCGAGAGGCTAAGGCTAACCCCGAGCATGATGCTGCCACCACCATGCTTTACAGCACATCAGATCTTGTCTACTGAAGATAATACAGCACGCCTTGCACCTCATCTCATGACTACACACCCGTATTATACACTATGTTCATTTTTTTCTTCTTCTTCTCTCCCAGGTCTGAGTGCATCAATAAATTCGCGTCCGTGTTCGGCACCATGCCGCTGAAGGTCGTGGAACACCGCGCCGATCCGGTTTTATACAAAGACGACTTCCCGGAGAAGCTCAAGAGTTTTCCCAACATCGGAAGTTTATGACCCCCCTCCTGACCTTTACACCTTCGTGTCATAAGAAGAAGAGAGAAAAAAACACGTCACAGACGCTCTAGGACTCATCGATGTTGTTTATCTTTGTAATATAAGATTATATTTCTTCTGGGGAACGACCTGACGAAGGGAAAAAAAAAAAAAACGTCCTGTTGGTGTATCTGCTCAAGTTCTTTTAACAAGATGGATCTCCAGGAAGTTGGAAGGAAGCACTGAGAACCAGAACGTCGTGGAGCAGATCGTGTCTGTCGATAACACTGAAAATTAGGGTCCAGTCAAAGACAATGTTTGACCTTGAGAAACTGAAAAATAAGCGTTTTTTTATCATTTTTTTTATGTTTTTATGGGAAACGAGGTTTGGACGAGAGAGTCTGAGATCAGTATCAGAACATTAAACATCCAGGAGCTCTCTGCGGTCTGGATTTTACATTTCTCACTCAGTTATTCACAGCGTACTGTATTTACTGGAATATTTACCGCTATTCAATACAAACCGAAAAAAAAGGGGTTTAAATATACAAACGGAGACTTAGATTTCCTAAAGATTCATCTGTACGTAATTACACGCTGCTACTGAGTAAGTAAATGGAAAAAAAGAAACAAACAGGAATTTAAATCCTGTCTTTTTTTTTTCCCGTTGTTTAGAAAACCAACACTTTCCCAAGTGTTCATTAAAGTTTAATTAGATTACTAAAGGGTTCTTAGCTTCATAATTAAAATGTCTAATGGTTCTGAGGAAACTCTTAAAGCATTTACATAGAGCTTTACTATAAACTGAATCGTATCACCTTATACACTTTTCAAGCATAACCATGTTTAGAATCTAAGAACTCTGGGTTATCAAATGAACCTGTAAAGGTTCCTTTTTACATCCATGTTTGCGGCATGAGCGAAATGTTAAACAGGTTCCAGGTTTTAAGAAGCAAATATCGAGCACTGATTTGGAGTTTGAGCTGCTCACTTACTGAGTAAATGCACACGCTCTTAGAAAACGGTTCTTCAAGCATTTTTAAAGGTTCTTTAATCGTGTTCCAGTACTGGTTCTTCTGTGGCCGAAGAAGCATTCAGGCTTACAATAATCCTGTAGAGAACYGTTGAAGAACTTTTTGTCCTAAGGATGTGTATATTAACTGTGTAACCTGCTGCATGTGATACGCAACCGTTGCTCATTTTTTTTCTTCTTAATATCCAGAACCCCGGTTCTCCGGACACGCAGAGACAATAAGGTTTCTTTAATGGTATTTTGAAGAAGATTTTCTTTTTTCATTCTTCCAGAGTAGCAGCTAAAGAACAAAGAAAGTTTTAACCCCCTGCGACAATGTTTTCTTCTTAAGAAAGGTTGAAAAAAAAAAGAACGTTTGAATACATTTGATGAAAACATGTGCTACCTGTGTTGCAAGTCAGTGCTACGCTCTTAATGATTCTTTGTCCTCCTGAAGAACTGTTTAAGTATTATTCACTTTAACCGCACAAAAAGTGTTCTGTGGTCCTGAAGCAGATCCAGATCAGCGCGAGGGTTCTTGAGTCATCCAGTGTTTTGTTACAGAAGAGGAAGAGTGTTGTAGGGTTCTTCAGACGACCTTTTGCCTCCGTGAGGAACAGCTGAAGAGCTGAGCAACTCTTGTTAGTGTACTTTGAGACGTTTTCCTGCACTTAAAAATGAACTCTTTTTCTTGTTACGTGTTTTCAATATTTCTCCAGCTTCAGAAAATGAAATAAAGCATTCCATCGACCATCAAAAGTTTCTAATGATGGGGCATTCAAAGATGTTTTAATGCCGCTGTCGCTTGTATCACGATGCTGAATGTTTGGTGAAAAATAAAATAAGATGCACGTCGTGTCATTTATCTAACGATTAGCCCTGTTGGTACGGTATAGATTTAGAGGTGCCAATATTTATGGTTAATCATGCGTTATACTTTATAATTGATTCGTTACTGTGGCGATAACGACAATGGAAAATACGTTGGTTTGTGCGTAAAGCAACAATCAGAATTAAACAAAAACGAATAAAAGTCACTAAGTTAATTTTTTTGCGATCGCGTTCTACTTTTACGACTTCCTTAAGCCAATAAGAAACGAGTAGGCGGGGCCAATGACACTCTGAACTTTAAGGAGATGCTAATTATTAAGTTGTGCTTAAACCCTACTTTTTTTTTCCCCCCTCCATAAGTTTTTTTCCTTGGTGGACATCCGGAGGAAAACGATTAGCCGCCTCGTCAAATAATCCACAATTCGATGTTTTGTCATGTTGGCCATCAGTGCTGGAACTTGTTTAGTCGATAATGTCATTTCACATTTATGCCTGTAATGTATCGGTCCGTGTGTGAATTTTTTATTTTTCTTTGTAAGCAGTGAATAGAACAAATGTTGTCACATGCCTTGTGCCTGGACTGACATGTTTATCAATATTTCTCATTAAAAGTTGACGAAACGTATTTCTCAAACATTTGTTTTTTCTTTCTTTTTTTAAAGATTCCAGATGAGTGTACTTTCTCATTTTTTTGTTTCATAAGATTTTTTTATTATTATTATTTCTTTTGCATTTCAAGCAACAAACTTCTCAAGTGTGTTGTTGTGAAGCTAAAACTAAGCAGTGTGTGTGTGTGTGTGTGTGTGTGTTTTTATGGTTTCTGTTGTCTAGGGATGGAGCAGATGTCTGAGCTCTGTGAATGATTTAAGTGCAGGAGCCTGCATGTCTGAGATAAATGCATTTCATCTCTATGG
Organism: Clarias batrachus; assembly: GCA_003987875.1. Lineage (NCBI taxonomy): Eukaryota > Metazoa > Chordata > Actinopteri > Siluriformes > Clariidae > Clarias > Clarias batrachus. The sequence continues at coordinate 212,307 of QMIH01000795.1, read as the reverse complement.
GGAGTGAACTTGTGAAGAGAAATGTATTCCTGCTCTCCCTGTTCCCTGACAGAGAAAGAGAAAATCTGGTAAGGAGGAGGGTTTTCAGCAACGACTCGCGTATTGGAAATGTCAGCGAATGACCAATTACGTAGCGAGAGCCAGATTGTCTGCAGCTCTCTGCTTTATGAAGTGTCGGTTATTTAGTCCAAGCGAGCGTTCGCGGGAGTGTCGCAATCGCTTCGGCTTTAAACGGCTTTCTACTTTATGAGGAGTGTGTGAGAGAGAGACAAAGATAGAGAACGCACTCACACGAGTAATACGTTTCTCTTCGTTCCAAAAAAATAAATAAATCTGGTGTTATAGTTGACCAAATGTGAGGTGATGCTTGTTTAACTTTCATGGAAGGAGTCTCCGGTTTTAGGTGAAGCCCTGACGTTAATGTGATGTGTAACACCTCAAGACCTCAAGAAAGATTTTTAAAAAAAGAGAGAGAGAGGGGAAATGATGAGATGACTTTTTACAGCTGCTGTAACATGGACTACTGTTACGATAAACAAAACAAAACAAAAAAAAATTGACATCAAAACAAAATGCTTTTCATACCAGAGGAATTAAGAACGCTTCATCACCAAAATGAAACGATTTGATCATTTTCCTGTAACAGCGCCACGCAGAGTGTTGTATTCATTAAAGGACGCGTCTCTTACCGTCCCTTAAAAGCAGGTCCCCGATAATTACATTTTATTACACCTCACACTCCTGATGAGCCACGCCCCTCCAGGGGGAGGGGCTCTTCTTAAATGATGTCACACTTGTGAGGGATCTAAGCAGCAAATGATGACAAGAAGAGATTTTTTTGTGTGTTTGTACACACACACACACACGTAGGAGACGCATCATCAAAAAATGACTGAAAGGTACTTTTTCTTTTTTTTAATAATAGGTGCCCTTTAAACCTTTAAGCACAAAAAAGAGCTGAATCAATGTTAAGGTTTTTATTGATCAGTATCTAAAGGGGAGGGAAAACAGGCACACACACACACACGCTAACACACACAGGTTCACACACACCCAGAATTAAAGTCTCAAATAAAACATCTTCAAACGAGCAAATCTCCTTTCCCCTACATTGGTTAGAATGTAATGTTCTTTTCCCATTGCTGGAAGACGGTCAAACCCACGCTGCCTCTTCTCTCTCTGCTGGAACGCCATTAGTCCAATTTATTAGAGAATGGAAGAAGAGGAATGGTGGGGCTTTGAGAATGCATGCGATTTCACAAGCCAGAATCTTAAAATAGTCTGTTGAGTGGGAATTGTCCTGGGGCAAAAAAAAAATAATAATAATGACTCATAAAACCAGTGGGAGCTTTGGACAATTTTTTTTTAGAGAAGGCTGAGTCATGCGTAATTACGGTCGTGTAAGACAAGTTTGGGACGATGAGAGGGGAGAAAAAAAAAAAAAAACTAAGTATATTATAATAACAATAATCAATTACACCAAACCTTGGAGCTTGATTATAAACTGCTCATTAGTGATATCAAACCCAGGTCAAAGTTACTTTGAGTAAAATCTTTGTAAGTGCAATAACTTACTGTTACTGTAAATCGCTCTCTCACACACACACACACACACACTTGCACACAATACATGTATATTGAATATCAACAATCAAGCTTGGAAGTAAATAATTAATTCAAATGCCGTACATTTAGCTTGAAGCTTTGGGAGGAGAAAAAAAAACGATTTAAAACGCATCACACCAGGGAGAGAAAACAAAATACAAATCAACATTAAAATCCTAAAACCTTACACACGCAATAACATTAACTTCCTTGCAAGGATAATTACAACAAATTAATTACATATTCAATTCCTAAAAGAAAGAAAAAAATTTGAACACACAAAAAAAAAAAACTAATTGTACATGCCAACACACACACAAAAAGCATTATATTATTATTCTAGAACTTGGATATGCCTTCTTCAGTAGTATTAGAAGTGACAAGGGACGACGCAGAGATGGACTTCATTCATACATAGAGAGTTTTTGTTGTTGTTTTTTTTCCCCGCACAAATCATCTTTACACGGCTATCAGTTTAATGCTAAATCGAACCTGCAGGTTTTATTTCTACCAAAACTTCAAGCCCGCAGCCATCTTAGTGACCTGAGTTCCTGTGGCTGAGGCACGATAGCGGTTCTGTCACCGAATCCACATCCGCAGTTGTCCTGGTGATAATTAAGAAAACCTCACTCGTTTATAGCGTGAGCGAGTCGAGTCGAGTCTGGTGCAGTGTGCGACTTTGTGAAAGAGGAGCCTCGACAGCTGAGAGCGCGGGCGTGATCGAGGGATGTTTGTTTTGCATTTACTCCTCACGCAGCTGTGTGGAACGTCCTTTCTCAGAACGCGATACCGTCGCTTTCGCCCTCGCAGTAATCCGACAGCGACAGAACCGACAGCCTATGCGATACGGGAACGCTTGGAAGGATCGAGAGAAGTGCTAAATGTTAGCAATAGCTACTGTGTATTTTATATTCATGTTTTAATGCAAATGATTTTGAATTTAACCCGTTCTGCAAAGCTTAATGAACCTTAAACAGACATTGTGTCATCATTCTAAGACTGTAGAAGACTACGGCAGAATCTTTCAGAAAGCTTCCAATTTTTCTAAGAATGTACAAAGTTCCTAGACATTTAACAGCAAAATTATGACATGTTTTCGGTAACAATTAAAGAGCAGAAAAAAATGGTTCTTCATGGTTTTTTTTAAGGGGTCATTGTAAGTTGTTTAATTATGGAGTATTAGCTCGCAAAAGTTTACACATGGAACCATGTCTGATGGGGGAACTCATTCAGAACCTAAGAACGATTTAAAGAACATTTAACTTTAAAAAAAAATTTCTTAGGTTGGTACCAAAAAACAATTAGAATTTTATTTCAGGATTGGACATGGACATGGTGTGCTTTTGAACCCTTCCATGTTCTGTTTGGTGCTCCAAGTAGAACCTTTAAGAAAGAACCTTTAATGACGGTTTCTAAGGGGAAAAAATTTTGGTCTTCAAGAATTTGTAAGAGATCACACGTGGAACCCTTTCTATTAGGAAGCCTTTTTGGGAGATGAGAACCCTTAATTATCCACTGACCCCTCAAGCAACAATTTTCTATAAAATGGTTCCAACAGGAAGCCTTTATAAACCCTGGACATCATATCAGTATAATGTGCTCTTCTGTAACGTGGAACCCTGGTAGGTTCTGTATGGTGTTTCTGTGACAGAATGAGTTCCGTTCAGGACCTTTTTAGGGAACCCTTGAAAAAAAACTACATTCTCTAAACAGGTACTGTATAGAGTACCAAGCTGGACTGTAAACCTGTGGCAGGCTCAAGAACAAAATGAGCGACTATTGAAAGTTTGCACTGTAAACTCACTCAGTTAATACATGCACCAAAACAAGAACAAAAGGTTCTTCAGGGGTTCCTTAGATCCCATATCCTAGATATCCTCATTAGCATCGGTCTTTGCGCCATTATAGAGAGTTAAATCAATTGAAATTGGGAAAGATGTAAACACAAGGAGAACATCTTTAGTTTACAAAATCATAGAGATTTTTAAAGTACATTTGTTTTCCCGCTGCATGTTTTTTAGTCGATCAGCGGTGGAAAACTTGAATAAGGCTTCCTGTTGTTAAACAGGGAACAAACAAACAACCATGTACGTGTTGCTAAGTTCAGAGAGATTCATTTTCAGATTGATTAAATACAATGATTTCTTTCAAGGCATGGATCAAGGAACCATCGAGGGTTTCCACAAATTTTCRTAGATTGGTGATTTTATTGTCGCTTGTTTGATTATTAAAATTATGACTTAAAAAAAAATCAAATAAAAGTGGATTATGGAAGCTTAAAGACACTAAAATCCGTTTAGAGTTCATTGCTGTAGTTAAAGGGTGTTAACGTATAATGGATGCGTTAAACAGATGCGTTAATTCTAGCCGTAAACCTATTGATCCTAGTTTAGCTCATGATTAAAAGGTCCCATTCAGTCGGATTAGTCGCTTATCTGAACTTTCAAAACCTAGATGTCTTATGTGACTGGAGTTAATATTTCAATTTTAAGATATAAGTTTCTTTCGCTTTTTTCCACGTCTTTTTCTTGTTCCATCATCTACTTCATACTTTGACCTCAAGTTTAAGTGTGGAAGTGTTAAACACCGGSGCTGATCGCTCATCTCTGTTTATAACCGCGATTAAACTGCGTTATGCTTTTAAAAAATGAGCTAGTCTGAAAAGCCTCCCAGTAGGCCCAGTGGTTCTGATTTATAAACTGGAAGTGGCCTGTCTAAACACGTATCGGATTCTCCCCCAAATTTAAAACAGGTTTGTTTTTACCTGATCTATATCTGGAATCCGGAAGAGAGGAAAAAAAGCAAGCAGCTCACGATGGAAGTCCGACTCAAAAGTTGTAGCTTTTAAGTCGTGTTGCGATAACGTTACAAAAGTCCAGAGTGAACGATGGTGTCAAACTCCAGCGTGGAAAGCGGGACATTTCTCATTTTCCATGGGACGGCTTCCAATGAAGTAATGAAGCAAGGATCAAACTCGAGCCTTCCTTTAAGTGTTTATACGTATCGTATTCAAACCGGCCGGTTCTGGAAGATGATACGCTCAGATAACGGCACCAGAGGTCTCGGCTAAATCGGCGAAATTTCTTCTTGAGTCAGTGTTTGAAAAATCTGGCATGGACAGGCAGGTTATATATAGTTTATGTAGTTTTAGTTTTGCCTGGTGTCCCAAACCACTGTCAAATTACACTCTCCATTCATAATCTTTCCAGAAATCTTGTCTCTCTCTAAACCATGATGATGTTTGACGTTACTGTTATGGCTATTGCCGTATGAAGCATGTAGGAAAAAAAAACCTGCATCATCAAGTCAGGTTAAACATCCTGCCCTGATCCTCTCCGGGAGAGAAAATAAACATGTAGGAACCGGGAAAATATTTCAACAAATCCATCAACTTGCTAAACTGCGGCTTTGGACTGCACTTGAGGACCCTCTCACCTGGGAGCTCTTAGAACGGGAAAATGGCTTTAGCTCTTTGTTTTTTTGTGTGTGACAGATCGCTAACTCTGCGCAGAAGGGGAATACATTACGGAGTTCTGAGACCAGGCCTGGAAGCGTGGAAGCATCAGGAGCGTTACACCTTCGAGCCTCTTGCTCGAGGAGATGAAGGTTCACATGACACTTTTTTGTGTCAGTTCTTTCCACAGTATTACTTCGCAAATTACCCATAATCCTTCATGGTGCTGCCATTTCCACGGCTATGAGGTGGACCTGGGCTGAAATTGGGTCACGTGTGGGCGTGGCTGAAAAATGACGCAGATTAACGATTGGTCAAAAAAAAAAAAAAGATCTGGATTCTAATAATGAAACTATTCTCTGACCAGCTCAGTAGGTTTGTGTCGAGTCTTACAAAGTTTCTCAATTTTCTTAGAAATCATTATTCTTTGATAATGGTTTGAAATAACCGGTTTTAATGGTTCCTTGATGCCAAATACATTTCTGCACAAACCTGAGCCTTGTCAGAGTTACTACAAAGGAAAAGACACTTTTTTTTTTACATTTAAGCTTCATATTCGTATATGTTACCGTATTTGTCGCTGTCCCAGGACTTCACCATTCTCATATTGGTGCATTATATGCGAACGTAGTAACGCAACATGTTTCTTCAAATTGCTAAACCTTTCCCCCATTCGTGTGAGCATGAGTTCTTTTATGTTCAAGTCAGTTCTTTTATGGTGTGCGATTTTTGTCGGGTTGAAAGTCATAAAACATAAAGCCGGCTTTTCATCCACACCTTTGTCTAAGGCTCCTCAGGGACCTGTACGTCCAGGCTCACTCTCTCACCAGCACACACTGCACATGATCTCAGGACTCACTGCATGACGAACGTGCTGCTATTATGTATTTAAAAAAAAAAAAAAAAAACATCTTCAGTGCAATGTAGAATGGTTTGTAAGTGTTAATTTTGCCAAAGGTAACGGTTCGGACGGTCTCTGTTTCCTTATCATGCAGATTAAGTGTGTACGTGTTCTTGACGGCCCTCAGTTTTGGAGTTTGGTCAATAAAGTAGTAAAAGTGTTAATACGCTGTGGCCTGGTTCTGTTTCTGTAGCTACAGGTTCATCTGATTAGTGCAGGGGTTGCTTTTATTTTATTTTATTTTTTATCTCCCAGAAGCTACAAATCCTTCACTGAGGGATCACAACTCGCTTTGGTTAATTCTCTTTTCTCAGGTTCTTAGATTGATCTCAGGTTAATTCCTTCACAGGTTTTGCTTTTATATTAAAATCAGTTTTCTGTTCTCTGAGTCAGTCCACTCCCTCACCGTCTTTGTCCTTTGCCACACACATCATGGCATCATGGTTGCTCGCCCAACGCTTGTTTTTTTTGTTTAGTTTTTTTGTTTTATCTTGTCCTCTTCGTCGTCTCGTTTCTCTCACTGCATTGTTAAAGGACACTACGAGCGACCATGCTGGTGAGTCTGGGCGATCATGTGGCCCAGGAGATGGCTGCACTGTGTTCCTTGGCTTTCATGCGCAGTGCGGCGATGCTAGAAGACTTCCGGTCAGGGTCCATGTTCAGATCGTATCCGTTGATGCCGGTGCTCATGCCTGGACTCCCGAACAGACTGCCCATGTGGCCTTGTCCCATGTGACCTCCGGGACTGGGCACGCCCAGGAAATCGGACACTCCGCTCGCAGCGTGGGGGTGAGGGGTCATACAGGAAGTCACTGAGTCACACGGAACGACGCAGCCTGGCACCGGGGACGCTGCGCTGCTGCCTCCGATCCATGAGGGATTCTGGATCTGTGACGCAAAGCAAAGAAAACACAGCTCTTAGTCGTATTGTTATTACGTCTCTGATGTTATTAGTCATGTCATGCGCACACAGGAAGTTTAAAAATGGAACAGGAGATGCTAAAGAATACTCTCCAAACCGGTGAAATAATCTGTATAGAATTATATGTGGATTATTATATTTATAATGATGAAGAAATTACCAAAAAATGTTCCAAGAAATTATTTTGGGCCGTCCACGTGCCATCCGGCACATCGGGTGAGAGATACTCCCTACCCTGGAGCTACAGTATAACCATTGTCTGTCTATGGCAGTTACTTAAGGGGTCGGGTTGCCAGCTCGGTGCCTGACTGTCATTCACACACTACAGGCAATTTGGGAACGCCAATTAGTCTAATCTACAGATCTGTGGACTGTGGGAGGAAACCAGAGTACCTGGAGGAAACCCATCAGGCACAGGGAGAACATGCAAACTCCGAACACACAGACCTGAGGCGTGCAAGGCGATAGTGCTAACCACTAAGCCTCCATGCTACATGCTACATTGCTACAGATAAAAAGGAATCTGAATCTATCTGTATGTATGAATGAAAAAAGACAAATTAATTAACGCCTTTCGGATCTTAATGCCACTCTAACTTACTAACCTTAGCTAACTTAGCTAGCTACCCCAAAATTATTCGCAGGAGTAGAATTAATGGTTTTTGTCTAATTTACAGCAACGAAAACAGTCTGTATACACAGTAATGTTACGATGACAACCAGCATCTCTTCATGACGAACATATTAGTTAAGTTCGCTAGCTAGCGTTACTTCCTGACAGAGTGTAAGCAACACTGATCTACAGAATCTGAATGCGCGTCCATGAGAAGTGCGTCATTTAAACAATGGGTTTGAGATGAGAGGTCGGTTTATGATCGTGCTAGAGGCTTTGAGTTTGAATGTATATAATGTCAACATGTTATATCGAAATGTTTCCTGAAATTGTCCTTCCAGTAGGGGGCAGCAGTGGCAGATCTAGTGTGTATAGCACCCTGGACGAACTTTTATTCAGAACAAAAGAGTTTGTAGAAATAGTTCAAAGGTTAAAGCTAAAAAAAAAATTAGCTGATAGCGGCACTGCACATGATTGCATTTTATTAGCGTCATGGTGTCGGAACATATGAGACAAACTAGTTTTGAACTTCTCACAGGAAGAATAAACATACATCGATCTGTCCGTTCATCTTTGAAGGTTCAGTTTTCATAGTCTACTTCCTTTTTTTATAGTAAGCCCTGCTGTGCCACACGTTCGTTTCTGTTTAGCGGCTTGTTGGTACGTTACTGCTTGTCTTTCCTCATACTCTGTGTATATGTACTCTGTGTATACTCTGTGTCTATACTGTATACTCTGTGTATATATACTCTGTGTATACTCTGTGTATATACTGTATACGCTGTGTATATATACTCTGTGTATACTGTGTATATATACTCTGTGTATACTCTGTGTATATA
>QMIH01000795.1:176732-197339 GCA_003987875.1 Clarias batrachus | reverse complement strand
GGGGGAGAGGGAACAGAAACACTAAACTCGGCCCAGCGGAAAGAGGGGAAAGATCAGCTTTGAAGTCACGAGCGGATTTAATTTAGACCAATCAGAATCGAGAACTCAACAGCATTATGGTTTTTAGCACCATAAATATATATATATTTTTTTTTTTTTTTCTTTTTCTCTTTTGAAATTAATTTTCTGTGCAAACAAAACAACACATTTACAGCTTTGTGGGTCACTAGCTTGTTTTTAACCACAGCAGCATTTTCATTTATTTATCAAACCATGCACACATTTACTTAATCCAGGCCTGGTTTATAAAGCGGTGCAATAAATTATGTCAGTATTTTACAGACATAACTGACTGCTAATTGTAAATGAACCAAGCCGAGTGCTTTGGCCAAATCTCCGAGCGCTTTACTTTCCATGGCGTTTTTATTTCCATTTCAAGTAATCCTGTCATATGAAACTGGTGGCTGTCAGGACGAGTTGCAGGTTATTAAAGTACCTAACCTTTGACCTCCGGCATCTAGCTAACCTTGTGTTCACTACCTGGCAGGAGACGTACTCTGCAAGTGGTGGTGATTTTTAGATTAGGTAAAAGCTGAACATTTTATTTGTATTTCTTTATGAAAAACAATGCATTTATTTTGATTTCTGCTTTATTTTTGGCATTTCACATGAATTTAGTTTGCGCTAAATGGTAACATAGCGCGTTTTTTTTATCTATATATTTTTAACTTTCTTTATTTGAGACGTACGAAATAGTGGAAACAAAATGATAGCGACAGAATCGTCTCATATGCACATGTGACCGTCTTGCTTAGTAACGCTTACAGACTAAAAGGAGATCTGAGTTTTATCGAGCCGAGGTTGAAGGTTACAAGTGAACTTCGGCACATCCAAAGCCTCCAGCGAGGTTCTCTCACCCAACCCCTAGAGGAGGGAGGGACACATTCTTTCCCGAGCAGGACGCTAATGAAAAACAAACAGTTTAAATCCCGTGGTTCTTAGTAAAGCGTGCACGTGCTGTTGGGTAGAGCGGGTTCTCCCTGCGTGTCACTCGGTGCTGGAATGTAGTCATGGTCCTGGAAGGATTATATGCAAATATGAAGGAGGGGGAAGTGAGAGGGTCACGGGTTCTGGGTTTTTCCAGACCCAGATATGTTTTAGTTCAGAGGTTCTGGTGAAGGCCAGGGATGAAACCCGACACCGAGCACCATGTCTGCGCTGTCCTTTTTACCCCCCTTTGCTTCACACATATGGATTTGGATTTCTGAAGGTTTTCTGCGTTCTCTCGTCTGTGTTTATTCTCGCCGGTGCTCCTCATAACCTCGCACTTCAGAAAAACCTTTTGAGACTAAGCCGAATATTCTGATTGACGAATGCAGGCCTTTAACATATTCAACCATAAAGCTTTAAATCCCAGGTTTAAAGCAAATTTAAAGCAACATTTTGCTATGAAAATATGTCACAGGTTCAGTGCCATGTAAATATTATCTCAACTATATCACATTGACTCTTTCTGCTCATTCCGAAGCCTCAGTCTTAAGGTTTTGTTCTTGTTGCTACATTAGTAAGAAATGATTACWGTGCATCACTACATCCAAACGTTTGATACTATTATAAAACCAAAAAAGTAAACTGATGAAACCCGAAATTCAGTTTCATGTTGGCGTCGATAAAACGAAGAATTAATGCAGTTAAGTTAAAAAATGTACACACCCTTGCTTTCAAACTACAAAACCAGAGCGTAACTAGTACATTTAAGTGCAGAAATTTCCTAAAGATTTTCGATATAATTTGATCATATTTTTCTATATCATTCTATAATGTTGATTTACAAAGTCAAAATAAAGTGTATAGTCAAGTGCAACATTTTGCAGACCCTTAACTTAAAATTTATGACGCAAAAAAAATTGTAAAGTGTGAGGACCTGCACACAATTTACTAGATTTTTACTAGATATTTGTTGAAACTTTTAAAACCCAATCATTTATTTGGATGTTTGTCCATTGCTGTAAAAGTTTGCACACCCTTTCTTTGAATTTACAGAGCCAAAAGTTCAACATGATAAAATTTCTAAAACACAGAAATTCAATTTTTTTTTTTGTCTTTGATTCCACATTTCTAGCAAATGATTAGAATGCACAAATAATTGCAAAAGTTGGCACACTTTCATTTGAATTTATGACAGAAAGTAAAGTATGACACACACAAGTTCTATGAAGGAGTACTACAGTATGTCACATACTCCTATTCAGATATTAATAGTGGGAAAGAAGTAATATTTCAGAATGAGAAACAAATATTCATGTGAACTCCAGTCGTCTATGTCAACTTTTTTCTTCTTCTTTATATTCCTGTGTGATCTTCATATCAGGACCGTTATAATTATATCGCCAGACTTCTTTCTGGTTGAAGACATTGGTTAATTTCATAGTTAGCAGGTGCTAATAAAAAGAAGCAAAAATTACATAATCATAGCGTCTGGATCTCAGGAGGTTTAAGTCATTAAGGATCTTCAGACCCTTTGAAATCACAGGAGGTGTAACCCTTTAGGCTTGGAAGTAAATTAACTCTCTGCCTGAAACTAAGTTGCTGTTGGGTCAAAGGCTTTGAATGAGAAAACACTATTATGTGAACAAAACAGAAATTGTTGGTTCGCTTTACTCAAATGTCATTATGAATGATGCAAACTTTTGCACTGAATGATTCATGTAGCCTCTTTAGACAGGTCATGAGGAGATCGGTGCTGGTGGCAAGACGGTTAAAGGCTTTAAGGYGGAGTGTGAGATGGATTTTACCTGGACTCGCGCCTCTGTGAGATCCGTCCTGAGTGCCAGCTGTTCTCGAGCGTACACATCTGGGTAGTGCGTCTTTTGGAAGACTTTCTCCAACTCTTCCAGCTGGTAGCTTGTGAAGGTGGTGCGGTTGCGCCTCTTCTTGCCCTTGTTGCTTTCTCCTTCGCCTTTGTCTAGCGGGGAGGCGAGCTCAGAGCTGGGTCTCTCTTGAGGAACCTTAACCGATGGATCCTTCACACTGAGGTAGCTACCATCCATCCCTGTGGGGTCGGTGTTCGCTGGCAGCTCTGAGTCGGTCAGTGCTGTGGTGTCTTTACCTGAAACGGAAGGAGGAACGGGTTCGAGCGGTGAGATTCTCAATCTGAAATATGTTCACCAGAATGGTTCATTGTTATGAAAATGTTTCGCAATATCCGTAAATATAGACGACTGTACAGGTATAAAAATGACTTATACTTTATTATTTATTTTTTCATGTAGTACATAATTACACTGTGCAATACGTTGGCAAACATGAGCCATGAGATTCTTTTCTTCATTTTTTTAATGAACCCTTACAAAACACTTTTCTCCTAAAGGTATGTCTAATCTGGGTAGCTAAATGCTAAAACCTCCATTGCTCATTATGTTCTTTTTAAAATCTCGAACCTGTCAGGATTTTAGCATACCTGTATCATTGTCAGTTCTTGTTGCACTCTGGGGGTTCTCTAAATGTTCTAAAAACTGTCCTCTAGCAGAACGACTGAAAAGACAAAAGGTTTCAAGATCTGACTGAGCGGAGTACAGCAAGCGTACCTTGGATAGCGAAATGTTTTTGTATTAGTAAGGGATTTGAATYCACCCCTTTTTACAGATAAAACCTGTAATTATGTATGAAATTTAAAGCACCTTTAAATAACTGTTTTTTATTTTATTTTGTAGTATATGTCACTCTCACTCACTTATTCTCTATAGCACTTATCCTGTACAGGGCCGCGGGAGGCCTGGAGCCTATCCCAGGGRACTCGGGGCTCTAGGCTGGGTACACCCTGGAGGTGGTGCCAAACCATCACTCCACTGTGCCACCTGTAGTACAGTATAAGTACAGATTGTAATTGGTGGCTTACTCAGTTCTTCAAGGGTTTTTTGTATATTTATTGGTTCTTAGTTTTCATAAATGACCCTGAAACACCCTGGAGTTAAAGGTTGATTCTAGAGTGGTTCAGCCTTCATTTTTGTTGGTTGACTTGTGACAAAAATACATGTGAATTATGTTTCAAGTATGTATGTATATGCCCTTGCTGGTGAAATTCGTGCCTGGGAGTCAGTTGTATTGTGTCCAAGTTGTTACCAGTGATGTCACAGGAAAAGCCCGAACTTTATAGTTTGCGTTTTCTCTCATGACTTGTGCAAGTTATTACTAATTTTATAAGTTTTACTTGGATGGGTGGATGACCCTCAATAAATAAACAATATGGTCAGATGTTGTCGAATGAATATAGGAAACCAACACAATGTTACATGTCTCCAGCTTTGTAGCTCAGATGCTCAGATTCACACCTGCATGTCGTACCGCTGGCATATAAAAATCAATTTCGATCCATCACCGCAGAAAAAGGTCCAGAGTTCTTTCGGCCATTTGTGTGCCTGGAGCGAGAGTGTTGGTGTCGGGCCTTTGGCTTTGCGTAATATCTAAACATGTCTGACTTGCTCCACTTATGGCTGCCAGTCTCAGCTCGTAAATCAAGCGCTCATATGAAACAGATACCCAGAACCAGATGTAATTGCAGTCTGATAGAAAATTGCAGGTTTCCTCCTCAATGGCTGGATTCTTCTCAGCAGCCTTGTACACGAATGCTTGTCGGCGTGATCTGCTGTGACACCGCGCGTGAAGCGGTCACGATGCCAAACTGACCCAGCGATGAGATGCCAGAGTGGTGATTTTCTGCATCAAGCCACTGGAAATGCACTTCAGCTCAGCTGTGAAACCTCAATCTGTCAGTCAGAAATTGATTTGATATATATATATATATTTTTTTTTTTCTGCTTACAAAGATCCGGTTTCTTACAAGACTTTACACTGTAAAGGATGTACAGGGATCAGAACTTCTGCCAAAGCACCCTCTAATTGTAATTGCCTCAGGCAGTAAGGAGTCATTATTGTGATATGTCGCAACACAGAGATATGATGTGTGATGCATGTACAGTACCTGGCAGGTGAAAGGTTTGAGTATGCAGTGCATCAGGGATTACGCTAACATACTAATTTTATGCAGGTTGAATTTCTGGAATTTGCTACATAAAAAAAAAAAATTGTTGACATGCCGACTCATTGACTCATTCATTCACTGACTCACTCATTTACTAACTCTCTGACTCATTGATTGACTCACTCACTGGCTTAAATATTTGAGTCATTCATTTATTTACAGACTGAATAACAAATTCACTTACTCACTCAGGTATTTACTTACTGATTGTCCGACTGACACTTAATGACTCACTCACTTACAGAACATGCTGGCTCATTTACTGACACACTACTACTGACTCATTCACACCAACTCACTTGCTGACACACTTGTTGACTCAGACATTCACTTATCCACTCACTCACTCACTCACTCACTCACTAACACACTCTCACTCATTCGCTCACTAATCCCTTTTATCTCTTTTCTTTTTTTTTACCTGTGTTTTATCTCTTTTTAGGTGCTGGTTTTATATACTATGTGTATTAATGTACTATTTCATATTTTTTAAATATTGCTTTAGTACACCAGTCCAGCACCGTACACACTCGACCTTTTAGTTTTAACTTTTCTCATTGATCTGTTTAACTGAATTCATTTCAAAGTCTCATTGCTAAGCTTGCATTATTATTATTGTTTTGACTTTTATCTACCTATTTATTTATTTATTTATTTATTTATTCCTCTTCCACTTCCACCATTCTTAAATAGATGAATAAATAATTTAATTAGTTTTTTTAATTGATTAACTTATTTATTTATTTATTTATTTTATTTGTATTGTCTCACACACCCTTATCTATTTTTTATCTTATTGACCGATCTTTTTGTCTTTGGAAAAAGAAAAAAAGTGTGGATACAAATATTTTTGTAAAATAAAGGAACGTTAAAATTCAAAAGTCATTCACTCACTCACTCACTAACACACTCTCACTCATTCACTGACTCACTCACTGACTCACTCACTCACTGACTCACTAACACACTCTCACTCATTCACTGACTCACTCACTGACTCACTCACTCACTGACTCACTAACACACTCTCACTCATTCACTGACTCACTCACTCACTGACTCACTAACACACTCTCACTCATTCACTGACTCACTCACTGACTCACTCACTCACTGACTCACTAACACACTCTCACTCATTCACTGACTCACTCACTGACTCACTCACTCACTGACTCACTAACACACTCTCACTCATTCACTGACTCACTGACTCATTCACTGACTCACTCACTCACTGACTCATTAACACACTCTCACTCATTCGCTCACTTACTTACTCGCTCACTCACTCACTCACTCACTCATTCGCTCACTCACTCATTCGCTCACTTACTTACTCACTCACTCATTCGCTCACTCACTCATTCACTGACTCACTCACTCACTGACTCACTCACTCACTCACTCACTGAATCCTTCCCTGACTTGCTCACTTATTGACTGCCTGTATATCTGATCCAAGTTTTCATCTGTACTCATTAATTCACATTTAACATTTTATATTTGCCCTTTTCAATATTTTAAAATTGTTTACTGGATTTGTTTTTGGGAGAGTTGAAGAATTTCTACTTTTTGTCCACATCAAAAGCATCGATAAATCAGTTTATGATGATTTCAGGGTCATGAGCTAAAGGACTCAGTGAGGCAGTGAGCTGTGAGACGCTTCCTACTTATCCTGACCTGTATCGTGACAAATCCTGCCTTCTGTTCTACAAATGTTCCCCTTCTACTAGTTTTTTTTTCTTCTTTTTTCAGCAAGCAGTCCTATGATTGGACAGTTTAAAAAGCCAGATTGTGGAACATGACACTGAATAATGTATCTTTGATGCTTTACAGATTTACTTTGATGGTTGATTTGGTGATGGGAATGACTTGACTGATTCATGTTGACCGGATATTTTTTTATTATACATTTTTAAAACATTATTAAAAATAAATTAGGTATATTTCTTTCTCTTTTGCTTCTCTATCTAGTGTTATCCAAGTTCAAAAATGTGAACTAATATTGTATCGCAGCAGCTACAGAATACCCATAATGCACCATGTAGCAGGGGTGGATATGCAGACCTTTCCTGCGGAAGATTCTAAAGGCCTTTTATACTTTAGACTTTATACGAGTAGAAATCGAATGTTCAAGTTTTTGTGAAGTCACCTCTAGTAATACTGTGTTTGGTCACCCTTGGGCGTCATCCACCTCGAATAATTATGTWWGAATGAGAAAAGTGTTTAAAGTTTACATTATGTGTTTTAATGTCACTACAGACTCTGAGTGATGAAATGTTGTGTATGAAGTCATTTCCTTCCAACGTCATTTGTTTCCTGGAATAATAATAATAATAATAATGTTCTGCTGATTTTCCGGTGTAAACGAAAAGTCCAAACTATTTTGGACACGTGTTTCTAGCAACAGCATTCCAAATGATTTATTTGCACCACTTGAGCTTTATGTATAAAGTGTGTTCACATTGCCAGAAATTTGAATGCACAGAACGCTAATCAGACGTGAGGATTCTGTTGGTCAAATTTCCATCTAAATGTTAGTTCTGGACTATCTGGGTTTTTTTTTTTTTTTTTTTACATTTGTTTTGTGATTTAGCTTTTAATGGCATCATGAAAAACAATGAAAAAACTAAAAACTAAAAAAATATAAAGCATCAAAAAAATTGTTTTTATCAGATATTAAACATAATTGTTTTAAAAAAAACATTCTAAAGATTGCAATTTGCTGAATTAATAAATTAGTTGTTTTCTGTATTGTCTAGGTTTAAATGTCAAATCATGCTCTAGAGGACCGTCAGGGTCAATAACGTTGACATGAAGCATAGCGTTCCTAATACGTCTCCTGTTCACTATCTGACTCGCCTCATTTCAAATAAACTCGTGACCACTTGTTGGTGGTAAACAGCCGGTGATGTGAATAAATACTCCCTGAGGGTCTGCTGTTGGTCCAGAGTGGAGACAAGACCCCCGTGAGAGCCGCCTGTACGGGTCTGAGCGCTTTCTCTGGTCACTGTGGCCTCTGTGTCCTGACAGACGTGGAGCCGGAGCTCAGGGGGAACATAATGGCTCCCATATTGCCTCCCGCTCAGGACTGACACATCCTGTTAAGCGAGAGGGAGCGAGCATAAACATTTTCGGCTTTCGCTTTGAGATGCCGTGTGCCTCAGACTGTCAGGCCGCGAGCAGGCGATCAAAGCGTCTCGCTGATGCCTTGTGTCATTCGTGCATTTGGTCTGACGTTGGGTATTGTGACAATCCCTCGCTTGTTAGAATTCAGGATTGAACCTGGCGGCGAGGTTTCTCCATCGCTCAAGGTGAACGGCTCGCAGCTCTCACAGGTCCTCCATATGGCCGTGTAAACTGACCTGTGCATGAAACCTCAGCGCAAATTCGGTTGTGTCAGAATGGGAAAAGGTTTGGAGAGGACCGTGGTTGAATGGCATCGTAAAAGTGCATGCGGACACAGCGTTCAGCTAAAAAAAGCGCAGGCTTAAGGAAAATAGGGGCTGTGGAGATCACTGTCAGTCTGTTCCCAAACCCCCAAATCCCAAATTTCTGTCTGCTTTTATAAATTATACGAAAAGTCATGCTTTATACATGTCCTGTAATTCCTCAGCTTTCTAAATGTCTATTAGAATAAACAGATGTAATCTCTTAAAATGTTCCAGTTTAACTATCAAAGTCCGTGTAAAAACACAACCATGGAACATTCTAACTTTAAGACCATCAGTGACCTCCAACGTACAGTGAGAGACGAGAAGGACGAATCTGGAGATGATTGTTTTCCAGCCCCGACCCCGACTAAGACGTAGTGCCATACCACATCTATGCTGACAGACCTCTGATCTAAAGTCAGGCCTTTATCTCAGTGCTGATTTTCCCGTTGAGCTTTTTTGATTATGGCACTTTCTGACATGTGAGAAAAAACTACAAATCGAGACAGAGAGTTCATGACTCGGTTAAGAAAGGATGAAGTTCAGCCCCGGGACTAATTGGCTGTTTAACCTGAGTGTATTCATACCTGCCTGTTTAGCAACACCGGAGCTTGTAAATGCGGTTTTACAGTATCTCTGCACGCCGTTTTCAGAATGGAAGCTCTTCAGATTTGCTCGATATCCGATATGTTTAATGAAGAGAAGAGGAGAAAGGGCAGCTTTTATACATTCCATAATACATGCATGAACAATTCAGAGGCTGGTTCCAGACACGAATGCACTAAAAAGGTTGCCTTTCCTCACKACAAGAGACGCCAGAGGCTCCCGGGCCCCGTAAGATGTCAGTACTCGACCCTTGAGTTAGTCAGGGTCATATCTTTACAAGGGGCAGCGATTTATTCCCACTTGAAAATGGGGGAATACATCAAAGTGTAATTTAACTGGCTGTAAAGCGGCAGGGCATCCCCATGCTTTTTATGCAATCTGATGGGTAAGGTCAGCACCGGGCAAATAAAAAGCAACACTATAAATTAGAAACCCCAGGGTTTCTTCTCACAGTTAATTGTCAAATATTACAGATGTAAAAAAAAAAAAAAAAAAGATTAAATATTAAGATCTAAATGAAAGTGATGAATGAAGGATGTAATAAATAGTCTGTGGTAAATTTTGAATTGTTTGTAAACGAAGTGTGATGGGGTGGGGTGGGGTGGTGGTGTTGTGCACACGGCTTGCTCACCCCTATATTTATTTCTGTCTCTAATTGGATTTGCTTTCTGTTCTTATACAATATGAAAGCGACTGCAACAGGACCGAGCTCTGAAGCCTYGCCAGTCATCTCCAGCTTTGTAATTATTTCAGGCTCTATCACACATACACACACACACACACAGTCCTCAGATTGATGAATCGACTCGAATATAAATGGTGACACCCAGACAAGACAAGTTAAACAGTAACTGTACAAGGAAATTAGTTAAAAAAAAAAAAAGTTATTGTTTTACGTCTGGTTTAATGTTCACTTCAATATATTTTAAGAAATTTGATGATGTTGGTCTAAATTCACCAGGCACTCGGGTTAAAAGCAGCATTTCTAATTAATTAGGTCTCTTTTTTGTTTGTTTGTTTGTTTCCTTTAACCGGTATATTCCACCCTGACGCCGGCGTTCTTTTCCTTTTTCATGTTTTAAGCGTCTCCTCATTTGAGACTTTAAAACAAGGCACAGTAAGAGAACCTGAGCCATCTACAGAGCAATCCAAACACATCACTATTCCTGAGGGAGGATTTATCCCAGCAGGCTGCAACAAAGAGCACACGCTGTGCAAGAAAACACGGCATTTCCTTCAAAAACTCTGCTGCCGATAAATCATCCCTCTATCCACTCGTCTGAGGATCTCTGAGCGTTCGCTGCTGAGTGATTTCAACTCCGGCCTGTTTAAAGTCTCAGGAGATTTATTAGTAGATTAGCAGAGTTTAAGCCCATCCTGACAGCAAGCAGCATGTTAATGTAGTGTCCTGCTTTGCTCTTAGTCATGTTTTTAATTAGAACGATGATATAAAAATGATATAGGAAAGATGCTACAGGTAGAAATGATAGCAGCTGATGGTTTATAAATACAAAACGCAGCAGAAATATTTCAGTTTTCACCGCATTTCATCCGAAACTTAGCAACTCCTGCGGAGGCCGTAAGCTCCGCCCCGTCCACAATCACTTGTCATGTCATACATCACTGAAATGCATGTTTCCTGCTCTTTATGTCATGTGTCATTATGAGGATATACATGGTATAGTACATGCCAGTTATTTTTATAATGCTAAAAATCTACACTAACCAGAAGAGAAAAAACACATTAAAGTGAAAAAACTGTTTTATTTTCAGAGCCAGAACTCTGTTTCTTTATGATATAAATTTATAACGTTTTTACATGCCTGTTGCTTTCCATAAAAAGGAAAATAAATAAATATGCGTCGCATATGAAAAAATAAATGATGCTAAAACATCAAATTATTAATTTTCATAAAAGTACATGTACATTTAATTAAACAAACACTAAAGAAATAAAATCACATCTAAACATAATTCATGGGGAAGATTTTTTGTTTTATTAAGTATGCAAATTTACATCTTATTTAGTTTAATTAGATCAATCCTTATTTGAATACATAAATATTATTTTGGAAAACTATTATGTGCAATCTACTGACCAAGCTGGATTATTGTTTTTAAAAAAGAAACGCTGCAGACGTGTAGAACTTTTGTGATAATCTGCACTTTTTTCCTCACACCTGTACACTGTTGTGATGACACTGTTAAACTTTCTCCTAAGTTTGCTCGTGCTTAGTGATCAGTGTTATACTGTAGACTCAACGCCCTCAGGATCCCGGTGTGACATTTGAAACCACAGAGACATAATGACGTGCTTTATGAGACTTAATGGAAGACTGTGTGAAGTAGTTGTGATGGTGAAAAGGCACACAGATCTGCAGATAAATATTTAACCTGGACTAAATTGCAAAGATAATTTGTTAATCCAGACTCAGATTATCTGTTAATCCAGATCTGTTGGTGACATAACCTTAATCTCAGATTAAAGTAATCGAATGCTGTTCAAAGAGTCAGTTCTAAATCGTTTCAATAAATTTATGAAAAAAACAAATGAATAATTTTTTTTTAAATCACAGTTTTTAAGTAAATGAAGCGTAATGTTAGACATTGATCTCAGGAGATACAAATCCAGTTTTGTTGATTCCTTTAGCTTGAATCTTAGTTAATATTAGCTTTTCACTTCCTCAAATGAATCCACATTAGCACAGACTGAAAAAAGGATTTTTAATAACAATTTGATTGCTCGGTTCTGCTTGGACGCATTAAACCAGATCGGACATGTTAAACCCCGGATTTGATTAAGACTTCGTCCAATCGGGTGCCTCAACTTTGAAGCACAAGGTCATCCCGCTGCGCTCGTGTGTGCCAGTCGAGACTAATGTAAATTGTAAAAGCTGTAATGTTGTTTAAGTGGTAAAGTGATCCTGGGTTCTTGTCACCACTCTTTAGACTAACAACCTGCAGAAATGCAGCCTTTTCTTCAGACTAAAGAGAACCTCTGGGACTGGATCTTGTTATTTTCCACCCCTGGTGCTTTACAGAAGCTCGAGCTTAGTTACCCTAATGTTGCCGATTAGACTCCATCTAACAGCTTTGAGATTTTGTTTGAATGTGTATTGAATTCATATAAACCTCAGCTTAATTAAAACCTTCTTTTTTTTCTTTTTTTCTTTTTTTTTTTTACCAAATATGTTAACAGTAATGAGTTGAGCAGCTACAAATGATATTCAGAACCATATTTCTTTTTATGGTTTCTTTATTTAATGTTACTTTGGTTTATGTAAAGCTATAAATATTAATTATTTCGGCTAATATCTTCAGAAACGTCATAAGATCATGAGTACAGAATGTAAAGAAAATAATCTGAATTGATCTAACACAAGCCAAACTTGCCTAATTTGTTTGTTTGTTTGTTTTGTTTAAATATTTAGCTTTTATAGCAAATAAAGTCACACAGGCATTCTTCGGTATATGCAATTATTATTACTAACATGTTCTCAGAATTTTTCACCATTAAATAACCAAAAGTATATTGAAGAATTAGTACTTTAGTGTGTTAGAATATAACAACCATCTGCTTTAATATAACAACTTATGCTGTTATTTACTTGTTTTTATGTTTTATCTAATTTTAATAACAGTAAGCTGTATAAGTAGAATTCACTAAGGTGGAAATATGGACAATAAATCCTACTAAAACTACAATAGCAACATTTAAATTAGTCTTCGACCGTAAAGTCAATCAACTTTAACACAACACGGTACAACACACCTGAAGCTGGAAGAGAATTAGTACAAATAGAACTACAAGAGCAATTTTAAAATGATTCACACCTCATATTTTACCTATTGAGAGCTCTTTCGAAATAAGCATGATCATTCTGTCCTCACGTTATTGCTTTGATAATGGATTTATTTCACTTTATGTGCTGGAAACTCCTAGTACTTAAAGCTTCTTTTTTTTTTTCTTTTTTTCAAATGATTGACACTCAATAAAGAGCTACAAGACAGAACATCTTTCTCATTCTCTTCAGAGAGATTGGACTTCCTCCAAAAATTGATCAGAGCCAGACCTCTGAATTCACCCTCCATGTGCTGTAAGGAATGTGTGCATGTGACTGTGGTACCCAGCTGGGTCAGTGTGCCACACAGCTCCACACAGGCCTCACGGCGTCGGACGAAACCCTCTGAGTCACAGCTAGGGAATGATGAACAAACCCCAAAACATGTCTTTTCATACTGTTTAGAAATGACTTTTCGGGTCAACTGTCTTTCCTGAGGAAGGAATGTTATTGTTGGGAATATGATTGTCCTGGAATTTATGGGGAATGTTGTTACCGGGATTAATCAGACATCCGATCAGACCCTTGTTTGGAATCTGAAATCAATATTTAGTCTAAAGTCAGGATTACTTATATGCAACATCACATGCTGAGTTAGGATTGCTTAACTGTAATGTTAATTGGTATCAACAAGCAAAAAATATGACAGATTTTGTTCTTTGTTAGGTATACGCGAGATTTCAAAGTGTCTTAAATGTAATGTTTGTTTATTGATTTATTTGCTAGCTAAAACCAACTTACATCCTTTCTTTATCCTTTGCACAAACAAAGTTACGAAGTCACCGTTGCTTTAGGAGGCCTTGGTGCATCATTTATCTATTAATGAGAGTTCCTTTCGCTTTATTTTTTTCTTCATCGTTTTCGAAACTTTTTCTGGTTCGTGTGCTTTACTATACAGCATGTTATTGTATGAGTCAGCTGTCTAGTTTTTATATTGTTAAGCAATTTAAAGAATTCCGTCTATATTCCTAAAAATGTACAATATTTTTTTAGGCAACAGGAGAAGATACAACTTGTTTACAGCGTCGATCGCGTTAATCAGATTAACCGCATGTTTGTTGCAGTATTTATTGCATTTTTATTCGGTATATCCGTCCTGTTTCTTATTGCGGATCCTGAGTACGCTACGTTGTTGTTGTTGTTGTTTGTTTGTTTGTTTATTTTTGCCTCTGTCTTCTGTCAGATTATTATTGGCGTTGACTTTTTGTCCGGTGTGTGTGTGTGTGTGTGTGTGTGCTCATTGACACAGTTCATCGGCAAAAGAAATAGTTACATCGTAGATTTCACCAAAAAAGTGATTTAAGAATGCTAACTTCTCGTTGTTTTTCCAAGTTAAAAAAAAAACCTGCTTTCAGTTTGTCGGTTTGTCCTGAGCGCTGTGCGTCTGACCCGGTTTGCGCTTTTCCAGACGCGTTCGAAAAAATACTCTGAATCTGAGCGCGCGCAGCAGACTCTTATTCTGTTCGCTTGTGTGTCGCTCGTTTTTTTTTCTTTGTGAGGCCTGGCTTCTCCAGAAATCGCCTTTATTTTCGCTTCCTAATTGAGTAAACCGGGTCTCGAATGCGCGTCAGCTTGTGCGTTTTATGGAGTTCCTTCTCTACCGCATATTAAAAGCAGGGTCATATCTACATCCCTTAAGGCTTGTTCTGTTGTTATCCTGACCTTTAAAGGTTGTTCTGTTGTTGTTCCCTCTGTATGGAGTTTTTAAAGATTCTCAGTGGAATTCTAAAACAGAACGGTTATCTAGCAGAAATTATACACCGCCTGGAGACCTTAGGCCTGACTATACAAATAACACTTTTTCGCAGGATATCGAAGCATTCAAAATTAAAAGCTGCACAGACTATTTATCCTAAAGATTTTTTTCTTTTCTTTTTAGAGTTATATATAAACCCTTGGTATTTTTTTTTTTGCTGTTGCTCAAAAAACAAAAACTATAGTATTCAATTAAAAAATTAAATATTAAATATTCAACTGTAATAAAATAGAAAATATATATTAAATATATATTTTCCTGAGATTTTCCGTACACAAACTTCGCATGAAAAGATCTGATTCTCACGTCCCCCTTTCCTCTCCTCTTCTGTTCATGTTTTTTTTTTATAGGAGTTCAGATTTGTTTCATTTTACTTTCAGGAGGCCAAACACTCGGTGCAATGTCTAATGTGATCAAGGCTGTTTACTTTTTATCGTTTAGAACTTCCATCCTATTGGTCTGGAGGAAAAAAAAAAAGATTTGGCTTTAATAACATCTGTACAACAGATCAGTAATAAATCTGCCGTATATCAGTACTTACGTCATACAGTTACTGTAATTCTTTCACTGAGAAAACACTGATTACTCTGATAAAGCTTACTTTAATTATAATTTTTTTATTCTTATTCTTCTTATTACTATTATTATTATTATTGTTATTATAAATATATATTTTTAGTTTTCTTCCTATTGTTTGCTTTAACACTGTTTTTTAGTATTTCTTTTGCAAAACTAACACTAATCAGCCTGTGCAAATTTATAACTAATTAATCATACGTGCATGTGTTCTCATAAATTAATTTCTAAACTCTCAGTTTAACTTTGGCAATGTCAGTAAAACAGAAAACAGTGACTACACTGATGTTGTGTCTCTGTTTCAGATTTGTGTCACTAATAAAATGTGAAATGTGGCATGAGTTTTCCAAAAGCATCATAATCGTTAAATGGTAGTCTGCACTGTCAGCAGGAAAAAGCTACTAAACTGTAAATTCCCTTGTCACTCCTGTGGAAGCACAAGTTGTACACATTTTGTACATTTAATGTGTATCTTATATCTTTAAATCTTTACTTTGAACATAAATTACAATTGACTTAAATTATATACAGGATGCATATTAATGTTAACAAAAAATACAGGCAACAAATAAGCAGAAAAGAAAAGAAAGCTATGCTGTAATAGCTATGCTGCTTTTTGAAGTATAAGGGGGTTTTCCCTACTTTAACTTAAGCTCCCTACAGAATTTTAAAATTGATATGCAGAGTTGATTTTTATTCAGAATTATTTTAATAATTTTGCTAATGATCACTTTTAGGAGCTCTTGAAGTAAGTCTATAGTTAGGTTGCCTTATATTGAATATAATCAATAACCAAAGAGAACTTAAGGTACTAAACTGTACATGTGACCGTTAAACATGCATTATTTCTATAATTAGCTTCCAGAGTAAATGTGGTTGTTAAGAACATGTTTATTTCAATTTATTTGAATCTAAAGTTAAAAATTTGTTCAAGTAAAGTTGCAATCTAAAGCTACAAAACTTGCACCTTTGCTGGTGTCACACTTCACAACAACAATGGTACACTTTGGTAACTTTATTTTCTATTTATCAGAGTACAGCTACATAGTGCTTTTGTTGTTGTTGTTTACTGCAAACGCGGTGCATGAATTATCTCGCATAACACTAGTGCATTGTGGTCAGTCTGGAACATAAGCCGTGAGACGTTGAGGCAGTTAGAAGGCCAAAGGAAAGAAGGTTATGTGGTTTGATAAATCCAATATAATGTGGAAAGGTTTTATTCCTGGAACAGATTGATCAAACCTTGCATTTAAAAGTGCAAAAAAAACAAAAAAAAACACGAATAAAACTCGGTCTAATGTTGTCTTTATTAAATGTCGGATGTTTTTTTATTTTTATTTTAGAGAGAGCAGACTCTGAATTTAATCAATCCTAATAGGATATGTTAATGTAAATGTAAATTGTGTGATGTGTGCATGTCTGTAAAGATTCTTCTTCCTCGCTATCTGATTTTTAGGCTGTAAATAAATAAAATTAAAGCTGACTTTATTGGGTAAAAATAAAAACGTATTTTACCACTTTGCTAAATGCTTTCAGCACTCGGATAAAGAATATTGCTTATAAAGGCGAGCAAGAGGTGTCAGTCGTGGTAATGTCTTTTTATTTTAAAAATACTAAATACTGTTTACGCGACAAAGTTGTTTACGCGAGTAAGTTGTAGCTTGCAAATCATTAGCGGTCCCATAAGCTTTCCTTTCTTAGCACTTATTTGTGTTCATCTGCACTTCGCTTGCTTCTTCTTTTTTTTTTTTGTCTCACCTGAGACGCTTTTATGACCTTTACCTGCATTTCATCCTCTTGACGTCACTAATCCGCAAGTTGCTCGCACATGCTGGAAACCGATTTCTGGAATTTTTTCGTGAAATTTATAGCAGCACATTTACAGCATCATCCTGGTGTCAAGATGTCGCGTTTTATGAGGTCACATTCAGTAAAAAGTCTCAGGCAGAAATTCACTAATTCACTTTTGTTTTCGTTAAACTGTTCCAGAATTCATTCGTATTTTTTGAGGAGCGCACAGAAGTACGTGCTGTGTTTACTAAGAAATCTCTGCGCCGTTCACGTTCTTCTTTCCTGCCAGATGTTGTAGAGAGTCCATAAACTTTATTTTCCCTTATTGTCCTCAAGGGTATGCGATGCATTTTATGCAACTTAATAATAATCATAATAATGGTTTTAAAATGGTTTTTAAAAACTTTAAATAGCTTGGGTTTTGTTTGTGTTACAAAAACTACAAATTATTTTAAAGAAATTCCTACGGGGAAAAAGGAAGTTTCAGCAACATAACTGTCTTGGTGAAAAGTGTGTGTTGTGTTCCGTGCTTTGCTCGACTAAAAATAGATAAATTCAATTGATGTATTGGTGATTTATCACATTTAAATAGAATTTAATTCTGTCTAAAATTGAACACTACGCCTTTATATATATATTTTTTTCTATGGCTGATTGTAAACTAATTGTGTTAGTGGGATTGTTTCACAAAGTAAAGATCATCGCGTTAATTTTGCAAATATGTTAGACTGCATGAACGACAATTGGATGTAATTATTAAATATAATGATCCATATTAACCATCTTTATTTATTTTCCTGTTCTCATTTTTTCCTCAGGATAATCTAGATTGTCTGTTCATACAGAGCACTTTACAAGTTTACGACCTAAAGTAGAAATGCCTGTTATGAGCTTATAAATGTAGTTGGTGTTTGTAGGCTATTAAATGAACTTTGTGTGCGCCTGTAAGGAGAGTTTGAAATCATCAGAGGCTTCTTCAGAAACTCACCGTAGCAAGAGATGAGTCCTCCGTTGGCTGGACTGTCCTGGTGCAGTTTGCTGCTTTCTGGTGGAGTCTTGCAAGACGATCTGTGCATGAAGAGGTGGTATTTGTTAAAGGTGCCTTCTCCAGCGGTGCCATCCAGGGGCTGGCATTCCTGTTGGAACGGGCTCCGAGACTTCTCTCCGTACGCCTGCGCTTTACTGCTGCTGCTGAGGAAGGTCGGGCTGTATTTGGTGTCGCTGCTGCTTGGGAATGTCCTGAACGGGATGTTGGCTTGCTGATCCCGAGCCTGCGCCGCGGACGCGCTATAATACGAATCCATGGATGTCATGTCGCAGTATGAGACGCACGTCTCGGCGTTCATTCCTGAAGAAAAAAAAAAAGCTACTGCGGCGTCGGCGGGGGTGAAAGCAAACGCTTGTTGTTTTTTTTCTCCTTCCTTTCTTTCTTTTGCTTAGACTAAAGGAAGCAGACCCTCTCAGTTTGTCTCTCTCTCTTTCTCTGCCTCTTCCTCATACGCACACACACACACACATGCACGCAAGCAAACTCAAACTCAGACTCACACACCCAGCTGGATTTGGTTACTAGATGTTTTCCAGCTCTAAAAAAAAAAAAAAAAAAAAGCCCCCCCTTAAGGTTTCGGTAGTAACAAAAAATGCGTCTTTCTTTTCGAGAAGATGCAACCCAGATCTCCTCCTCCTCCTCCAGATCTCCTGCTCGATGTCCAAGCACTGTCCGGACATGTGGCAAGAGATCTCGCTTCGGTTATTATGTAGATGAAATGAATGGGTGAGGTCAGACTTTTGCTTAGAAAGAAGAAAAAAAATTTGTTGGAAAAATATTTGGAGGGGGGACTTAACACATGACATTAATGTAATTAGAATATGAACACACACACACACACAGTGCGTACATTTTTAGCTGATTTAGACTTGTGTGTATTTCTACGTGTAGCCTGTTTATTTGTCTTATAGAAGCACGAGTAATCCTTTTAACCTCAGATCAATCTTCTGGATTTCATAATCGCCTTCTCGAAGTGTGAGTGCACCAGATTTTGTGTGATTTTTTTTTTAGAGCAGCATTCCCAAAGGAGCAATCCCTCTACTCTGGTGATACTCTGACGACGTTTAAACCTTCACCTCTTTAACAATGACTACACCGCTGGTGTCAAAACACACTTGACAAATGGCTCTGGTTTGGCGCGTAACCGCGCACTTTCCTTCATCCTCGCTGATTCACAGATAATGATTTTTGCCCCTCCCCTTTCTTTCAGTGCAATATTTTAATTTTTTATTATAACCTTTCATCTTTTGTCAAGTCAGCTCCAGTCCAGTAATAATGTTTAGATAACCCGCTCTTGTGTTCACGCGTCTCCGACTTTTAACGAACATGGGATTACAGGGTAGACAAGTGACTTATTATTTTAGTTAAAACATCAAACCATTTTTTTGTTAGAGCAGAGATTTCAATTCGAACTTCAATTCGCATAAATACAGTCCATACTACATCCGAATTTTGCACAAAATAAAAACGCCATATAATAAAGACGTCATTCTTATATTGTATAATATATTTGTTGATTTACTGATTTATTTTACCAAAATTTAACCTAATTAATATTTTATACATTCAAAATCGTCTATCATTTTTCAGGGAGTACACTGTTTGAAAATAAAGCAAACCTAATCTCTTAAAGCTTGATGGATTGTTCTTATAAAAATGTGTTTCTCTAATTTTTTTTTTAGTTGCAGGCAGCACCCTGTTTTTAAACTAAGACTCTTTAATTACCTAGTGAACCTAAAAAAAATCCAAACCACATTTCTTGTCTTCATATGGCAAAAATGGCACCTTACAAGAGTGATTTAGGTGATTATATTTTTAAAAATCCATGACTGATAAAAATATTGTAAGGTTACTTTGTTTTGCATGGTGCGTGTTGTGTATATTTTTATTGAATATATTTGATATATTCACACTGTACCCTAAATATTAAACATAATGAAATACTGAGGATCATTTCCTAACATTATGGAGTACCTCTGACTACACCGTGTCCACGCACCGCCTATAAATAGCACTCAGTTACATAAGTAAACTGCTCGATTATTTAAAAAATATAATTAAGTGCACATATTTCATGTCACTCAAAACGGTCATTTCCTCTTCACCAGTGATTAAATAAAACATGGATCTGTATTTTTCGGACAAAAATATTATATTGGATAATGAACGAATAAAAAGTCCATGATTTTAACCTCATCCAGAAAAAAAAACGCGGGTGTTAAAACACTTTATTTAATAAAGACCAGGAGTGAAATTATTACAGCTAAAACCACAACCGCTGCTGAGCTGAATAACTGCGATATAATTGCAAAAAGATTTCTTTTCCTCCTCAAACACATTCCTGGCCAAGAAGATTGAATKTAATTGGCTGTAATCATAGAATATCCCCCAGCACGTGCACTTTCACTGTATAACCTGTTAATTAATTTCCCAAACACCAGACTCCCGCTATTAAAAATAGGTTTTAGTTTAATATTATTCCATATTATTATTATTTCTTTTTTTTTTTT
>QMIH01000795.1:125872-151728 GCA_003987875.1 Clarias batrachus | reverse complement strand
CAAATTAATCAGATTAACATGGACCTTGTAACACAAGAGGCAAGAAGAATCAATTAGTTTTAGTATGCAGGCTCTTCCTCTGGAGAGGCGGARGGCSTTGTGCGGGTGGAGAGGCGGGAGGAAGTCGGGGGGTGGGGTCACTGTGCCTGAAGGCAGCGGGACTTCCTGTAAACRAAAGAGAGCAGTGTGGAGATGTGGAGCGCCCGCAGGCTGACGCCGGAGTGTTAGAATAACAGACTGTCACTGATATCGACAGCTATATCGGGTGAACTACGCATCATCTCTATATCACGGCCGTCTTTTTATAAGGATTTACAACACCAGAATGAATTTGATTTCCTCTATACTCCTGCCCTAGGGGTCCAGTTAAACTGTTGACTGGCATCGAGGCATGGAAATAATTCCTTTAGTAGCAATCTATTTAAAGGAACTCATATTTAGGGGTTAAAGGAGGTCATGTTCTTTGTCCATTCTTTAATATGAATGAAAATATATTTATGAACACTTGTATTGGTTCATTATTGGTGGCCTGGCGTCTAATTAAAGCATTTTTAACTGCGATAATGTGCAATTAATGCTTAACAAACTTATTAAGACAACTAGGGCGATTACTGAAACGACTGCAGGCGGATTAGTGGATAGTTAGATGGCGATAGTGCTGAACCTTCAAATTCACAGAAGAAATGTGGTTAGAAAAACGTTCTGAATGAGCGTGACGGGAGACCACGTAGACGCTTGGTGAAGTTGCTTTTTTTAAAAATGGACGACTCACAGGATTGGGACTAAACAGCTGTGTGTCCATAAGAAAAACAACGTGTTATTGAGACTTCAGTTTGAGAGCTAGATCGATTTAGATCGATTGGAAAAAGGTCATGTGACCTGAGGAGTCCAGACTGAGCCTATTCCAGAGTGATGGGCGTGTCAGGGTGAGAAGGGAAGCGCTGTAATGAAGCGATGCTCCCATCATGCATAGTGTCCACTGTACAAGCCTCKGGAGACAGTGTTATGATCTGGGGTCGCTTCAGTCGCTCAGGTCGAGACTCAGCAACGTCATGTGGACTAGTGTGTAATTAAAGCTAAAGATGGTCRAATAAAATCTTATAGCATGTGACTTTGGCCAGGGTGTTTATATGGAGAGTATAATATGAGACGTTTTGTAGTATTCGTATTAGATATGCTGTAGAAGGTTAATGCTAATCATTCAGATGATTCCTTCATTCTCAGTAGTTTGCATAAMAAGGGAAAAAATATGATTCATTAGTTATTTTTTTAAATAACTATTTCTCAGCTCATGTGTTGCACCYGGTTTAGTGATTTTAATTACTACATCTATCAAGATCTAAATCTTTGCGAGTCCAAYCCCGATSTACTTCTTTAATTGAACGTATGTCAACAAAAACCTGCATTTTAGACAATGTGTGTCGAAATGATCGCAAACAAGGGAGTGTCGAGTGGCCCGCTCATGCTTMCTACATACTTAGCTTCCACTGAAATTATTCATCTAATCTATTGTGGGGGGGAAAAATTGCATTAACCTTTATTATAGAGATTAATGCAATACAGGACATTTACATACTCTATCTACAGTGTCCAGGCGATATGACTAGAATCATCAGTCTAAAGTTGTGTGCAAATTGTTATTTTTTTTAATTGTTGTGTCCATTGTTATCTGAATGCGGAGTATACTTACAGTACATAYTAACTTCTGAATGAGTTTAAAAGCAGACCTTTAAATAAAGGTCAAAGTCCAATGGTACCCTGAAATGGAAGTGCAACACAATTGAGATTTTCATTTYATCTCACAACTGTGCTGTAAACAAGCTAGAGAACATCCCATAATTCATCAGGATTTACTGTAAATGCGTAATATGCGATGTCGAGCCTTTACACAGGGCCACACCAGCATCTTCTGGCCTCGTGCCGACCAGAACTTGTGATTCGTGCTCCAAGGTAACGGCCGCAACCCATTCGAGGGACAAAAGCCACACTCAGGCAGTGCGC
Source organism: Clarias batrachus (assembly GCA_003987875.1). Classification (NCBI taxonomy): domain Eukaryota; kingdom Metazoa; phylum Chordata; class Actinopteri; order Siluriformes; family Clariidae; genus Clarias; species Clarias batrachus. The sequence continues at coordinate 149,727 of QMIH01000795.1, read as the reverse complement.
TTTGCTCTTTTATTTTCTGCTTTATATCCGTGTGCTCTGGTTTTCTAACGTTAACTCAATTACTGCTAATCACTCAATTCAAATCACATGCGCCCGGCGAGTAAATAAGCCTGTCAGATACGCAGACGGAAAGCTATGCTGTTTTTTTCCCCCTGATGAGCATTTTTGTAGAAGAATGCAAGAAAGAAGCATTTCGCCTCATCGTGCCATATATAGGAACCGCATTGTTCGTGCTCGGCCATGTATAGCCTTTTAGTTTAGCGTCCCTCTGCTATAAAATGGTCTGCTACTCTGTTTACCTGCTGAGACTGAAAGCTTTCTCCAAGACCATAAACATGCTAGAGTCTAAAGATGCATGTCCTCGATGCATTTGTTTAAAATGGCCATTAMGGAGCTGGAATTTCACACCAAAACTATTATCTCCTGCCTCTTAATGGACTTAATGGACTCTGTTTCTTATAGCTTGCTGCCAGTTTTTAGAGCCGTCGTTTGGATGCGAGCGTTCGTCTCAGACTGACATGCCAGGAGGGGTTTTGGGTTTTGTCGCTCGCTGAAGCTCTGCCGGTTCCCATGTGCTCAGTGGTTTAGCTTCCAGAAAAAAATAAAAAGATCCGATCAACACACCTATAAATCCTCGCCCTATCATCCGGAGATCGCTAGTTCGAATCCCGGGTGGTGCTGTAACCTCTCGCAGCCGGAGGTCTAGAGAGAGCTGATTGGCCGAGCTCTCTCAGAGGGGAGGGATGAGAGGTACATAGTGCTCCCGCATTAATCACGGCTCTACAGCCATTCAGGGGCGTCTGTGAGCTCGCGCAACGGAGGGAGCGGATAGCGCTGTCCTCCGAGTGTGTGACTCCGCCCCCAACGGTGCGCGAGCGAGCAGTTCGAAAAGATGCGGTCGGCTGGCGTCACGTGGTTCGGAGGAAACACGTGATAGTCTTCGGCCCTCCCGGCTGAGTGGTAGTAGTAGCCTTAATGTGGAAGCCCCCTAGTGACGGGGAGGAATTGGACACGACTAAATTAGGGAGAAAAATCGGGGGAAAAAAAAAAAACACACCTATAAATCTGTTTACTGAATCAGAATCAGAATGAAATACATTCTCTTGAGCAACTTTTTTTTCAAGCAAAAAGTGTCGAAATGTTCCTGGAAAAAAACAAAAACAAATGCATTAATCATTCGTAGTTAAAGACACAATGATGAGAATCATTACGTAGATATCATAAGGATAGCTTAAGCATGGAGAGCATGGAGAGGTGCTAAATGGATGAGTAGATCATTACTGCATGTAAACCGCCTGTCCAACAGAACATTACTGGTCTGGATCAAGAAAAGAAAACAAACAAACAAACAAATTATTGAAATAATTGTAGTTAGGTGTAAAGTAATAAAACCTGGATGATGGTGTTGACGGTCAACTTCACAGAAGAAATGTGGTTGTAAAAAAAATAGATGAATGATCTGGGTTGACTTAAACGCCTGATGAAGAAACCAGAGCGATGATTGATTAATGGTGAAATTATGAACATTTCAACACACTTTCGATGTAATGTAAACTTACAGGGTTGGGACTAAACAGCTGGGTGAGCGAGGTGAAGAATCACTTTCACACCTGACTTGGACATCACGYTGCATGATGTAATCAAAAGCTCGAAGCGGTCAAACATCAACGTATTAAGAGTGCGCAGCTTTGTTTTTCAGCCTTGCAGTGTAAATAAAGAATTTTTGGTTCGTTTTATATTGATGTCTGCAGTGTTACAGCTCTGTTCTTTGGCTCAAAAGAAAACTCTTGGATGAAACCTGCAAGCCAAAACACATGGCATGTTTAATTCGCTTCCTACAGAGTCAGAGTCGTCCGTGTCGAAAGCGGATCGAGACAGCCTCTCACCGACCTGCTGTCTTCTCACCAGCGTGGTAAACACCAAACAGACTATTTGTGCCATCTCAGAATTCCCTCAGCTTTCAAGCAGAAGTCTCTCTGGGGGTAAAAGTCGGAGGAAAGGAAATGAGGTCTGACATGTTGACTCAGGGTAGAAATCCCCCTGGACCCTGAACGGACAGCTATTAAAGCTGAATTGCTTTCCTCTTTAGGTGCTCGGTCCTCTCTGGGTTCTGCCGCGGCGTACAGTCGCCGAGACGTGGAAGTGTTACGGAGGAACGTCTGTAGCACCTGTCAGTGAAGGCTGGAACCGTTTGGCTCTGAGATTACAGATAAAAAGAGGAACAATTATCGGTAACAAGCATTGAGTTGGTAAAGGATGACAGCAGCTTAACAGTTTCCATTCTTTACCCAACTTCCCGCTCCGTTTAAGGGGGGAAAAAGGCGATCGCGAGAGTGTCTGAGCTATGTTATGGATTCATTTGCATAATTCACTTTGATGGCCAGATATTAGGCCTCCATCTTTACTCACATTTGTAGCTGAAGATTACAAAGGAACTATTTGCCGCGCCGTGCAGACTACCAGGAGGAGACTATCAAAGGAAGGGAGCGAGGCTTTCAAGTCAGGACACTTCGATTGTGTTACAGATTGGTTCCAGGTGAGGCAGCTTTGGGAAGCTCAGCCAGAGGAAAATTGCCCTCCGTGAAGTGCCGGGCGAGAGCGAGCGAGGCTTCACGCTTGGGATGGTATTCCGGAATTCCTAAACTACTCACGTTTGGAGGGGATTTGAAGGGCTGAAGGTCGGGCCTCTGAAATCTTGTTGCGGTGATCGTCTACATATTAAAAGCTAAGTGATCTGAGGCGGAGTCGTCTCCTCCAGCTTGGTTAAACAGCCCGTGATTTCTTCTCCGGGGTCATTTTTGGACAGATTTTCCAGCTCCATATTTTCCTGTGTTAAAAGGATCTATCGTTCTGTGTGCAGATGTGGTTGTGTCCCAGGTTTCCCCCTTTTTCTGGCTCACGGTCTTGCAATATCACATTCTTTATGAAACAGTACAGAAAAGTCTCTCGTTTCGTTCTAGTGTCAGAGGTGGCATGGGAAATCTGGCGCCCGTTACGTATTACAAAAAAAGTAGGCAAAAAGTTAGCACTTCATAACGAGGACAGACTGTTCATCGCTGCTAATAATGCAAGTGAGAACTTGTTTCATGGAACATTAAATGTAATTATAAATATATAATAAAAAAATATATGATGATGTTTAATAAGTCAAACATTTTAAAAGTCTGCACATCGCCGTTGTATTAAAGAAAAAAAAACTTTGCGGCAATTTTTTGAAATTTTTTTCAATCTGAGTATTACAGTATTAAAATACATTCGTGTTTAGTGCAGAAACCATAGTAAACAAAAAATAAATAAATAAATAAATAAATAAAACAAGGATGTGAAGACCTACTCCAATGAAGACGTCTTTACAAGAGGAAATTTGATTTGCGTTTTCTTTAGCATTACTATCTTGCAAAAAACGCCAAAGCAGGAAGCTTTCATTGAATCTTGGCGCAAATGATCTCAGGTCGGTTATTGACGTGGGAAAAACGGGACGCTGTAATGGTTCCCTGATTCTCTTCTGATTAAGTTTACACTGAGAGGAAAGATTGTTTTCAACATCATCGAAGGCCACTGCAGCGGCATGCCAGAGCGGACCGGCGGTGCCGAGTGCAAAACTCGCGATCCCTCCGGCCTCGGCAGAGGCCACACAGAGCAAATAAGCTGTTATTCCACTGTTGTTTGGACGGATCGAGGAAGGATTGGAGCTGTAATGAAAAGAAAACAGAGGCGATGTTCCCATGACGGATTTGGGAAAGCGATTGGAAACTTGCCACACGGCTGGTGCTGAGTTCACACCTCTGGTCTCAGAGCTTTCTCTCTCTCTCTCTCTCTCTCTCTCTCTCTCTCGCTCCCAGAAATCCTCTCCATCTGACTCACCCTTTCCGATACAACCTGATCTGGCCCAGAGGCCCATGCCATCACTTCCTTCTTGGGGTTTGTTTGAGAGCTGCAATCACTTTCTGGTTSCAGATCAACTTTTGTTTGTTTTGCAGCAAAGTACRGRCTTCACTCTGGATAAGAAYATGAAGATGAGGACAAAATAGGTTCCTCATTAACAAAGTGAGGAACCGACCAAAGAAATCAGTTCCTTTTTTTATTAGTTAGTTGAGGACCAACATGAAGGTCATGAAGGTCAATATACACGGCCTGAACAAATTGCATGAAGTGTTAGGTGAGATCTTCCCCCTCCAGAAAGGCTTCTCATACACACCTTAAAGACTTTCACAGGGGTTAAGGTCATGTGTGGACATACTATTATTCTGGAATAGGCTCAATCTGGACTCAGCAGGTCACATGACCTTTTTTCATGACTTCAAAGTCCAGTCTTTATGCTCCCTAACAAACTGATGTATTTTTTTTCYGATGAGTCTCACTAACAAGAGGTTTTCTTATAGACACACAGCTGTTTAGTCCCAATCCTGTGAGTCCTCATGCTCATTTGTGATTTTCTTTTCCAACCACTTGTTTCCAACCAGCATTTTCTTTTCCACCCAATCTCCAGCCGTCTCCCTAGTTGTTGTCTTTGCTTTATGCGGTACAATACTTCTGAAACCTTCTGAAAACCTTGGCATCTTTCCTGCGATCACAGGATACGTCTTCTGATATTGCTGTTAAAGAAATGAGRAGCTCCTCACTGGATCACTTMGAGTTAAAAGCCATCGTTTCCTGCCGAACCATACGGACCACCGCGGTAATGATCCAAGCCAAGACTCTTAGGCATTGGCGGATTTAAGTCCAAATGGTGACATTTAATCCTACACCAAACCAGCTTACTGTATTTAACAACCTATCGGCATATACTGATATTTTTAAGAATGTAAGGCGTTTTTGCCACWCAGAAAAGCCAAGTGAAGCGAGTTTACCAATTTATTTTTTGGAGTGTTTGTTGAATTTGTGAAAGAAGCAAGCACAAAGGCAAAGGAGAAATGGGAGCCACTTTCAGTTCGGTTTTTAAAGCAGCCAAGAGGAATCATAAATTAAGGTTAATTGAGGTTTAATGTCTATTTATTTAATATTGTACTTCATTTACCTGTCTTTTTTGATTGTTTTTATATGCAAAAATATCATTAGAATGTTACATATACTGTAGATATATCTAAACGTCAGTCGCAGTGCAGTTTGAAGGGTTCAGGTGCAGTTATAATCTGTCTGCTCCACCTTAGGGTGTAGTTAAGTAAAAATATTATAATTGACTAGATGCTGTCCTGGTCATCATCAGAGATAAATAGAGCACTAAAACATTCAGATGTAAAACACACCACTGCATCATAAGCACCGGTTATTTATGTGATATCTTTTTTTTTTTTTTTAATGTTCCTGTTCATACAAAGTGTATTCAACTCTGTCCAGTTTTATTTGTTTAGCAGTGGACATCATCACAAAGAAGCTTTCTGGGAAATCTTAAAATTTCGGAAATAGAACTAAACTAAAACAAGTTTAGAAATTTCTTTGGAGAGTTCGTTTCCAAAACAGTTTTCTTGTGGACAGGAGGTCAAAACAATGAGAGAAACATTTTTGAAAAAATCCATATTGATATGGACAGGGCCAAAATTGTAATGCTGCACCCTAGTGTGTGTGTGTGTGTGTGTGTGTGTGTGTGTGTGTGTGTGTGGAGAGCATTAGTGTGCTCCAGAGTGAGCCAAGACATCAGAGAGCTGCAGCAGAGAATAAAAACCAGAGTTGTGGAGGAAGTGCAGTGTTTACGCTCCTTTCAGGCTCCTTCTTCACGTTTAGAGGAAACAAACCCTGCTGGCAGAGCGCCTCGGTCTCGGCTTCCTCCACAGAGAACAGCGCCCTCCATGGACCGACCGGGCAGTGCAACGGCTCGAATCACAGCGCAGAGCCTTACTCTGTCTCTCCACACACGTCCCTGTCCCTGAGTGGGAGGAGATCTCCCAGGAGACATTCATATCTCTTTGAGTTTCTGTTCGAATGGTGTAAATGGTGTCGGTCCTGATGTCAGACGTCTGAGTCAAAAATATTCCTATCTTTTAGTTTCRGTCTTAACACATATCGTGAATTGCTCAGAATGAGTGTTGAATTTGCAACATTTCGGATTTTCTTTTAGGTATGTCAGGAATGTATAGGGTCCTGTTAGAGTTCTGTAAGGGGTCATGGTGTAAATAAGGGTTCTACATTAAGATTTAAGTGTTTGGCAGACGCCCTTATCCAGAGCGACTTACTGTACATTTTTATCTCATTGTACATCTAAGCAGTTGAGTCTTAAGGGCCCAAAACTTGGTGGTTATGGGGTTTAAACTTTCAGGACCTTCTGAAACATAGTGCAGCTATGCCACTGCGCTAGCCCTGACCCATATCCATATATCTATTCTATAGGCATCTATAAGTTTTTATGAGGGATGTAAAGTGTTCTATAACAGATAATGGCGGCACGGTGACATAGTGGTTAGCACGGTTGCCTTGCACCTCCAGGACGTGGGTTCGATTCCCACGTCGATTTTGCATGTTCTTCCCATGCATGGTGGGTTTCCTCCAGGTTCTCCGGTTTCCTCCCACAGTCCAAAGACATGCAGATTAGGCTAATTGGCATTTCCAAATTTCCCGTACTGTGTAAATGTGTGTGTGACTGTTGACCGGAGGTCCTACCACAGTCGTACAAGATGGGAGTAAATACAACAGTCACCATGAGACTCCACGGTCCCTAGTTGGACTATAGAGGTTCCTAGATGGATGGATAATGGACAATAAGATACTTAAGGGGTCAATAATGGTTTATGTTCTATAAGAATTCAAGGTAGTTAAAGGGTTTATATGGGGTTGTGGGGTACTTCCATACCGGGGTACTATAAGATACTATAAGCTTCCATACCGGGGTACTATAAGAATTTGTGGGGTACATAAGGGTTCCATAATTGTTTTCTATGGTTTTTGTAAAGGTTCTGTCAGAGTTAATACGGTCCATAAGGATTCCATAAGAGTAAACTGTGTATGTAAGGGTGCTTTAAGATTTCACAGGGTACTTAAGGGTTCTTAGCCTTCTGGTTCAGATTTCTTTGCTATAGGATTCAACATAGAATCTTTAAGAGTTCTCCCAGTCATTGTGAAATCAGAACCATTTGCTCACAGATGTATCTGCATATGGACTTTATAACACATTCATAAGCATCGAGTGAATCCTTTACAAAGCTGAGATACAGGATCTTTAAAGGTCGTGTCATTTCAGAGGTTAAATCAGACGTCATCACGCTGCACTACGACGATGGATCAGATCAGAGTTACACACACATACTGTGTAAGAGAGAGAGTGTGTGTGAGTGTGCGCGTGTGTGTGTTCGCGTGTTTATTTCTTTTCCGCCATCTTTCCTGTTGGATTTATACACGTTATGAGACACTGGAGTTTGTGTTTGTTTGTGTTTTGCTTTATCCGGCTGCAAGTTTAACCGGCTGGAGTAATGTTATGACACGTCGTCCTTTAATTCATTTGCAAACGAATGACTTTTCTGCTAAATGTTTTTGAGGTCTTTTGCACAACCAATTTGCTGAAAAAAAAACTTTTTTTTAATGTTATTGMATTGATAATGTTATTGCATTAAAACTAATTTAATGTTATTGCATTGATTTTTTTTTGTTTTTCACTTTTAGTCAACATCACGTTCTGTTTTTTGTTTGTTTTTTACATTAATCTGATACCTGGCCATAATGAACAAATGCTGATTTTTTTTTTTTCCATTACTGGACTGATTTTTCTATCCGGCCCACCAGGGATACGTGGATGTCATGCCTTGCTGGTGATTTACGGTACTCACTGTACTTTGTGTGCCTGCACTGTTCTCCGTCCATGCCTTTTAACATTAAACAGTTCAAAACTTCATTTAAATCATCAGATTCAATCGGGTTTATGACCTCAAGATCATTTGCAGAACTCTGGCACGTCAGCCAACATCCCCACCACCACCATCATCATCATCATCATCATCATCATCATCATCATTTTCCTGAAGGTCTGCGCTCTCCTCGGCCTGGTCTGGATGGAGGTAAAGGAGAGAAAAAAAGGAACGAAGCTGGGGTTCACGACCTCACGTCATCGCAGACCAAACCGCCGGGTGAAGGCTTAGTGTTATTGCACACGACAGCTCCCAGATGATTGAATTAAAGCCCGTCTCTTTTCTGAGCAGGAGATGACAGACTCCAGAGGCTTTTCCTCAACTCCACTGTTTAGTGCTATGAATATAAAAAGGCTGGTGGATGTGGCAGATACTGAAGTCACGACAGGCCGAAAGCAGGTCTAAATCTGCTCACTATGCAAACACACACACACACACACACACACGTCATTCAGCGCCGGCGTTCACGTCTGTTCACTTTCTCCTCAGTCGAGATGTTAGCCAGTCTCCAGCTGAGTCCTGATGAGATATACTTTCCCTAGTTTTGAAACATGAAATGTAAAGACACACCGTGGAAAAATATCAAAATTCAGAAAATTGTTTTTTGGGGGGAACGCACCTGAATGTTCTGATCTTCAACCAAAGTGCAGGACATGAAGGTTCTCTCCACATTATTCACACACGCAACTTACACGCCTGCAAGTGTTTCTCTTGTCCCTTTAAAGGTCCTGGTGTAATTCACCAGTTCTATCTGTCTGTCTGTCTGTCTGTCTGTCTGTCTGTCTCTCTCCTGGTTGTCTGACTATCTATCCGTCTGTCCTTTTTATTTAATAATATTACAATAACTGCTGCATGTCTGTTGATTTGGAACTAAATGCCGGGTGAGAACATCTGTTCAGACTCGCTAGGATCTGAGAAATAAATTTCATGAAGACATTTTTCCGTGTAACCTGCGATGAATTTTAATCAACTGCATTACAGTTTTTCCTCAGTCGCTTTGGTACCTTTCACGAAAACGTCAAACTTCACATCATCAGGTCACGTGTGCACATCATAAAAGCAATTTCTCATCCAGACACTTTGGATTCTGATGCTGCACGTGATGTTCAACTGTCCGCTTGACATGCTGGACAAAATGTTTTATATACTGCACCTGTTTGTCGAGCCATGTCCCGATCCATCGAGGTATCATAGATTAAGTTGTGAGAATCTGTCAAGCAGATATCCGAGACATTTTTGAACAGAGCACTGGATTGATGAAATGCTCTCAGGTGAACGTTTAAAGCAGTAGATCCACCAGTGATGAACCAGATCTCTGATGGACGCCGTCTCAGTGGACAAGACGTTTCAAGAGATTCTTTCTATCCACATTACATTAACATGTTTTGTGTCTCTTAAGGAATTTATTGAAGTTAAAATATTTTACAGTCAATTCATTTGTTTTTTGTACGCATTGTTTAAAGAAATTCCCAAATTTTCCTTCTGATTCTGTAAAGCCGCTTTGCGACAATGATGACAATGATCGTTGTTAAAAGCGTATATAGATAAAACTGAATTGACTTGAAAATGTTCAATATTTCCAGGTTTTTCTTTATTTTTTCCCTAAATGAATGGTTATTAATATTCTTAATGTAACAGACTGTAAACAGGTTGAAGAATTGAGAGATCAGGTCCTCTTTTATTTCTGGTACCCAAACACTTTAATTAGATCACTGCGTCTACTGTAACCCTGCTGTTACATCACGGCTAACGAGTTTAACGGTAAAACGTCCACATTTTTCGCTCCACTTTCTTTCACGGTTTCTTTTCGTCTATCTTACTTTCAAGGCATCAAGAAAGCACAATCTGTAACTGAAAATCTCGGTAAATATAAGACCGTATTTCATAAGCAGTCTTCACTGATTTTGTGTATTTCCCTTTTTTTTTTTTTTTTCTTTTTTCTTTTTTTTCCCTCCGAGGATCAATTACAAACACGTTCTGGAATTTTGGCAGCGTCTGTCCGTTCCTGACGCAGCGCCCTCGCATGCTCGATGCTATCTCGTCGGCCTGGAATGAGACAGACATCCAAGCTTGTTTCCATTTTGATTTGTTTGGATGGAACATCCATCCGTGTTATCTCTCCATCATTTTTTTTTTTTTCTTGTTTAGCCTTTTCCAATATAGATAGATTTCACCCTAGGTAACAGTGGGAGCTTTAAAACCCCCTCCGTAAAGCCTAAACACAAACACGGACCTGTAGCACGAGCCGTTCTGCTCCAAGTTTAGGTTTAGATTTCCATCTGAACTGATTTCCATCTGAATTTGGAGTAAACATAACAGACTCCATCTGGTTCTCCATAGAGAAGGGGGAAAGAGTTTGATGAAATCCTTGAATGTTTTAAAGACATGGCCTTTAATATTTTATATTTCAGATTGTTCTGCCATTTCTAGTAAAAGATTGTCCTGATCTTTTGGAATTCCGAAGTCTCTCTTAAAGTCCTAAAGGATTTCAGCGTCAGTAAACACACATGTGAGAACGGAGCGAAGCTGGAGGGAATGCTGGGATTCGGCTGGCAGAAACACGCAGTCGTGTCAGACCTCGCTCAGCACACGTTACACACAAACTCCAGTATTTACACTGACTGCCTGTCTTCTTCTCTCGACTACAGGGCCTGATTTGAGACGGAGGTTAAGAGGAGGCTGCCGTCCCATCCGGTTTAAACAAACAGCAACAACTTCTCTCTCTTTTTTTTTTTTTTCAATTCAATTTGATTTGAATCGATCTTTTAACAATAGACGCTGACAGAACGCAGCTCGTTTCCAGTTTGTTTTGTTTAATGGAATTATGTGACATCACTAAAGATGTCTGTTATTCATATTATAAATCCATTCCCATCCATATTTGAGATTTACACGCCATCGGAGTGCTTGTTTCCAAGACCTTCTCCTCAGATCCGCTTTCTTTTTAACTAGACCACCGCACAGACCAGTGCCTCAGTATGAACAGAAGATTCATACGTGCTATACTATTTTTTTCAGTAATATGACGTGACAAACCTTAACATTCGGCACAGTGGTGGTCCATGAAGAAAAGGTCCGGATTCTGGTCTCTAAAGCCATTTAATACTGTTTATATTAACACAATTAAAAAATGATATTGTAAGTCTAAATCTAAATCTAAAAGTGAAATGAAATCTGCTCCGTTTTTGTTTGTAAAAGTGATTTTTTTTTTCTTGTAGATCTCTTTATTTTTGTACGAGCGACTAAACCGAGAGACAAAATGCCGAGCTGTAGAGCTGCAGAAATGCCACATCTTCTGACGATACAAAAAAAATATATATATATATATATTACAGTATATACGGATTTAATCGTTTATTGAGATCTGGTTTCGTTTCTTAATATTTCTGGTCTGGACGATATGAAATTTCCAGACGCTTGAACGTTTCAGCTTCTCCACTTCAAAAAGCTTTTTTCGATGTATTTCAGAGTTATTAGGTGTATTCTCGAGGCTGAGAGCTTGACTGAAACTACAGCGGAGAATTTTCTGCTAGAAGGTGAAAGTCGGGTCCAGGGCCTCGTCCCCCGAGCCTCCTCGGTCTCTTCGCCCCCCTGAGCCGCTCATGACTGCAACACTTCTTCGCTTAAACCCGATCTTCTCCAAAGGCGCAGGGGAATCTTGGGTTTCTTCATCGACTTCCCGTCAGCTTTGATCATTCCTGAGGAGAGTATATCATTTATAACAATAACGCCTGTGTTTAAACGTGTGTCCTTCAAAAAAAAATCACCTTCACCTTGCTCCTGCTCCCGCTGCTTTTATTGGTTATTATCATGAATTGCAGTTTAAAAATAAAATACAACAGAAAATGTAACCTGCGGTCAGGGTGTGGTATACGGCATTCCGGCGAAAACTTCCCATGGAAAGCGTTGACGTTAGGTGTAGCAGAAGCAAATGTGATCCCGGGCATATGGCGATAATTTCAGAGGGGGAGAAATAGTTACAGCCTTAAAACACATGTAAAAGGCATTGACATATCGCAGATCAAAGTCGAATCGAGCTTTCATGTTGGCGATGCATCAACAAATGACGTCCATGTGTCATAGCGGGTTTACTCTCTATATACCTGCACCTACAGACATACACACGTGCACGCACGTAGGCTAGAGCAAAATACACTAATAGTTCAGACGGGCCTCATTTAGCACGCTGGATATGAACAGCTTTGTTCTGGATGTTTCTACAGCAGCATTTATACAGCGTGACCGATGGGATTCGGACGTTTTTTTTTGTTGTTTTTTTTAAACGGTACTTCGTAAAATTTTCACCTAAAAAATGATTTACAAAAACAGAGGTCAAGACTTGCCATTTGAGTTACTTTTTCAGTTATGAACGATAATACAATAATGTCATTTAGATGACGATCCTCCTCTTGAATGCATTTTTCAAGCTTTCGCTTCAGGTTGTCCATCACTTGCTTCAATTGAGCGGACTTTTTGTTAGATGGCATCCTTTAGGCCATCGTCTAGCTCCCATCACCCCTTACCGTGTACTACCTGTTCTAAAAACATCTGACTTCCGTCGCTCACCCTTAACAAGTACAAGAAATGTGTTTTTCATGAAAAAAATAATAATTCAATGTGTAAATTTCCGTACGAGAAAAACTCGAACCTCGACTTCTGATAGCAGATCTTGATTGATCTTGATATTTAATAGATATTTCATCATATCATATTAATATCTTGGAATTAATAAATCCAAAGACAATCCAGTAACTAAAAAAATGGCACCCTATAAAAGGAGGAAGTGTTTATGGAGGCGTTTATAAAAGGAAAGAGTGTGTGTTTATGGGATCCGTTGCATTGGCCGAGCTGCATTACTGGTTCTCTTTCAAAGTTTAGTAATCAATAAGGAGGTTTCTGAGCCTTTTTCCTGTTGGTGTTTCTTAATGTCCTGTGAACGCACTTAGCATTTTATCCGTGTCCCTCGTATATTTAACATTTACACATGAGTATGCAATGCGAAAATTTGCAATTTTCATCCAAAAGTTTGGTTGATTTAAAAAAAAGATTTTTTACCTTGGTTTGGCATTAACACTGCAACATGAAAAAGCATCGCTTTGATCTTTTCATAAAAATAATCCACCTCAAAGTTCAGGCCTTGTTGTCTTTGTGATATTTTTAGCTTTTCATAAGCTTCCCCTACCCAGTCCATGGGCAGACTGTGATTGTGAGTGACAGCTGACTGTGAAAACTCGGATCGAATGCTGTCACATGACTGGACATCTGGAGTTTCCAGAACACCCCCCCTGAGCCCGTTTCGGTTTGCGCGGTGTTGACGTGCGCTCGGGTTTCGTGTATGCAGATAAGATCGAAATTCTGTGTGTATTCTTTACGTCCAAAAGGACCGGCGAGAGCAGACGTCCAGAGCAGATGTAAGTCTGCACCACGTCTGAAGGACGAGTTGCTCAGACTCTCAACTGCAGCCAGTCACGCTAGACGAAAACAGGAAGCAGGGTGAAAGGGCGTGCTTCCTTTATCTTCCTATATTAAGCTTATATGACTCCGAAGAGGATGATCTCCTCATAAGATCCAATTCAATTTATTTAGGAGTAAATAGATCTCTCACGTGCTTGGTAGTCATTTTTCCCTGGTTCTCATGGGCCTCCCACTCCTTTTCTCAGTTTTTTACGTCTCTCCACGTTGGAGATGAATGCCTTGCGAGTTTTCTCCTGCATGCCTCCTCTGAGTCTGCTTTGTGTCGGCTGCATTCCTGTAAGAATTCTTCAAAAGTGCGGACCCTGCCCTGTCTGAGAGCCGGAGAGAATGGATGGCAGGAGCTATGAAGTGAGTGTGGGACTCTGCAGCACTTGTGCTTCGTGGGTTTTTGCAGGAGGAAAAGAAAGGTCATGGATGGGCGTGAGGGTGGTGGAGCTTTTACAAATAGTAACAGGATCTACAGGACTTCAGTAGCTGCTCGTTTAGGTTACACCTCATAAAAAAAAATACACCCATGTTATCTGTCAGAGACTTAGGAACAATCGGTTTTACATTGTTCATCCATATCTTTGTCCTTAGTTGGATTTTGATTCAAACCTGAACTGGACCTGGCCTACACCAGCTGAAGAAACACCAGCAGTATCAGCATGACTTTTACAGTTCCTCATCCACAGCGACATCATTGCATTTCATAATTTGTGAAATTTGAGCACCAGTTCATGTGTGAAAATGATTCCTCACGTTCCCAGAACCACTATAAGCTTAATCAACTTAATTCAATTAATATATATATATATAGCAACTGAAGCAACCCCAGATCATAACACTGTCTCCAGAGGCTTGTACAGTGGACACTATGAATGATGGGTGCATCGCTTCATTTGGTTCCCTTCTTACCCTGACACGCCCATCACTCTGGAACAGGCTCAATCTGGACACACCAGGTCACATGACCTTTATACATCGCTCCAAAGTCCAATCTTATGCTCCCAAACAAACTGAAGCTTTTTGCTCTGATGATTCTCACTAACAAGTGGTTTTCTTATGGACACAAAGCTGTTTAGTCTCAATCCCAATCTCATCACACTGTGTATGTGTGTGGAAATGCTCTTACTTTCACTATTAAACATGGCTCTGATTTCTATTGTTCGTTTTTTTACCATGCAAATTCACCAAGCATTTAAGTCATCTCCCATCAGGCTCCTTCATGATTTTTTGTGAAGATGACTTTTATTTGTCTCGTAACTTCTCAGGTTTCTTAAACCTTCACTGGAGTCTAATACCTACTAGGTTCACCAGACTTCCTGAATAATAACATAAATGACTCAAGGTGTCATGGTGATACCCAACTTTTGATCCTGAAATCAGGTTCACTCTGGATCTTGTGGTTTCATCCCACTTCACAAAAACATGCACGTCTCTGTAGACTGAGATTTCACTCACTCAATCACTCATTGTCTATACTGCTTTATCCTGCTTACAGGGCCGCGGGGGGGGGGGGGGGTCTCAGGAGACTTAGGAGACAGGTTTTGCGCCCTGAATTTACCGCAGGTTCACCATGAACATTAAGAAGCTGTTACTGAAGATAAAGGAATGAATAAATAGATCTATTCAACTTAGTTCTGGTGTGAAGAGTTAAGAAAGAGTAAACCACATTGTTGTGATGTAGCTCTTTGGAACAGAAGAACCCACATTCAGGCAGCTGTTGAGCAGACCTCCATGATCATCCTCTCCCTATCCACCTTCTTTAAAAAGAAGATCTTCAGCTAGTTCTTCTTCATTCTCGATCATCCTTTTATTCCAATCTTGGCAGCAAGTAAGGTTCTACTTTAACAGATGGCTTTCCATCCTTTGAGAAAAACGTTAAGGAGGAGAGGAAACAAGAGAGAGAGAGAGAGAGAGAGAGAGAGAGAGAGAGAGCAAGCCTGGAGGCAGAACCGCAGCCTGGGTTCTTCCCGCCTGCCTGCACACGGATGGATGTGCTCTCTGATGGATGCCTGTGATAATTGTGAGTAGGGATTATCTTGGCCATCCTCTGGCTGGATGCCATGTTTTACGCACACGCACACACACACACACACGCGCGCACACACACACACACACACAAACACACACACACACAGGCTAAAGTGCGGTGGCTAGACGGAATTAATAAGGATCTTCTTTGTTGTGACTAGCCCCCGGTTCACACCGAACACATCACAGGGGTTCAGTCACTTTTAGGGAAATGGCCGAATTAGAGGTTTAACCAGGATACTAAATTCAGACCTTGCAACTGGCCAGGCTTTTCTCTGAAACCTCACGATAGCGAGAACACATTACTGGGAAACGGTTTTGTCGTTTCTTTGTGGTGTATGAATTATTCATGCACTTAAATGTGGACTTGACGCCATGCTTACCCTCAAGTGACTTTACAAGAGCTCTGTAGAAGGGACTGAGTCTGAGTCTGAAATGATCCGTCTTTCTAACTCTCTCTCTTTCTTTCTTTCTAAACACTGCTTTGTTTTGTCTGGACAAATTTTTTAAAGTTCTATATTTGACGCTAAAGCAAGTGATTTCCTCTTCTGTGTGTTAACTTGCAATGAGAGATTTTGGTGCCTAAAAACCATTAAGCAATGAGAAATGGCATTGCTGTGCAGAGGTGGAAAGTAACGGATGACATTCACTCGCGTTACTGTAATTGAGTAGTTTTTTTTTTTGTGTGTGTACTTCTACTTTTTAAAGTAGTTTTTAAAATCTGTAATTTTACTTTTACTTAAGTATGTTTTGTTTGAAGTATTGTAATTCGAAACATTTTAAATCATATGCGCTACTGAGTAAAAGAAATGAATGAAAATGCAAAAAAAAAATATTCTGCTTTGGTGTAAATGCTTGGTTGCGCGCGCGCGTGTCTCGTGTCCTGGTCGCGCGCCGCTCCAGACTCCACTCCAGGTTTTCTGACTGTTTCCCCACATCGGCATCTACCTGACCTTCCACACGGCCGCTTCCGCCCTGAGAGTGACGTCATCAACCAGCGCCACCATATATAGACCGGAGAGAGACGAGAGAGAGAGAGGAGAGAGATTGTGATTTTGGCGTTCTGGTATTTGGTTTTGACTTTTTGCCTCCCATTGACTTTGATTATTGCTTAAATATATTGATATATTTGTAGATAATTTCACTGTATGTTTGTGCACACACCAGTAGTAGGGGCGTGGCTGTCATTTATTTTGGGAAGAGGGGAAGGTACTAAATATTCACTGTCAGGGAAGTTACTAAATATAAATACCATTTAGTTTATTATTTTGGCCTGGGTCCACCCTGAATCTGATCCTCCTCCTGTTGTGTGTGTGTGTGTGTGTGTGTGTGTGTGTGTTTGCGAACAATACAAACCTCATTATTTCATCAGTTAATGACTGGATCTAGTTCTTTCTGCCATATACCACCATTTCTATACAGTTTATAACAGAACCCTGAACCGTTCTCTTGCTGTTCGGCCGACACTAGACTGGGACGTAACACCATATTTAAGTGACCACTTTGATTTTCAAGCACAAGAAAGACAGCATCTTTATTATGCAAAGGTGTTCCTTCAGTTAAAAACAACTAGTTTGAGATTTATATCTGCTCATCTTTTTGAACTACGCTAGAATGCCTCATCTCACCCCGCTGTTAAAAAAAAAAAAGGTACTCTAATGTTTACTCTCTGTAATTTTTTATGAGCTACTTTACTTTTACTCGAGTAGATTTTTATAATGGTAACTTTACGTGTACTTCAGTAAAATTTCACTGAAGTAACAGTACTTTTACTTGAGAGTACAAAATTTTAGTCCTCTTTCCACCTCTGCTGGTGTGTGTATTAACTCTGCAAGTATGCAATCCAAAACCCAAATTATTGCTTTTTAATACCTAGAACCTGTTATCAGATTTATTTCATTCATTTAGCTCTTTTAATGAGCTAGGCTGTTGACTCTTCAAGGGTTCTTTAATGGTCATTTGGATAATCAAAGGTTCTAAGCTTCCTGAAAAAAGGTTTAACATGCAACTTTTAGATCAAGAAACATTTTATTATTAAGGGTTCATTGGATTAAGAAGTTCTAATTTCTAAAAGTGTAACTGGAACTCTCTGATGCAGTGTTAATATTTTTACATTAGGTCATAAAATATAAATAAAAAACATTGATAATCTATCTAGCATTTATAAGAAGTCAGAAGTTAAAAGGAACCATTAAAGGTTTGGGGATCTGTGGAATGTCAGGAGATCATTTTCTCATAAAACCATGAGAAAAGGTAAAGTGAACCCATACCTCAATAAATTCTATTGTTTTGAACATTCTCCCAATGTGTGAATGTTTGTGTGTGCAATGGTGCTCTGTAAAGGACCTGTAACCATCAGCGGGAATCATATCTTAGATATATTTTAGAAAAAGTATGCTATAAAAACAAAGATAATGCCTTTTTTTTTTTTTACATGTGAATCACAGACGTGTCTAATGATTTCAAGCTATAAGGCTCACTGGAGCAGGAGATGATCCCACCATGTGCTCTGTAATCGTGGGTGGAAAGTGTCTTCATCAGGGTTCTGGAGATGAAGAGTGGTGGGCAGATGGGATATAGTGTGAGGTGGCGTGCTTGCAAACCACAGTCAAGCCCACTTCAAATCATCTGCCAAGCTTTGAGCGTCTTGATTTGTGGACGGAAAAAGAACCATAAAAATTTGATCACAGCTTGTATTCCATGCTCGTTTCCCCAGAAGCTTAAAAGTGCAACCAAGTGTTTCGCTATCAGAAAGAACCTGGAACTCTTTTAGGTTTATCTTAAGAATACACTGATACCTTGATATACAATGACCTCTTAGTTCTGTGTATTAAAGGATCCTAGGCTCCTAGAAGGGTTCTGGTTCGGAAACCAGTCTATCTATGAGATCATTTGCAACCTAGAACCATACAGGAGGACACTACCCGCAAATAATTACGCAAATAATTGGGTTAAACCTAGCACCTTTAATGTTTTTTCAATTTATCTTACATTAGGACAAAAGGGTACAGTTTCAGACAATTACTTTATTATTACAGACAAGTACTTTATGTAATAATGGGAAGCCTTCTCATTAGAGTGCATAGAATCTGAAAACTATAGACAGATTACCACTTGTCTAAGAGTGCACCATGTCAAAACCTCTAGAACCCCAAATGTTTATCCAACCCTATAACAGAAGGTTAGTATTTTAGAAGTAACAAAACTTCAGCTGACAAAACAACACATGAGGAACTGCAGTGTAGCTCATCGATTCTTCAACAAATTAAAGCTAAATACAAGTCATATATTAGGATTTACAAATCATACAGTCTATGTGTAGTTGATAAAGTCCATAGAGAAGAAAAAAATATCTGTAGAGTCTCCGGAGTGGAGCCAGAAGCAGTTGCTCTCTGGTGTGGTTGATATGCAGAGATATGAAGACAGGTATATATGGATGGTGGGTTAAAAGGGGGAAAGGGGATGGAATTCATCTCCCCAGAGTGGAAAGACAAAGGAAAGTGAGAGAGAAAGTGAGTGAGAGATGCTTAGACAGAGTGAGAGAGAGAGACAGAGGTTTCCGAGGGGCAGCTGGCGGATTCCAGCGCCGGTCTGCCGTGCAGCAGGAGAGGGCCTTCAGCCGAAGTGTTTGTGGGGCCCCTGTGGTTTTTCAACCAATAAATCCAGTTCACGTCTTTAATACGCACCAAGCGTGCAGGCAGAGGAGTGCTGAAGGATGTATGGCCATTACTCAGCGGCCCACATCTGAGAGAAGAGTCCTGGTCTGGCCTGCGCCGTAAAGCCTTCGCTCCACCCCTGTCCGCTCTGGGAGCTCACGCTGGCAGCTCTGCTGAGGTGTGAAAAGGAATGGATCTCTGGAGGCTTGATAAGCTCCATGTGGTCTCGGTCACCAATTCACAGACCAAGACAGGTACTCTTGTTATGTACGTACTGTACTCGCTAAAAGAACCCTTTTCTGTTAGTCCTCTAGGGGAAGGCTTCTTTTGGGAATGAACACCAAATACCAATCTATTTCATTCATAAATTTTGAGTGATGGCTGGCTACAATGGCTTATCATGTCACATAAGCGGATGTTGCTGTAAGGGAAGGAAGATAAGTTGTAGAGGACCCCGACCTCTTACGACCTACAGCCGCACACACTACGGGAAACCCACCAAGCATAGGAAGAACATGCAACTCCATCAACACAGACCAGATTTTAACCCTCAACCCTGGAGTGTGAGGTGACGGTGATAACCACTAGGACAGCGTGGTATAAAATAGCAGGTAGCACTTCCACATCACTTCATCGCTTCTCCAGATCTTCAGTTTGATGCTGAACTCTGGTGTAGATTTTCCTGTGGGTACTTCAGGTTTCCTCCAACCTTTCGCAAATCATTTGTGAACTTGTTATGCTAAATTGGTGAACTGTAGATGTTTGCGAATATGTTCATTTGTGACTGGTACTCCATTTCCCCAGTGATCCCGGTATAATCCCTGGATTCAATATGACCTTGGAACCTTTTTTCTCGTAAGATTGTATGCACCACCAGGACAAAGATATGCAAACTCTGAATTATTACTCACTGTTTCCTTAACACCGTCAACATGACATGAGTCTGACATCTTCAACCATGATACACTCTTGGAATCAAGTGTTCATTAAAGGTACTTGAAGGTTTCAATGGAATGGATTTTAATTGGTTCTGTAGATAATTAAAGGTTCTTTGTTCCCCAAAGGAGATCCAACTGGCTTCCCTTTCTGAAAGAGGGAACTCTCTCAAGTTGAACTACACATGGTCTTCCATTTTTTCAAGATGAAAAATGGAATGGGTTGTTTTTGCCCATTCTTTGTAAATTAAGAAGTTTTTCGCCTTCTTTAAGGATACATTTACTGTAGATGTACATGTAAATTTCTTTCACATAAGTCTAAAAGGCATTAAGAAGTTGTCTCCTTTTGATGAGTTGAATCAAACACTTTGAATCAGTAAAAAGAATTCCCAGCACTAGATTTGGAGAGAGATGAGCGCCATCTTGTGATTTGGAATATATTTACACTAAGTGGTAGAACGCTTCCCGTATCATCATCATCATCCACCCCGGTGTGTCGACGTCCTCCTTCTGGCCAGTGATTAATCTGTGATATAACAAACTATTATCTCTTAATGGTCTGCTGAGCATACAGATTCAGCCGAGTCGCTTTGATATGTTCAGCTGAAGTGATGGATGAAGCAGTGCATTGAAACCAGGCTGCACTTGTGCGATTTATTAGAGGCCTCGGTTCTGTTTATAAGCAGGTTGGTAAGAGAAAAACAGTGCTCACACATGGGCTCCGAGACAGGACTTGATCAGCTCCAGAGAGGGCGATTTTTCTTCGAACTGATCCGTGTTTGGATCCTGCACTTGTTTCCATGTCCGTGCTCAGGGCAGGTGTTTCTCAGGATGTATGAGCTTTGTACAGGAAGCCATTAAAGCCATCAAAGCTTCACACAGATGAGGCCTTGATTCAGACAAGCTGGAAGCAGGAGGACATTTTCCTTTTCTCTAATTCTGCCTGCAAATCTATGTGGGGTTTTTTTGTTTGTTTTTGGGTGATTCACAAGAAGAGCATCGGATTAGCACCTCCACTCAGACTCGGCACACAGGGTGGAGAAAAACTGGTGAAGAAATAACACTTTTTGACTGGGAGCATAGGATTTTCACTTTAGGTGAGCGTATTTAAGAGTGCGTTTAAATTCAACACAATTCAATAAAAGTATATGTTGGAGAAAAAATATCAGGAAAAGCTCCGTGTAAAACCACAGTTACATGTAAACGAACTGTAAGTAAACTATAAGTAAATAATTAAATTAAATTAATTAATTATAAATTGTAAAAAAATTTATAATAATAATTATGTGGGAAAATGTAAAAAAGAAATAATTCAATGTAAAAAAAAAAAGTAATATGTGAACAAATAAATGAAAAAAATATTAAGCAATTTTAAATAAAAAAATATTAACAAATAAACAAATACTTGTTCGTAAATAAAAACAAAGAAATAGAGAAATATACAAATGGATGTGACTAAACAATTGTGAAAATAAAATATATATAAATAAATAAATAAACACAATAAATAAATAAATAAATAACCAAAAATTTAATTAAATAGTTAACAAACAAATTAATTAATTAATTCACTACAACCCACAAACAAAACTCATTTCCATTATATGTCAAAAAATAAACAGAATTATTGATGATGATAATAAATAAGCATGAAAACAAACAAGTAGTTTACTTATTTGTGCTTATTTATCATTATCAATAATAATAATAATAATAATAATAAATATGTACCCAAGTTATTTTGTGGGTGTTTAATTAAACATACATATGAATTAATAAATGAATGCATTTGACCATAAACAAACAAATAATTATATTGTCATTTTCATGTAAAAAAAACAAAAAAAAAACACACAGTTATTGATATGGCTGTGGAGTTTGCATTGTGTTTGGTGGGTTTCCTCTGGGTTCTCCGGTTTCCTCTCACAGTCCAAAGACATGTCCTTGTGCACTGCGATGAGTTGGATTTTACGGAGCTTCAGTGAAGAGCTTTAGTGAAGTTTCACATATGGAAACGCATTTTAGATTAGACATCAGGAGTTTAGTCTCGCTTTGTCGTCAGCACCGCACTCAATAATCTCACCACCAACACTAGTCTGAGAGAGACAGAGCACTACGATCCAAACTCCCTCTCCTCTCCTCTCCTCTCTCTGCATGCCAGCCGGCAGAAGAGCCGGTTTCCAATCCGTCCTGGAACGCTGCTCAGGAGGATAATTGCATCCATGGCTGCCATGTTTTCAGTTTGCGTGTGAGGTCTCCAAAAAAAGAAAAGCTTAAATCTGTGGTAATCAAGAGGAGTGGGAGAGATGGCGCTAACAGACAAACAAATGGTTAGCGTTTGGACTGAGAAAGAATCTCCACCACATGAGAGAGAGGGATTGTTTGCCCATGTGAAGGAGTGGAAAAGGGAAAAAAGTGAAAGCAAGAAAGAAATGCAAAGTGGATGAAGCTCGGAAATCAGGAGAACACAAGAGAACACATGGAACTTACCGAAGAAACAAAATAGAACCCACATGGAAAAAAAATTAACAAACAGAAGATCATGTGGAAACCTCAAGAGAGAATATGAAACCCACAAAACACATTAAACCCAATATGAAAACATGTGGAACTCTCGGGTTACCTATGGAACCCACAGAACATGTGGAACCCACATGACAATATGTGAAATCCACAATAGAACATGTGGAGCACACATGGACAAAGCTTTGGAATAAACATGGAAACCCACAGGAAAATATTTGGAACCCAAAAAATATGTGGAACCCTCAGAAGAACATTTGAAACCCACAGGAGGACACATAGAGTCAACTTGAAAAAGGAAAGAAAAAGGAAAACATCTGGAGCCCACAGGACAGCATTTCATACCTAGTGAAAAACAAGAGGAACCCACAGGAGAACATGTGGAGCCCACAGAAGAACATGTGGATCCCATGGGAAAGCACATTAAATCTACAAGGGAACGTGTGTAACCCATAGGAGAACATATAAAACCTACAGGGAAACATGTGGAACCCACAAGTGAGCATGTGTAACCCACATGGACAATAAACTGAAGCAAACATGAAAACATACTGCATGTTGCTTACAAGACAACGTGTTGAACCTAGAGGTAAACATGGAGAACCTACAGAAGCAGGTGTAACCTACAGGAGAACATGTGGACCACATAAGAGAACATTTGAAGCCCACATGGAAAAAACTTTTGAAACAAACAGGAGAACACATGGAACCCACCGGAGAAAATGTGGAACCCGGAGATGAACATGAAGAGGCCGCATGGGGAAGAAAACCCTGAAACTAACAGGACATGTGGAGCCTGCAGAAAAACGTGTCAAACCCAGAAGAACTTGTGAAATTCACAGTAGAGAATGTTTAACCTACAGCAAAACAATTTGTTATGACAATTTTTATTTTTGTGTATTCAGAACATGTATTTTTATTCATCACGTTTTTCTTATATCAGATCACATGAAAAGCTTCCTCAGGCATCCGAAGAACCCTTACGGAACCCATGAAGAACCCAGTTTTTTGTGATGAGAAGTCAGCATATATGTAACATCTGAACATCACTACACATCCATCACTACACACCCGTCATTACACATCCATCAATGTACATCCATCACTGCACATCAATTACCACTACATATCCACCATTACACATCCAGCACTACACATGCATCACTATACATTCGCCATTACACATCCACCACTATACAGTACATCCATCACTACACGCCTAGCACTGCACATCCGACACTACACATCCTGCACTACACATGCATCACTACACATCCTCCACTACCCATCCACCACTGCACATCCACCACTGCACATCCTGCACTACACATGCCATTAATGTACATCCATCACTGCAAATCCACCACAACACATCCGTCACTACACATCCTCCACTACACATCCATCACTACACATCC
>QMIH01000795.1:96431-125359 GCA_003987875.1 Clarias batrachus | reverse complement strand
CACTACACATCCATCACTACACATCCTCCACTACACATCCATCACTACACATCCACTACTTCACATACATCACTACACATCTACCATTACACATCCATCACTGCACAAACATCACTATGCATCCATCACTATCCTTTCACCATTAAATTCAAATTAAAATATGTTTTGTTAATAAATTCTCATATTGATGTAAATTTTTCCTTTGTTCACCCATAACCCAGATGGCATAAACTTTTGCACCCATCTGCACATAATAATGATCATTTCCATCCCTGTAAAGAGCTGTACATGTTCCTCTGTAGCGAGCGAGGGATTGGCAGCTCCTCTCTTGCTTGTCCTTTCTCCAAGTGTGTTTAGTGGCTGAGAAAATGAAGCGATCTCTCCTCCATGTCAGAGTGAATAAACTCCAGACCAATCACACAGACGGGTTCTCGCTCGTCTGAGCTCTGCGGTGACCCTGAGGAACTTTAAATGCAGAGCTGAGCGAGTCCCGGGGCCAACCGACACACTGAACCATGAACCAGATCCACCAACATCTCGTACAAATCATCCTTCTCATATTTTATATCACAGCCACAAAGCCGTGATGAATATAAACATTTCAGTAAAAGAGCCCAAGCTGATCTGCTTCCATGTTCCTCTGGAGGTTCTGAGGAGCGTAAATTGCTGCGGCTTTCGAAAGATGATCTTTTATATTTACACGCTGGTTTAGAGACTGCTACAAACATTTTATTATCATATAAAAGAGCCTGAAAACCGAACTGAGACAAATATTATTATTACATTAAGTTGATTCTCCAAAAGTAAGTAGTAAAACACACAGTATACCACTGTGGCATGAAGGACAGTCCTCTTCTGCCCTCTAGCGGAGGAAAGTGAGACTACATCTTATAGGATGGGGCCCAAGCACCTGTGCCATGGCCACCCGTAGAGTAGAGTGGGCACATGCATTTAAAGGGGACATATCAATACCGTTATGACTTGATTTTAGACTAGAGGGGAATCTTATGTCCAGATCATCAAAATACCCGGGATGCTGGAAAAATTCATCACATTATAATGTGACTCAATGTGATGTGACGCAATATGATGTTAATAACCACCTTTCGGTACAAGTTGTTAAAAGGCTGATCTGTTTGAGATATCAAAAATATTTTTGCAATTTTGCATCCTCCGTGTCTTGAGATCACATAGGCCTGGTTTGGTGGTGATCGCATAAATTCTCTAGATGTAGTATATCAAATTCCATTGGGCGCATTTTGCAAAGTCCCAAAATAACTCATTTCCTGTTAAGTAGGGCTCATCTCATGCAATGCAGATGTTCAGCTCAGTGAGATCTAATGTGTATTGGGTTTCGCGTGTATACATGCAAGTGTGTATGAGCTAAGCAGCAAAATCTCCCGTCAGCCACGCTCAGAGCCCAGACTCGCAGGCATCCTAATGGCAACAGATTCTAACCTTTTGACCTTTTGAGCATGTTAAGACCCCCAAAAGGGTCTGGATGATTAAAAAAATAAGACAACAATATTGTTCCAAGCAATGATTTCTGGGCCCAAGCACCATCGCCTCCCTGGTGAACCACACAACCTGTGTGTGTTTTGCCAACAAACCAACAAAAAGCGCACATGCTGCAGCACCGCATAACTTTCACACTTCACATACTATATAGGGCTGTGAGTGTGTGTGTGTGTGTATGTGTGTGTGTGTTTGGTGTGTGTGTCTGTGTTATCATTTGTGACGTGTGCGTTAGAATGTGTGTGATGTACAGTATGTGTTTGTTTGTGTATGCATGAAAGACAGATGTGAATGTGAGAGTGCTAACATTTGTGATGTGTGTGTATTTGTGTATGTGTGTGATGTATGAGTGTGTTTGTACGTGTGTCTGTGTGAGAGAGTGAGATGTGAATGTGTGAGTGTTAACATTTGCGATGTTTTGCAGTGTGAGCAGGTGCCAAGTTCTGCTGGAAAATGAAGTCAGCATCCCCATAAAGCTCGTCTGAGAAAGGAAGCATGAAGTGCTCCAGAATCTCCTGGTTGACGGCTGCGTTGACCCTGGACTTAATAAAGCACAGTGGACCAACACCAGCAGATGACACAGACTCTGGAAACTTCACACTGGACTTCAAGCATCTTGCAGTGTGTGTGTGTGCACCTCTCCATTCTTCCTCCAGACTCTGGGTCCTTGGTTTCCAAATGAGATGCAAAAGTTGCTCTCATCAGAAAAGACGACTTTGGACTACTGAGCAACAGACCAGTTCTTTTTTTCTTTAGCTCAGGTAAAACGCTTCCGACATTTGCAGCCCATGTCCAGTGACCGTCTGTGTGTGGCGGCTCTTGATGCGCTGACTCCAGCCTCAGTCCACTCCTTGTGAAAGCCCCCAACATTTTGAATGGCCTTTTCATGTCAATCCTCTCCAGGAGGCTCATCCCTGCTGCTTGTGCACCTTTTTCTTCCACACCTTTTCCATCCACATAACTTTCTATTAATGTGCATTGAAACAGCACTTTGGGAACATCCAACTTCTTTTGCAATTACCTTTTGAGGCTTTCCCTCCTTATGGGAGCATCATCATAGTTGACCCATTTGAGAAATCAAAAAGCCCTCTAGAATTTTGCACACTTAATGTCTTGAGATCACATAGGCCTGGTTTGGTGGCAATTGTATAAATTCCCTAGGAAGAGTATATCAGATTCCTTTGGGTGTGTTTTGCAAATGACCCAAAATAACTGACTTCCTGTTGAGTAGAGCCCGTGACATGCAGTGCAAAAGTGTTGAGCTCTAATTGTGTTTCGCATGCATATGTGCAAGTGTGTAAGAGCCATGGAGCTAAATCTTGCGTGAGGGCCCCAGACGTGGCACGCTCAGGCATCCTAATGGCAGCTTGCATCCCAATTCCGCCTGCCAATTTTCATGAGTTGTTGAGCATGTTAATACCCCAAAAATGTTGGGGGAAAAATATCCTTAAAAGTTCAAGAGGGTCCTCACACAATATGATGTCATAGGGCTTGTGCCCTAAAAATAAATAAAGGAGAACAAGAGGGGCCTTGCACATTTATGACATCAGCACTATTAAAAGTGATGGCAATGATGTCATAGTCATGTCATCATTGTGCCAATATCATAGTGCTTGGGACCTAATAAAGACAACAGAAGGCAGTGACATCATCACCTTCTTGTCATACTGTGAGGCAACAATATTAAAAATCTGCGGAAATAATGGAGCAGCATGAGGTGCGGCAGCATGTTGACCATACACTCCATTCCCAGGTAGTGATAGCACATCGACGTCAGGGGCGAAGCCATAGGTACCCTCTAGTAAATAAATAATTAAATAAATGCAATACAATTAACAAAAATTTAATATAGGTACTAGCGTTAGTACTGGTTGTTGTCAGAAACAGAGTTTGAAGAAAGAGTTAAAAGGTAAAAGCTTAAAATAATCTGCTGATCTTTAATCAGTGATATTATTATTATTTCAAGTTGAAGCCCATGTAAAATATTCAGTTTAGCTTTTCTAATTAATATCTCTTGGTGCAGGTGTTTGAGCAAGTGGCTCATTAATAGCATATTTTAAAGTAGATTACTAAATCCGGCACATAACTGTTCCTAACATCGCTTTTATTCAACATTTTGATTTCATTTCTGGTGCGGGTTGCACTTCAGGCAGATATCTAAGTATTGAAAAAGTTTCATTAAATTGTTTCCAGCCAGTTTTGTGTGATGCTGCAACAAATTCTGGTTGGACAGATATAATTTTGTGGACGGAAAATTTTCAGAGACTGGTATCGGGTCCTCTAATGTATGAAACGTAAAGATACCGTGTCAGTTAACAAGCAGAGTTTGTGCAGACAAAACATTTCATTTATTTATATACTGTAGAAGACATATAAATAGTTATGTCTTCTACAGAATTATTTATGTCTTCTATATATATATATAGAATATATAAAAAACGAAAATAATTATAAAATTAAAGAACTAAAAATATAAAGACAAAGAAAGAAAGAAAGGTGAGAAATAGGGACAAAAAAGAAATTTGGAAATAAAGAAATAATGAGATTTTATTTAATATATAAAATTTAATATATAATAAATTAAAAATACAAAATAAACAATGAAAAGGAAGATCTTTGAAAAAAATTAAAGAATGAAAGAAACACTTAAAACAAAAATAATCTAGTAATAAAGAAAGTAAATGTTTGATAAATATTAGTTTGATAAAAAAAGAAATTGGGAAAGAAATCACTAATTGTGTAATATATATTTTTAAATAATTAAAAAATGAAAAGAAAAATACAAAAACACAAAAAAATTAAGGTTATTCAAGAAACAAATTAAGGATATACATAATTAAGTCAAGTCAAATTTATTTATAGCACATTTAAAAACAACCGAAGTTGACCAAAGTGCTGTACAATGATAATAAATAAATAATAAAAAAAAATTATCATCATCATCATAATAATAATACAGAATTAAACAGCATAAGATGAAAGCAAAATAAAATGAAATATAACTATGTCAAAAGTAAATAAATAAAATCAGTTAGTAATTAATGAAAAATATAACATAGAAAACAAAGATGATCTAAGAAACAAAGAGACGTGCATGCCAGCTCTATCAGGTCTTGGCTACCTCTACCTGCAGTTACAATAGATTAATTAAATGGGAAAATCTACCCAATATATAAAGGACAATAATCTTCAGTAAAAAGGTGATTACAGAAAGATAAGGTAGACGTAGACAGTGTGTTGATGGATTACACATCACTGAGCTTTATTTATTTACTATGAGCTTCATCACAGTGTGCAGTGTACAAACTGGCGGGGCTCTAGATCTTTCTGCGCAGCTCTCGCACTGTAACCGGATCTCTGTGGAAACGGTATATGTATAGAACTGACCGTTTCTATGCCTGTTAGTTTCTCTAAGACAAAACCTGTTCAGCTATTTTACAAATTGATGCTTGATAGTATATTTAAATTATGTAATTCATACGATTACACTGTTCATATATAGAAAGACATTTACATTGAGAAATAATTCAAATGCTACAAAAGTAAAATCAGGCGATAATAGGTCAGCCCAGTGGGGTCTTTTTCCAGCCATATAAATCCTTTTCTTGGCTAGCTGCGATTTTTGTAGTTGCCGGGCAGGCCGACGGGCTGGAGCGTGTGTAGATAGCTAATATCCTAAAGAAAAAAAAGAAGCAACATTCGACAAATAAACGTTCAAACACACAGAGAGGTTTGACATCTCTTTCAGTATTGAAAGTAAAGGTAAGAATAGTGTTTAGGAAAGTTAATACACGATGAATTCCTCGAGCCGACGTCGAGTTCATGCCGTTTAGCCTAGCATATTAGCATAGCATAACCTGTTAGCATGGCTCAATCCCAGCGATAGCATGAGGTAGCTCAATGATGACTGGAGAAATGATCGCTTTCTTTCTGTTCCATTATATATTTTAGTCATTTACTCTTATTAATAGAGTATCATTTGAACGGTGGCGGCCCGTCGATTAGAATAGTTACCCGTGCACGCGCTAGCTAGTTAGCGTTAGCAATCGAGCCGAGAAGAAAGGATGGAGTGAGGGAGGAAGGAAGAAAGAAAAGAGAGAAGGAAGGAGGAACGGATGCGATGATTTTCTTGTCAGAGCCAGAGACGCAGAGGAAACCTTTGAATAATTAAAAAATGTCTCTTTTTTTTATTTGTGAGCGGATCGCTGTGAGGTGAGGCAGGCCACAGCGCCGCGGTGTGGTGATGAGGTTAGCCGGCTACACCCTGCAGGACACGGGCAGGGCTCTCTGAGCTTTAGCGTTGGCAGTTTTCGTCCATTTCACTGACCCGTTTCCATTTGCTCTGTGGGGTAGATTAGCTAATAAATAAATGTTGTTGGGATTAAAAATAATTGATTGAATATTTATGTAATTTGCCACGAAAGGGAAGATGATTTTTCTCAGATTTCAGTTATTTTCTGTATTTCTGTTCAATCTTTGTGTATATATTTTAATGTTTTTTTTTTTTTGTTTTTGTTTTTCCTTTTTTTCTCTAGATGCCATCTGCAACCACTGGCGACTATGCTGTTCAGTCCTCCAGTCCAGAGCTGGGCTCTGCTCCTGTCTCGGCCCCCAATGAGGCCCTGAAGCAAGTGCTGAACATCATCGAGAAGAAGGTCCGCAACATGGAGAAGAGAAAGGTATCTGTCCAACCAGGCAACAAAATGACATTCCAGATGAAATTAATAACATGTCGTGACACTTTAGACTTACTAATTGTACGCCTGACCATCCCTACACACTGTAGGGTATTAGGATTATGTAGAATTTATTTGCAGTGGAACTAAGGAGCCCAAATCCCTTATCCGGCACAGCGGTGCTTACACAAGGCCTACAAAAACCGACTCTGTGAGGATTTGCCGTGTTGTGGTGGAAGAGGTCGAGTGTCCTCCACAGAGCCTTGACTCAACTCCAGTGGACAGCTTTGGGATGGTGCTGGGATTGAAACTGGAGCCTCATCGACATCCCGACGTCAGTGCCCAACATGAGCTCACTAATGCTCTTGTAGTTGGATGAACACACAGCCACACTCTTGATGTTTAACCTGCACAGACGAGAAGAGTGGAGAGCGAGCTAGAACTAGATACAAAACCTATTTATGGTCATGTGACTCATGAGAACATATGATCAGGATTTGTGAAACTTTGTGCCCCAGTGCATGTGTAGTGCTCTTGCTGAATTCACCAGTCGACACCAGGATTTCATAGCAGTGCTAGGAACAGCTGTCGAAATGGCTAAATTGAGGCATCTGGCTTTTTTCCTTCTATCTGGACTCAACCAATACAACCGACTCACTGCTCACTGTCCTCCAGAGCGAAAGCTCAATCCCAATTTTTTTGTTCCTAAAATAGCTGTCTGAAATGAACAAGTACTCGCAGAAATGATGCGCTTTAACCCAGATGGCATGAGCAAAGACGTACCGATGTGCGCGATGTAAGCATTT
Organism: Clarias batrachus; assembly: GCA_003987875.1. Classification (NCBI taxonomy): domain Eukaryota; kingdom Metazoa; phylum Chordata; class Actinopteri; order Siluriformes; family Clariidae; genus Clarias; species Clarias batrachus. The sequence continues at coordinate 118,362 of QMIH01000795.1, read as the reverse complement.
CACTACATATCGTACTGTGTATGAATGTGTGTGACAAATAAAATTTGAATTTGATCCTGCCATAATTGACCGTGAACCATCATGACGTGAACATCCGATCTGAATGGGATTGAGTATTGTTGCTATGTGTGTAACATGATGTAAGCGTAGCCCTTGGACATGGCCTAGGTTGTCATGGTCAGGGCTGTGAATACTTTAAGAAAAAATAAAGAAAATGTAATTCTTTACTATTAAGTTTGCCATGTTGCCTTTTTTGAGGATTTGTAAGGGGGTGTGTGAGAAGGGACAGCAGCTGTGGGGAAAGGGGGTGTACTGCGACAAACGCAACCCTCCAAAAACTTCCACCAACCTTGGATGCTTTCTTGGGTAGGAACAGTTGTCCTTGTTCCTTTTGTAAAACCACCCCTGACCTTCCCACCTCCTGAATGTCTCTGTAGGTTGGCTAAGCCCTGATATGCAGCTTTAAGCCCCACCCCTCTCTCCTGTCTCGCGCCAGCAGTGTTCTTGTAAATGAAAAGATGCTGAGAGGACATCAGATTAAACGTTAATTATAATTTAGAGATTTGATCAGATAAAATCAAACTGGTTAAAATTTAAGCTCTGGGGAAACATTAAGTTTATATACATGATGACGAGCAGCGAGAACCTCTGAAATTAAGGTTTTAGATTTTAGTATTTGGGCTTGCGAGAAAGAATAAGACTGATTGTAATAGGATGCCGTTCGGATGATTGTAATCGTCTAAACCTGATCCTGGAAAATAAATGTGGTTAAGCCTGCCTGCCTGAGATTTTTTTAATTAACTTTTTTTTCTTTCCTGTACCGTCTGGACATCAGGCCTTACTGTAAATGCGTGTCATGGTTAGTCAAGATGTTTAGCGAGTGATGAGACAGCTAATAAATTTTTCCCCCCTTTTTAGTCCAAGCTGGAAGACTACAAGACACGAAAGAGCAAAGGAGAGCGGCTAAACCAGGATCAGCTGGTTTGTACACGTCTTGTTGTTTTATTTTGTCACAGATCCTGTAATAACTTATTTTTAATTAATACTTTTGATTTCAGACCAGGCGTGTAGATTTGTGTTAAGTGTGCACGTGTTATTCATCTTAAACCATTATAACCCATAATTGTTTATTAACACATGACACACGATTTAACAGATTAAGTCAGAGGAGTTGGTTCCAGCTCTTACAACTTTCTCCTTTTCTGCTTGACGGCACACTGGTACACAAAATAAAAATGCACCTCTGCTGATCAGATTTTAGTATTTAAAATGAATTATCTCTGCTTGATGTAAAATGTATAGTAACTTTAGTTCTTTCTTCCACTTTGTTTGCTACTGTTGGAAATTGAATCAGTTATGAATCGCAATTCTTTTCTCAGTTCATGCATCATCACATTGACTCCAAAATTGAGTCATTCAACGTTTTAAATAATTTATTACATTCCTAATATATAAAGCAGTGGTTGATCACCCAGGAACTGTAATCGGCTGCTGTCCAAATTAATCAGACATGACCAGTGTTGGACCAGACTGATTCTGTGCCGAGTACACAATCTTCTGAGTGACGCAACAGAAAATCGTTTACATTTGTTCATTTGTACTTGGAGTAACTTTACTTTTTTTTCTCATTACATATCTGAGCAGTTGACCACCTTGGTGGTCATGTAATTTAATCCTGGGACCTTCCGAACTGTAGTTCAATGTCTTAACCACTGAGCTACCCCGACGCCAAAATCACTTCTATGTCGTCATCGAAAGGCGTGCACCTTTTTCAAAAGCATTAACAGATGCGAGTTATTGAACGCAGCCCTGCTGTGCTATCAGGTGCTCTCCTGTACACTTGTGCCCTGTCTTCAGAGAATGTACTCTGATGCTCTAATGTACTCTAAGCTAACGGCCAGAATGTAGGTTAGCTGTCTTTCTAGACAAAATTAGCTAATGTTGGTCAAGGAATGTCAACAACTGACTCAGAAACTAAAGAGCCAAATGGAAAAATCATTCCCTTCCAAAACCCTGAAACCAAATCAGCTGGTGTCGATACAGAGCCCGAGTGAGTTCACACTCAACATGTTTGGCTTGATTTAAAACAAATAAGTAAATAAATTCTCGTGCAATTGTTCTGTGGGGTTTTTAATCTATATATTAATATATTCTATTCATCTAGGACGCTCTGTCCAAAACTCAGGAGGTGACGCACAACTTGGAATTTGCCCGGGAGCTGCTGAAGAGTTTCTCGTCTTTAAACATTGAGGTTTGATGCAGATCATCAGTCTTTGAGTTATTTTGCTAGACAAGCATGTGTGTGACCTTTTCCCCTGTTTTGGTTTCCCTTGTTCAGATCCAGAAGGCTGTGAAGAAGTCTGCGCGGCGGGATCAGCTGAAGCGTGAGGAGATCGAGCAGCGGCGCCTGAAGGCTGTGCTGGAGGTGCAGTACGTTCTGGACCAACTGGGCGAGGAGAGCGTGAGGCAGGAGCTGAGGCAGGTGGAACGGGGGAACGATGGGCCTCTGCTCACCGAGGCAGAGCTCACGGGACTCGACGACTTCTACAAGCTGGTCGGACCTGAGAGGGACCCCAACATCAGGTGGGAATATTTAAGCAGACAATGGACCAGAGTTTTTAAATATTGCAAAACATCCACTTGGAGATCATTTGAGCAGAAGTTGTGATATCACTGTGATATGTATATATGCATGTATAAAAATGAGCCAGACCAAACGAAATCCAAATGTGGATAGTGTGCGTCTGGCGCTCTGGTTGGTTATAATCTGGTCCTGTATCTGTTTCAGGCTGACTGATCAGTTTGAGGAGGCGTCTGTGCATTTGTGGGAGTTGATGGAAGGAAGAGATAAAGCCGTGGCAGGAACCACATGTAAGTTCTCACTAGTTACCTTTAAATACAAACAGGTTTGGGATGCGGACCTTCGTTATGAAATACAAACTTTTCATAAACTATTTATAGTGTGTAAGAGATGAGTAATTCTGTAAATACTGTATTTGTAGAAAATTAGACGTTTCGTCACAGATAGCTTGACGAATAATTCTCAGGTGATGCAGTTCTGTTTCCTCAGTTGGCGCTCTGTACAGCGTTGCTAAGGCCCAGGTGTTCCTCTCGACTCGTTGGCCCTAGTCAGCAGCCGGGCATCGTGCCCGAGGCTCTCCTAAAGCCTGTGGGCATCAACAATGGGCAGGGTCAGACACAATGAGTCAGACTTTAACCCTCATGAGCTGATGAGACTAATTTCGCCCAGTGCCTGTTCTAGTGGGTATTTTAAGAAATGTTATCAACACGAAATGAAAGGGACTTGCTTCTAATTGCTCAAAAAATGGTTGAAAAAAGGTTTTTGTAGTTAAAAAAAAAAATTATGGGATTTTGATGCATCCTGTGTCTTGTTTTGCAATTATTTATTCGTGTCCAGGGTCCGTTGCTTCTTATGCTCAGTTGTGTGTCTGGGCGTTCTTTGCAGGCACCGAGTGTGTAAGGATGAGTAATGCTTGATTCTTTCATACAGTGTACAAGTCTCCGTAGTGATTGTGCATCGTATGAATCTTAATTTGTTTTGGACAGGCTTTAAAACAAGGCCACAATAGATTTTCTCAAATACATTTATGTAAGCAGCACTGTCATCGTTAAACTTGTCTCTTTCTGCAACTTCTCCTAAACAAGTCATGGGAATTTGGCCAAACCTTGAGACCTTTCAGTACGAAGTGTAGATGTTCACTAACTGTAATTTTATGATCAATTAATTGTGCAACACTTAACTTTATGTGGCTACATAATACCCACAGGGTGGCACATGCTTTTCATTTGTGTAGACTACGACAGAGAGCTGGTTTGTATAGTCAGTGTTCAATACTGTGAATGAATGTGCACTGTAAATTTGTTCGAAATCAAAATCGGCCGATCATGGTTTGGATGGGGGGGGGGCAGTTGTGTGCGGGTTATTGAGATCTGCCATTTAGAGTATTCTATTTATTGCGCAGTGTTTATTATTTAACAGCTATAAATAGCAAATAAACATCACTCCAAACAGCAGTGCACAGAAATAGTTTTATGTTTATGGTGCTTAATTATATATATTAATAGTCCTTAAACATGCTCCATTCTCGTATTTCATGCCGATTTATAAAGAAACTGAAACCAATAAAATGGCCGAATGAAACCTTTCCGTTCATTAACAAGCATCACGCTGAAATGCGACTGTCCTGCTGTACTCGCTCATTATAACGTGCAGCACATTGAAACAAGGTGGCGGCAGTGAATACTATATCGAAACTCTGCACCAAGCTTTTTTTTTTTTTAAATAAACGTGCATCGGTCAGTGTTTTATTTGGTGAGCCAATCATGGCTTCTTCTTAGTAAGTTGATTTCTGCATTTTTAATAGTCTGTTCCACCTATCCTGAATGTATGGGCCGTGCTGATTAGCCTCTTACTGTTGCGCCTCATGCACGGCACAATGAAGTACACTTGGACTTCCTTGGCCGGAGGTGGGAACTGCTTGTTATTTTTCTCTGCAGTATTTTTAGTGAAGGTTTGCAAAGTAAGCTTCAAGCTTTTTGGACGCTTCTGCTATATGTGGGTGAGTGGGAGCCAATTAGAATGAGAGTAGGTGGTCCACCTCCACCCTCTTATCTGAAATAACTCCTTGGACGCTTCCTCCTCTTACTCAAACCTTTTTATGCTGTTAAATTTGGCAATAAATCTGGAGGGCACTTTACTGGCACTGTTGTTCAATGGTTTTGGCAGGTCGAAGTTAATTTAGATGTTACTGAAGCACCAAAAACTACAAAGGGGTTTCTTGGAAGTAGCAGTGTGGGGGATTTGTTTTTTTTTTTTGATGGCATAATAGTGTGTGCATGGGGATCCTGCAAGGGACAAGATATTAAAATTATTCTCATGATCACAGCTGGCCTTTTTTTTTTCTTTTTTTTTTTAAATTTGTAAATATTTTTTGTAGACAAGGCCCTTAAGGATACTCTGGACAAGATACTGCTCAGTGGCTACTTCGACCAGACACAAACACACCAGAATGGAGTGTGTGAGGAAGAGGAGGAGGAGCCGCCACAACAGCAGCAGCAGCAGCAGACAGCTCCTGCAGAATCGGTGGAGTGTGAGGAGCAGCCGGTGGAGCCAGGTACATGTTCAGTGTGTATGTACGACTGTGGCGATTGGGATGAGCTTAGCGCTGGTGTTAACATTTGTTTTGTTTTTTTTGTTTAGCAGAAGGATCGGTGACTCAAGAGTTCACGGATCCCATTGAAGTGGAAGCGACAGAGGTTGGTACTCCAGATTTTGTATTCATTTTTTAAAATAAACTCTGTTCTTGATGCCAAACCGTGTTTCCTTTTTTTGTTTGCAGTTTGTAAACCGAAAGTTCATTCCAGAAGCCACTTACAACACCAGTCCTGAAAAAGAGCAGTCAGGAGAATGGGCTGTGAGCCCTGAGGTGAGATCACAATTATGACACCCTCCCCCCCCCACCCCCCGCTTCCAATTTGGAACTAAAATCAAGCTTTAAAAAAATTAAAAACTTTTTTTTTGTTCCCTCGTCTTTGTGTACAGATCGTAAGCTCGCTGCAGCAGCAACAACAGTCTCCTCAGCCTCCGCAGCCTCCTTCATCGATGAGCCCGAATCTGGTGAGCCCGGAGACCCACTCGCTCGCCCCCGTACTCCCACCGTCGTCGACTGACCCACTGGTCAGGAAGCAGGCTGTGCAGGACCTCATGGCACAGATGCAGGGCACCTACAACTTCATGCAGGTCAGCAGATCAGAGTGCCGATACTCCAGAAAGTAATTTCTCAGTGTGCTTTCTAAATCATTGGGGCCCAAGCACTATGACATCATAGTCCTGTCGTCATCATGCCGTTATTGCCATCAGATGATACTGATGTCATAATGTGCAAAGGCCTTTTTGTTCCAAGGGTTATAATTAGTGGTGCTTGCGAAGGCGAAGCACTACTATTATAATCTCACAGGCTTATTTTTCTTCTTCCGTATGAAAGTTTGGCGCGTAACTAGTCCCGCACCGTTTGTCGTAGACCCATGAATGAGGTGTCAAAACGTGCAGCTTGGTCGGGAATGGGGTGCCCAAAAAGTCCCATAGACTTAACATTGAGACCAACATCAGCTATAACATCAGCTACATCCATGACTATGACATGGAAACCTCTATGACGTCACGGCAAGCACCACTCACATTTTCTTCAGGATCTATCTGTTTTTATCTATTCATTTCAAACATCCCACCCATTTTGGGGGTCGTAACATGCTCAAAAACTCTCATAAATATCAGCACACAGTTTGGAATCTGCTGCCATTAGGAGGTCACAGGAGATTTCGCTGCATAGCTCATACACACTTACCTGTATACATGTCCACATCTGTTCACTTCTAGATCTCGCTGAGCTGAGCAATTTCAATGGGCTCTACTCAAAAGGTGGTCAGATATTTTGGGTTTGCAAAATGCACCCTATAGTTTTTCATATGCTCCTCCTAAGGGATTTATATGATCGCCACCAAACCAGGCCAGTGTGATCTCAAGGTATTGAGAGATCAAAACTCCCTATGACATCAAATTGAGTGACATCAGTGTCCAGGGCTTTTTGGATGTCTTCACATACTCATAAAGCACACAGGGTTTGTGGTGCACTTGGGTGGCTATGATGTAGGCGCTTGGTCCTGCTCATCCTTGCTTGCACCCATGTTTTAAGTATTGTACTTTTTTTTTTTTTTAAGTATTTTTGTACATTTCTTTTTTTTCAGGACTCCATGCTGGAGTTTGATGGACAGTCTCTGGATCCGGCCATCGTTTCCGCTCAGCCCATGAAGTCGGCACAGATGGTCTGTGCTCCAGGTAAAGATGGAAATTTGCGTATTTACCCAAAACACATCTGGTACCGTTCGAGTCAGATTTTCCAGTCACGTTGCATTTACATAAAAGTGCCAGATGCTGTCCCTTCCTCGGTAATGACTCTACTTTAGACTTGGAATGAGATGAATTGTTTTGAAATTGTGCTTTGCTGTTGTGCAGCTCACACAGAAACCCGGCTTCCTCAACACGCATCAGTTCCCGTACACCCAGAACCAACACAGGTAAGTACATGCATACTCGAAAGATGAAAGAGACAAACTTATTTTAAAAAAAATAAAAAGATTAAGTTCCTTACTTTAAAATCTTATCCCTTTTCATTCTTCTTGTCCTTAGGTTCCCATGGTGTCCCCACCAATCGAAGCATACACGTCTACGCCGCCCCTCTACCAGCCCCCTCCTCACACCACAGACCCTCGGCCTCAGCCCGACCCCATCGACCCCCTTCAGGTATCTCCTGTGTCCTCACGTACAGCTGTTGTAGACCAGATGTTTTCCATGTCCTCGTTGTGATTTCCTTGTTGTCCGTGTTGTAGGTATCCATGCCCCTGTCGTCAGAGCAGCCCCCCGCCCCCTCGTCCCAACCCCAGGCCTTTCAGACGGTCACCAAACCCCTGCACAGTGGCATCAACGTTAACGCCGCACCATTCCAGTCCATGCAAGCGGTAAGATTACTAGCACATTTTACATAGCAAAAATGAACCTGGTGCTAGTTCATGTCTGGTGCCAGTGCTTTGTAATGTGATTCTCGAGCACATGGAAAAACGTGTCTACTTGCAATGCGTGTGGCGAAAAAATGTTTGCAGCAAGTACGGCAACAATAATGAACTTGAGCATGGCTTTACGAGAGTTTTCCTGGTTTTATCTTAACTAGAATGCATTTGAGCATTTAAAAATATATACATATATATATATTATAGATGGTGCAAACTTTTAGTTGGTTGTAATAGTCGTTGATATAAAAGGGGTATGAGTCAGGTGGTCTCGGTCCTGATCCAATCGAACCTCTCTACTGCAGATGGTGATTTCATTTCCTGCAAACATCAGATTCAAAACCGAAAACACGATCTGTTTTGCGTTGCTGTTTTTGTCATTCTTTCAAGCTGTGAAGTCTAGAGACCTTAGTCTATCGTCAGACTTCCATTGTGAGCGAGCTTGTAGTTCTTGTATAAATAGAGGTGAACGCTCATCTTCTGTGAAAGGACATGTACAAAATGTTTAACAGGGACTCAGTATGATCTTACTATCTAATCAAAAATGTCATGTTTGATTTAATTTCTAATTTTAAAAAAATCCCTTTTTACCCCCGTTCATCTCCTCAGGTGTTCAATCTGAACGCCCCAGTTCCTCCTTCAAATGAGATCGAGTCTCAGAAGATGTCGAGTCAATATCAGAGCACTTACACCCAGAGCTTCAGCAGCCAGCCCACACACTCGGTGGAGCAGCAGGAGCTTCAGCAGGAACCTCTCCAGTCAGGTACACACCGGTTAATTTTCCTTCAACAATATTTTTATTGATTTTAAGCAGGGATATAACAGGGTAAACATGTAACGTTTCAATATACATTTTATAGCCCCCTTATAAAACCCTATACCACCCACCCCTCCCTGACTCCAAGCCAGCTATACATGTATAGGAAAGGCTAGACGCCAGGCATATTTAAAAAAGGAGAGAAATGAAAAAAAAAAATGGAGTGTTAATTTTTAATGAAAGAAATTAAGTACGTGTGCTGTTGAAGTGCCGAAGTGACATGAACATCTCTCAAGTTTCATAATGACTTCTTTGACGCTTGCTGCTTTCTTTTGTTAAAAAAAAAATAATAATAACGCCAAAGAGCCGGACTCTTTGAACTGCGCATCTTCTGTCGCTCCCCCCCCCCTCCTCCTCCCACTATCATTTTGTTCTTGCTGTTTATTTTTGTCTTCAAACTTGGGAGATAAAAGACCAGTGCTTGACGTCACTGGATACTTTTTCTGAAAACGTTTTTTTTATTATTATTATTTCCCCCTATACCAAGCTGTACTGTGGAGAAAGATCACACACAGCAGTAAACTTTATTTAAATTTTTTTTCCCTTTGTAGCCACTTCTTGCAGCATTACATGTTACATAATCCCTTTGCCAGGTGTGAAAGCAACATAACTCATTGTTCCTGCAGACTATTTTTGCACCTAATGATTGTGGTGATTGATTATTCCTTAGAGTTTAAGGGCTTAATTTGTACATCAGCAAAAGAAATTACACTTCATGACTCTCTGCTTTCGTTTTGTTAACTTTTATTTTGCATTTTCTTGCTCAGTTGTAGGAGCGTTCCACTCTCAAGACCAAGGAATTCCTTCCTCCGGGGGCCACCAGACGATGAGCCAGCAGCCGTCAGGTCAGGGAACAGGGTTCGGACGCCAGCCTCAGTCTTTCTACAGCAGCCGAGCCGTGCCACGTGGAGGGCCCCGGAACGCCAGAGGGGCCATGAATGGGTATCGCGGACCATCCAACGGTTTCAGGGGTGCGTTTTGTTTGAGTCTTCTGCAAGAGACAGTACTGCGATAATGCAGGTTTATATAATTCTAGTTGCACTGATTTGTTGTACATTATTGGGACAAAAGTATTGGCATATAGGTTGATGTTTTGATGTGCTATAGTGGATTCCCTTAACTTTGACCTTTTTAAGGTCTTCTGTGAGCATGGCTTAATGCGGGGGAAATACTTTGCTGTTTCTCGACATGCTGCACAGAACCAGGGACATTTCCTAAATCCTGGTGTTGATCTGCTTTCAGGTGGATATGACGGATATCGCGCTCCTTTCCCTAACACTCCCAACACGGGCTACGGACAGACCCAGTTCAGCACTCCACGCGATTACTCCAGCAGCACCTACCAACGGGTACGCACTCGCTCTCATCACACAAACGCGCATTGTCTGTGTTTTTCCTGCAGCTAAAATGTTTTCTATTGCAAAACAAGCATCATAAATCTTCTTTACATCACTTAAAGTAACCTTACCTTTATATAGTAGGGATTCAAGTAAGTAAGGAATTGATTAAATAAGGAATCAAGGATGGCACGATTATGATACTATGATACCTAAGTGCAGATTAATTTTATGATTCCATAAACACAATTTTTGTTTTACAATTCTAAACAAACATAACAAATAATTCACTTCGGCACAGTGCTAATGTGTGAAATCTGTAACTTCAAAGATGAATGGAAGTTTTATAAACCTTTACATTTTTGGCAGACGCCTATCCAGAGCGACTTAAATTTTTACATTATTATACTTTCTTATTATACATCTGAGCAGTTTTGGGTGAAGGGCTTTGCTTAAAAGCTCGGTGGAGGGGTTTGAACCTGGGAACTTCCGACCCATAGTCAATGCCTTATTAACCACTAAACTACCACTGACAGTGATGTGAAGCATCACCGTGAGACAAAAGACGGACCGTTTGAGCAAACGTATCCGCAGTGGTCTGAGATGAGGGGATGTAAAATACCCCGAGAGCCCAGTGTGACGGAGCAACCCTCATTCATTTTGAGCTCCATACAGTCGACCCCTGTGAATTTGTGGTTCAAAGTTCGCTGCCTCGGTCGTTTGCCGATTTTTCCTTAGAATGTAATAATCGTCTGCAGGAACCTGTACAATTTCACAAAAACCACAAATTAGTTTATTTTTACCCCCTCTTTCCCCCATGGCAACAAAATAATTTTTCATACCAAGTTTGTAATGTGTATATATTAATGAAAATGCAGCTAAATTTTCATATAAAATAATACTGTATACCTTTTCTAGTACTGTGGAGAGAACGCAAAGCAACCATAGAGGAAAATGCATCTTATTTACCCTTGAGTACTTGCAAGGCACAGTTAAACGGCTAACAAGAAATTGGATCTTAACTAAAATATTTACAATAGTCACTTAGACTTTAAAATCAGTTGTGTGTTGATTGATTTAAAAGAAAACACTGTGGGTTTTGAGTATTACATTATTCAGATTGATGAAATTTAATTGCTCTTTGGACTGACTTCTTGTTCCTTTTTTTCCCCCTCCTACCAGGAAGGATATCAGCAGAGCTTCAAGAGAGGAGCTGCCCAGGGAGCTCGAGGTAGCTCTCGAGGTAATGCTCAAGCGATGAGATCCTAAAGCGCTTCAGAAGACCGTAGTTGTCTTTGGCCACCTCGAACATTCATTTACTGAGAATGGGTTAACCTCTGTGCCCTTTTTTTTTCTTTTTTTTTAAACCCCGTCTCTTTCTCACTTTTTTTTTTGACATCAGTGGTATGTTTCTATTTTGGCTTATCAAGTAACCCTTGATATTTTACTGAGAGCCGTGCGGAGCTGAAACTGTCAGTGTTGTGATTTTTCAGCAAGGTTGTGTTTAAAAAAAAAAAAAAAGAAAAAAAGAAAAAAAAAGAAGCAAATAGATATTCATGTAAAACTTTAAAGATTTTCATTAATTTATTTTTTGTATAAAATAAAATGCAAAAAAATTAACCGCCACTGTTAATCCAATACATATGAGGAGTTTTTTTCCTTTTTTTTTTTTTTTTCCTTTTCTCGCACATCCTTATCCCTTGGTTCTCACCAGTGGGTTTTGAAGTAAATCCCCTCCCATCCTCCTCTTCCTCATCCACCTCTTCCACATTTCATTTAGGAGAAATTCCCGCAGCCCTGGCCTTTGTATGCTCATGTTGCTCCTTGAGAGAATGTTTCAATAAAGACGTGTTGCATTACCTGCTTTGTCTGCTGCTTTCTTTTCTTTGTTTTCTGTTTATTTGTTTCTCCCTCCTCTGGCTTTTTTTTTTTGGTGCTCCAGAATCTGTACACCTGCCTGAAATGGGATAATCAGTTGTGTGCTGGCTTTTGCTGTAGAACTTAATTTTTTTTTAACTTGGAAAAAAAATCACAGCTCATTTTTGTCTGGCTTAGCCGTCCCAAGATTTCCACAGCTTTGCTTTGGCGTCTTTTTTGCACTGTTTATCGTCCTGCTCCACAGGGGGGCGCGTGTTACCAATTTTGCTTCTGGATTAAACACGGGTCTGTCTGTATTTTCAGGTGATTTTTCACAAAATCATAGACTGCTTTCTTTCCATCTGGCTGCTGGAAAATTTACGAATTTGACTATAATGATGCAAATCGTTGAGTTGGGGTGTGAAACATGCGGTCTGATGAGAGAGGGGATTGAATCCGATCCAGGAAGTGAACTCCATGTTAATTTTAAGTTTGTAAATTGTAACTGAATTGAGTTACTTTAAAAGAGGAAATTAAACGTCAAACTCGGTTACTGTGAATTCCTGAACAATTCCAGATTTTATTTTATTTTTTTTTACAGCAGGTTGCTCATACTATTAGTCAGTTAATTTTTCCCCATTGACTTGATCTCTACATAAAGCTAGTTTGACCCCGCCCCCTTTTGCTGTAGCTCGCTTTTTGGATCGCTCTTCCTGGCTAATAGGATTTTATAGCTTGATTTTAAACTTCGCCCGTTTGCTAAAATGACCCCGTATAAGTTCCTTCCCCAGGTGAGTTTACACTGTTCTCAAATTTTAAACTGCATGCAACTTTTTATTTTTTTATTTTTTTAATGATTCTCAAAATGCATAATTTAGTTTGACTAAGATGGAATGACACGAGAACACTTGCTCACATTAGAATCCTGTGTTTTTGTGTTTCAGGACGAGGCGGCCCGTACAAACCGAACCGAGGGATGAGCGTCATGACTGCAGTACAGACTAGCTAACCCTAAACGCCACCTTCCTCCTCCTCCTCCATCACCCAATAACCTTCTCATCAGACTCCCTCTCTCCATCTCAGTCCACATAACAAGGTGTTTGGACACAAGTAAGAAATGTAACAGCCATACCACTCCTAACTCCTTGTACGTTATAAAGCTTTTCTGTCAGTCGCACGCTGTCGATAGCCTTAATTCTGTAAAGCAGGAACGTTCGTGCCTTTTTTTTTTTTTTTTTCTTTTGAGTACAAGATTGGACCAGAACACACACTTTGTCTATAATCCAAACACACACATGTAGCCAATAAAATGTGAACTATGATCTGTACTGTTCTTGTAAAATTTGTGGGTCTGTTTTTGTTTTTGGGGGGAGCGAGAGAATCACTATAACAAATACTTCATAGAATTAAATGTCTTCGTTAGAGCTGAGCTGTAGTGATTGTGATTCGTTGCACAGGACCGGTCTTCTTTGAGAAACAGACAAGCACAATAAGACGCGCGCTAAATTTTAGTATTAAAACCGCACCTTAAGCTTTGATTCCAAACAAATCTGCCATATTTTATCTTGCATTGATGATGGAGTCGAACTGTAAGCTTTTGCCAGCACAGTGGACACTATGCATGATGGGAGCATCGCTTCATGTGCTTCCCTTCTTACCCTGACACGCCCATCGCTCTGATATAGGCTCAATCTGGACTCATCAGGTCACATGACCTTTTTCCATCACTTCTTTCACAATCTTTATGCTCCCTATCAATCTAAAGTTGTTTTTTTTTTTTTTTTTTTCATTAAAAAGTTGTTTTCCTATGGACACACAGCTGTTTAGTCCCAATCCTGTAAGTTCTCATTACGGTGTGTGTGTGGAAATGCTCTGACTTTCACTATTAAACATAACGCCGGGTAACAGAAATGTTACAGCTGAACCACATTAATCACTGCTGTGATGATCCTGTTAAAGCCTCTGAAGTATTTCCTTATTTCAATCCAAACTGTGACTTTTTTTTTTCTTCTCACCCCTCCAGCCAGCACAATGTGTGCAAGTCATGACGATTTACACACTAGTGTTTAATCCGCTCTGGAGAAATGATACTGATTCATGCTCGTTCATGGAGGGTTTTAATAAAAACAAAAGTATGATGCCAGGATGCCTTGACAACTTTAATAAGAACAGCACACAATTCCATACAACGAGAAGACATTCTTTTTTTTTATTCTGTGCAGAAAATTTGTTGCACCTTTTAAAATGAGCATTCTTACACCAGGAGTAAACAAAACTGGACTTTAAATAATAATAATTAAAAAAAAAAAAACACACACACCATATGCTTATGGTAGGATTATCAACTTTTTCTTTACCTGAATTTAAGACCAAGATAAATTGCAGAATTTAAGTTTATAATCAAGTGTGTTTTTTATAATTTAACTTCGTTCTTTATTGAAATTATCTGGACCTTGTTTGTATTTAATTGTCTTAAGCTGTAAACCTCAAACACTTGACTGAGCAAATGATTAAAAAATAAAATGATTGACATTTTTATTTTTCTCTCCATCTTGCCCTTTTCTGTAATCTTTAAAAAAAATAAAAAATTAATGTGCAAAAGACGACCTTGACYAGGAGGAGTCAAACCAGCATGACGAGGATTATATGATAAAATTAAAGGATAAAATGAAATGTAATTGAGCAGCAGAGACAGGAGGATACACACACACACTCAGAGAGGTGAGTGGTCCTTATGCATCGCCTCCAGACGCTGGAGAATAAGTGGGGCGCGTGTGTTTCTGCACAGTCCTGATACCGGTCTCGGTCTATGGTACTTGTGGGACGTCCTGGATGACGTTGGGGTGTGAATCCTGAGGCAGAGGCTGACTGTGACTCAAGTCCTGCTGAGCTGCAGGAGCGTCCTGGTGTCCTGGGGGCAGAGGCTGGTGATCGGCTGGTGGAGGCTGGTGCTCGTTTTTAGGGGGTTCTGGGACTTCATTTCCCTCGACTGAATAAAAAAACAATTGTTTAAAAAAAATTTTTTTTTTAAATCAGTAAAACGTGCGTCATGAGCTAAAGTTGTCAGATTATTTGGTTTGAGCTCTACTTTCTCTCTGGCTTCAATTTCCGAACGTGTTGGTGTTCCTGTAAGAACAGAACTACAGCTCGTGTGAAGCCTTTAATGCTGACTGTATTTATGAAATAATGAAAAGACAGAAGAAATGTTCTAAACTCCAAATAATGTCACATCAGTATATTTCTTATTTTCTGAAATTTCCAGAACGTTCGCGCTACAGCTCTCCCTCAGGTGTTCAATAAATCCAACAAAATTAATAAGTAAAATAAATGCTGCAGACCAACAACAAAAAAAAAAGTTTAAAAATCACTTCCTGCAGTCAATCGGCTCTTATTTTTTTTGGAGCAGGGGGTACGAGTGCTGTGTTCTCACCTACCTAAAGAACCACACGTAGGCATAGAACACACAAGCGTTCTGTTCACACAGTTTAAACACTGAGCAATAATCTTAACTGTATACGGAGAGTATGATTTATTTATTTTAATCACGTCACTCTTGGTAAGTCTTGTTTTTTTATTTCTTTCTTTACTCACCGTGAACTTCAGGTGGACCTTTCTGAGTTTTTAACCGTTCCATGTGCTCTACGGCCTGTGAAGAAACACAAACACAGCTCAATCGCAACACCTTCAATATATAATATGAATATATTATATCCCGGTTTCAAATCAAACCGGGACTCTTGAGGAGATTTAAGTGTAAAGGTGATCGACATTTACAGAAGACTGTCCCCAGTGATGAGACTGTTGGTAACAATAAAACATTTGAACGGTGCAAATGTTTTAAAGAAGGCCGTACGTCTGTGAATGTCGGTCCTGACCGAGGTGGCTCGGAGCTCAGCACCCTTTCCCAGGTTACACGTGGTCACGCCACAGACCTTGAGCATGACGTTTTATATCTAGATGCAGATTATTCACCTACTGTACACCCAAACGTTCAAAGGTCGATCCAAACTCCTCCTCAATGCCATGTTGTGTGAACGCTGTGAGGTTTACACTTCATCACTTTTGGGAAGTGGCGGCCATGTTGTTATTTACGGAAGGGTGAAAAATCCGTGTTAGGAATTAACGAGGTATAATCTGTATGTCTATCTACGATCTGCAAGATGAGACAAACGAACCGGCGTGATGTTCTGATATTTACACACGAAGCATATACGTGTTAATACGTCTGACTCTCGTACTTGTTTCAGTTCCATTTTCTGCACGTTGAGCTGCTCCTGCTGTCTATCCAGCTCGTCACGCTGCTTCTGCAAGTCGGCCGTCTTCTCGTGCAGGTCCTGCTCCTGCCTGACGAGATGTTCCTCAAACTCCCGCATCTCCTCCTCGGTGTACGCCTGGTTCTGCTCCAGAGTCTAGAGATCACACGCGACAAGAGGAATTAGCTTTAAGCTACTACTCGATAACAATCTTCAGCGACATCATGACATCATGTAATCTTCCTGACCTCCCAGCTGTCCGGCTCCAGGAACTCTTTCTTCTGAGTGGCGACCAGGAACTCGTCTAAGGAGACCAGGCGGTCCTTGTTCATGTCGACCTGTTTGAGAAAAAGATGCAAATTTACATTACAAACCAGAGGGCGGCGCGATCGCAGCTTTGGACCAATCACGATGAAGATCAGAGGATGATGAACATGTGCTAATGTTAATGATTACAAGAAGTGGTTGTCACGGGAACCATTCTGACCAGTTCAAAATGATGGCACAAATCGAAATCCCTGCTCGTTTAAATAATAACAGTCTGTTAAGGAGAGTAAATTAGAGGGAGAGTCCTAATTAGCATATTCATAAACAATGATGCATATTCATAAACAAGCTGTTCAATTCACAAACGTTCACCTCGTTCATAACGTGTTCCCTCATCCGTAACCTCTCCTCCTCCATCTCCACCATGTCGTCCTCCTCGTTAGCAGGATCGTAGATTTTCTCCAGCTGTGAGGACAAAATTGTTTAATCGCTAATGAGAACTGTAATCACTTGTTTTTATTTTCATATTTTCTTATACAGCAGAAAAATCTAAACAGTACCTCTTTAGTAAACAGCGCCTCCAATTCTTGTTCGTCGAAATATCCATCTCCGTTCGTATCTGGAACACGTGAACATGACAAATCCGGATTTAAAAAAAATTAAAAAACGCATTAAAATGATATGTTCACCTGTTTGGTGGAAATTAAACACCTTACCGTGAAGGTTGAAGAAAGTTTTGGGGTCGAAATCGTCAGGGTCGAGACCGTCCGCCTCCTCCCACACCTCCTTCAGCTGATTCTGACTTCCCTGAAAAAGAAGAAGAAGAAGAAACCCAGACTGGACTTTAAGAGGAAGTCTCGCACACTATTGGAGAAAGTGTAAAGAAACGGCGACGGCGAGGTTTGAACGTACAGGGTGGTTGATTTTCGGGTGTTCGGCGTGCTTCTTCTTCATCTCCTCGTAATGCTCCTCTTCTTTCTTCCTGCTCTCCTCGTCGAGGGTCTTCAGGTGCTCGCGGCGCTCGTGCTCCTTCATCATCTCGTATCGTTTGAACTCCTCGTGACGTTCTTTGTCATAGTTCTCCAAATCCTTCGTGGCCTGAGGAAAGAAAAGAAGAAAAACAAATGGAGTTTAGTGTCCTCAGGCACGGATAGTTGATGCAATCAACAATCAAAACGTTGATGGGGAGTTAAATCAGGACTTACTGATTTGATGAGTCTGTCCAGGTCTTCCACCTCGAACGTGTGCGGGTTCATGTGGTTCAGGTACTCAAACTGCTTCAGTAAAGCCTGATGGTCCACAGCCACGTCTACACATCACGTGGGACAGAAAAATAAAATCAACTCCGTGCTACTTCAAACGACATTCGAGAGTCGAGATTCGATTCTGTACGCTGATCATCGCCAACCTTTCCTTTTTAACCAGAAAACAAACAAACAAGCCCACGTGTTCTATTCACTGTATTATATGTTAAATAACCGTATGAGGTCGTGTACCGTTCCCTCCTTCGATGTCCTGCTTGGCTTTGATCAGCGTCCTCAGCCGACTCACTTCCTGCCTTTTCAACTCGTCCAGCTTCGTCCTGACGTGGTGGCTCACGAAGTCCAGCTCTTTAGCCAGTTTCCCTTGCTGGGAACAAGGGAACAAGCACGACATCAGATCAGAACGACTTGACCGAGAACGCGTCCTAAACCTTAAGGCAGGATAAGTCACTCTACCTTTATATCCTCCATGTCCGTGTTGTGAAGCTTTTCTCTAAAATGCTGGTCTTTTTCGAGGAAATCGATAACTTCCCTGAGATAGCGGTCATAATGCAGTCCAGTGTCCTGGAAAGAAAGAAAAGGCAGGAAATATGAGCCGCAATTCATTAAGAATAGATTGTTTGACTTGAGATGTTTTTTCTTTTTTTAAGTGTGTTCAGGGTTTGTAAAAGTAACAGTAGCAATAAAAACAGGTTCACAGCTGAGTAAACACTTTGTCTGTGTACTTGTGTGCCTCTGTGTAAATAAAGTAGCACTCTGTCTGAAACAGGGATGATAATGATCACTTTAGTAAAGTACTAAAGTAGCAGAAAAAAATTATTTACAGTAAAGTAAACATATTTTAAAGTTTTGTTTGACCATCAAAACACAAAACTTTCTAAAACAAAAATAAATAAAACAATTAAATAAACCGATATATAGAAAATCAAAAATACCTTCCAATAAAGTTTGAAAAAAAGAACGGGAAAAAAACGAGACAAATAAATTATTAGCAATAATTTTGATGTTTACAAAACAGATGTTGATCTGTCTTCAATAAAAAAAAAATGGCATCAAAGATCATTTTACACCTATTTTATTAATTTAACTTAATGTTAATTTATTGTAGAACGTTTGTAAGGATATACCAATCATATGCTGTACTGAGGATGGCAAAATAAACCACACTGCATGAAATTATTAAACACTTGATGCTATAAATCCACAGTTTATTAAAATGAAATTAACAATTTCTTAAACTTAAATTGTATACAAAATATTTACTTTAATATATATTTATTTATAATTTTCTGTAAAAACTTTTATAAACTAACAGAAGTCTGGAACACTATACCCAATACGATTTTTTTTCCAATCTTAAATTAATTAATTTCCTATAAAAATAAACAGCCTTCTAGCACAAACTGAATGTTTTAATGTGAATTTAAAATAAGCGTTTAAAAGTGTCAAGTTTGCTTCTCCTGTTATTTCTGAACGAGAAATGTAACCGATCTTTTAGTTACATTGCGGAGGCACGATCTAATCTGATCGAACCCAGACTTTTCAGTGAGGACTCGGACTGCTCGAACACTGGCGATGTCATCAAGACGGTACAGCGGCTTCATCCAACACGTTACACGCTGCAATCAGTAAAGACATCGATCGATCCACATCAGAACCGAACTCACCACACTCTGAGGAGGTTCCTGCACCGTTTCCTCTGGCACCTTGACTTTAGTTTTATCTACACTGATAGGCACTGACTGGGAGCTGAACAGCAGGCTGGAGAGCACAAGGCAAGCGGTGAGAGCTTTTATCCACGACATCTGGAACATAAAATCAAAATAAAAACGTATTAGCACAGACGCGGAACTGATCACTTCAGCTAGTCTCCTTTTATAGGAGAAAACTTAAATAAATAAACAAGATATATGATTTTGTAAAAATAGAGATCACATTTGAAATGACTGACAGTTTGACAGGTGATGAAGAAACGTTTTAGACTATTTTGTGTGCTGTTATTTTTAACGTTAATTCCTTTATTTATTTATAGATATTTTTTTTCTTTTTAGAGTTTCACATAATATTTTCTTTCATACCCGGTCCACTGCATTTCTCTTTCTTCCGTCTTCTTCTTMTTATTATTATATTATTATTATTATTATAGTACTTTTAAACAATGTTTAAAAATAAATAAAAAAATATATAAAAATGGTCTCACAATAAATAAATTTGCTGATGTTATAAAAGATTATATCAACACCTTATGATTTTCCAAGCGACTTCATCCAAGCTGGACTTTAATCAGTAAAAGTGAATGTTAATATTAATGATTGGCAGCGAGTTGTAGAGACAGCAAAAGCAGTCCTACAGCAGGACCTTGGCAGGAACGCCCTCCCTTACGAATCTTCGCCTTATGAATAAAATATTTTGCAAGAAACTTGCATCGGGAATACGAGGCATATGAAGAACATATGAAGGAACAAACTGAATGCTGGAGAAGTTACATGCCGTCCTAAACTTGTTTACGCCAGTAAATTCATTTTGCATCCGAGCAAAGTGAGTTTACAAATATTTCCATTTTGTACAAACTTTAGTGAAGAAAGTTAGCAAGGACAGTTTCATTCGATGAAGTGATGAAGGTGTATCCAAGAAATACATTTTTTCATCAATGTGTCTCAATCTCAGATGATTGTTTGCTGATTTGTGTCAGGTTTCAAATTCCTTCTATGTCACATGATGGTAACTGAAAAAAACTAACTAATGAATCCTTTGTACGGAACGATTTCATTGGCTGGACACTGCAAGATTCAGAAATACTGTTACATTTCATTAGCCTAAAACCACACGATGACCTTAGGAGATAAGAGAGCCGGTTACGTCTTGTTACTGCCAGCTTCAGTTCTTCTGTAAATGCGTCACAGGCAACGCACAGAAATGAAAACAATGTTTTGTTTCTTCATAAATCTATGCGTTTAATATGCAGGACGCACATGAAAATTTGTCACTAAAATGTATTTATGAAATGTAACATTTCAGCAAACAACCAGAAGGTTCACAATTTTTTTTTATTCCATCATAAAATGACCTGCTCGGATGTGAACTCTTTATCCTGCTTGTGTCCATAATGGACTGTAGTTAGTTTAGAGTTTGTTTGTTTTTTCTGAAAGATTTCTTCCAAAGACATTTTAATGAAATAAAAACTTATTTGATCAGTAAAATAATATTTCAAATATTTTGTTTAAAAAATGCATGTTCAATTTTTGTTAAACATAATTGTGAGATTACACACAGTGGGCATTTTCTTATCATTTTAGCAAAAAAAAAATCTTTTTTTATTGATCTAAAATATTTAATTTAATCACTTTTTCCACTGGTTTAACAGGACTGCACATTAGAAGACATTAAAAAGTAGTTTTGTGACTGTAAAAGAGACTCATTGTTTCAGATTGCACAACATCTATTGCGCTTTTCCTTCTGCTTAACACAGAAAAAAAGCATTTTAACAGACAGACATACATACATACATACATACACACACAGATAGATCACTTGTCATTTATTAAATTATTAAACAGCCCAACCTGGTTATTAAACCAGTTCTGTGTAACGGTTTAATGTTGAACTCGGAACAGCTGTTCCTACTAGCAGTGTCTCTTCATGCTTTATTTATTTATTTGTTTAAATGTTTAACTTGTTATTTTCTTCCAGCCTGTTTAAACACTGATCTGTCCATCATCCAGCCCGGGTGTGACACGCCGCTTTAACGCCTGAGTGCTGATATTACCGTATAACCTGCACGCTCCCGGTGTAACCCGGCGCACTTGCGCACTTCCGTACTCGGCAGTAGGTGAGGAGATTCCCCCCTGGCTGCCATGGCAACACGCGCACTAACCGCACTCTGTAGTACGCGAGTGTTAATCCTGCTCCACCGCTTTTAGCCAGAGAGCTACACGCTATTATCCGCTGTACACATTAGCTCGCTAGCCTTCGGAGAATGACGTCACCCCTCCAACAGTCCCCGATAAAGGACACTTACTGTGTGTGTTTCCGCGGAGAGAAGTTAAATCCGAGGTGTCTGTGTCTCTCAGCTCCTCGCAGGTGCTCTTTCATCCCCGCACTGAACTTCCTCAGTGTCGCGTCATCACTACACCGTGTCCACTACACAAGAAAAGGGGGCGGGGTTTAGGGGAGGAACGCATCTGTAGAGGATAAAAATCACAGCGACGGCTAGCGGTGGGTTACCGACATTACACATGACAACACGCCCCACACACACACACACACACACACTCACCCGCCATTTTGTTTAGTTTTTTGTTTTTTAAAGATAAAAGAGACTTTATTGTTGTAATAAAAATATTTTTTTCGGTATTGGGAGCTCTCAGAGACCAGCAGCAATAATGAAAATGTAAAATTTGTAAAATATATATAATAATAAAAAATACACAGAAAAATCATTGCACTAAAATATAAATGGAAAAATATGTATACAAATATATCAATCAGAAACATTTTAGGAATAACAAAACTTTATTAATTTAATATATATTTTATAACTTTATTAATGATATA
>QMIH01000795.1:48717-96367 GCA_003987875.1 Clarias batrachus | reverse complement strand
ATATATTATTGGTATTTAACAACAACAACAAAAAAAACAGAGCCAGATCAGTCAACACCCACAGCAAACATTTAAAAACAAACAATAATCTATTAATATAACAGTGAACATGGAAAACATGGGTAAAACAGTCCAGTAAAAGAAAACAAAAGAAAGAGTCATGTTTGTTCAAGTAGATCCCACAAAGGGGCCCATATCCACCAGAATAGTTCAGATTTGTTCTGTAAATCGTAAGTTTTTCCAATGGAAGAAGATTACCCACTTGTGCCAGACACATCTTTAAAGTTGGTACACGAGATGATGACCATAAGATTAGTATATATTTCTTTGCCAGGTAAGTAATGAAATTTAATAAACAATTTAAATCAGAAGGAAGATCTAGTGATATTTTACAATTTAACAGGTATATAGTTGGAGACATACTGTAGTGAATTTTCTAACCAGTATTTTCTCAACCAGATCATGCACTTCATACCAAAACTTTTTAATTTTCTTACACTCCCAGAGTAAATGCATCAATGTTCCCATTTAAAACTTTATTAATTTTAAAAACATACTATATAAACCTTGGTTTGTTAAAAAAAACAACCTTTTCAGTGCATTACAGGATTTTTGTCAACAGCTTTTTCTTGAAAACATAGATTTGTCTAATAACCAAGTGTTTTTTGTTTGTTTTTGTAAGAAACAAAATAGAAGAGGTACTGTAATTCAAATTGATCAAAAGGTTAAAGCTAGTTCCAATAAAAAGGTGTTAGAACATAGCGTACAAATGTTTTGGAAGAAAAAGGAACCTCAATTAGCCTAATCTGCATGTCTTTGGACTCTGGAAGGAAACCAGAAGGAAACCCAATGAACAACGGGAGAACATGCAAGCTCAATGCACATAGCCCTATGGCAGCAATCGAACCAGGACCCTAGAGGTGCAAGGTGACAGTACTAACCAAGGAAAGACAATTTGGTTTGTTTCTGCATTTAGTTTCAGTTCTTGAACCAACCTTAGGAAGAAGGAAGGACTTATTGTCTTGAGACAGTAAAATTGATTGGCTGTGTTTATTCAGGATCACTGAAACAAGAATGGCTTCCATTTTCGAGTCAAGGTTTCTTCCCCATGTTGTCTCAAGGAAATTGATAAAGCTACACACTTACACATCTATACTCTCACTCATTTTCTATACCTCGTATCCTGTACACTGTCATGGGAAGCCTGCAGCCTATCCCAGAGGACTCTGGGCACAAGGCAGGGTACACCCAGGATTGGGTGCCAATACATTGTTTAGCACAAAAGCATGGATGTACTCGCACTATACAAGCATACTGACGTTTGGAAACATTAATTACTCTGCATGTTTTGGAAGGAAACTGGAGTACTCCACACACACAGACATGGGGCAGGACTTGAACCTGTGACCCTGAGAGTGCAAGGCCAATGGTCAAGCCATAAATCTATACATACATCATAAATTTTATTAAAGTTATTTCCATAATTTACAATATATTGCTGTAAAGCTTTTTTGTGTCCCTGTTAAAAGTGCTATATAAATAAAATAGGCCTCTCAAGAACCAATGCTGAATAAGTGAAACTGAGGATGAATAGAAAGCGCAGGAGCTTCAAATAAAAGTTAAAAAAAGGAGGATTAGTGCTACAAATTAACAACTCAAACGAACATTTGTACTAGTTTTTACTTAAGCATATATTCATGTATAAACCGATAATTTAAAATATTAAGTCAATGGTTTTCTTCACATCTTATGACTTATCAACGTTAAAGCAAGCTCCTACCCTACCACTGACATTTGAGAAGTTTGGGCCAAGGGTGAATGGTTTTAGACTTCACTACCACTGATCACTCTTTTTAGTTTGGACCAGTTTTTATTATCATCCTAAAACTTTATGGAGTCAGGAATGCTTCTTCATATCTGGAAGGTTTTACTGAAAATGTTTTCTTCTATCGTCTAATTTATCTGACTGATGTGAGGGGAAGACGTGGCTCAGTGGTTTAGGTACCAGGTGTTCCAAGGCAGGTAAAATGTCCTTCTCCTTTTCCTGGTGTTGCCACCTCTTCTTGTTTTCCCATTTTACTGATTGGTTAAGTTAGGTTCCACCACTTCACGATAACTTCATGATGTCCCCAGTTCCCCTAGAGATGTAAAAAGCAATGACAGAGTGAAATGCATTTGTATGACACATCATTGTGACCAGACATTGCTGCACAGGTGCATGCAAATAAGACTGACTGAATTTGTTTGTCTTGTGAATTAAATCTTGGTTTGTTTGTTCGTTTATATGGCACTTCACTTCGTATCATCATGTGACTGAATCTGTGCAGTTTGCAAAGCAGTTAGCGTTTTGTTGTTGTTTAGTTCACTGCACTATATATATATCTCATAAAACATGCAAACACAGATTGGAGATGAGATTTGTACCTCCAACCATGCAACAAAAAAAAAAACTAAAAACATCTGCATTTCATTGGCTCTGTGCATGTACTTTGCACAATAACAATAAAGTTAAATCTAATGTAATGTAATGTAATCTAATCTAAATGTGAGGCAATAGTGCTTAACCCTGAGCCATTGAGCCTCCAATCTGACATCCTAAAAAAGAATAATGACATAGAGGTTTGCTAGAGGACCAGTACAAACCACTGAAAAACAAGTGCCGCTGTATTTACATTCCTTTGTTATTGTTATAGTGATATAAATACACCCAAAGTATCATTTTAAAACTGTTTTACAGTACATTTTAGTCAATTTGTTTAAGGAAATTATATTACAACAAATGAATCATTATGTTTTATTTATTTAATACTATTTTTTACTTACTAATAAAAACTACACTGTCACACACACTAATATTTCATTGGACTGCCTTTTGCTTTGATTACACCCATGCCATAATTTCAATAAGCTTATACAATGTCACAACATTTATTCCCATCCAGAGTCACATCAATTTCTCTCCAAGATCTTGTATTGATGATCAGACGACTGCGTAAATTCTTCTCCATCACATTCCAAAGACTCCCAGTTTTGATGCTGTGGTGGCCAATCCATATGTGAAAATTATAATTCACTCTCTCACAATTTGAGCTCAGTGAATGCTGGGATCATCATGCCCATACCATAAGGGAAGAAAAAAGTTAATTGATGGAATACCTGGTTCAGTACATACAGATCGTCACCTGACCAAACTGAAGCAACGCCAGAAACAGGCTTCAGTTTGCAGATGTTTTATAGCAAACTGAAGCCTGTTTTCCGTATTAGTGAAGTGCTTTTCTTAAGGCTACACAGCTGTTTAATCCCAATCCCTTGAGTTCTCTTCAAATTGTGTGAGTGTGGGAATGCTCTTACTTTCACTATTAAACTTTGTAGTGAGTTCTTCTCTTTTTATTTTTAATTTTTTACAACAATTTCAAGTATCTCCCAAGATCTCCCATCACACTAATTCAGGATGTTTTTCCGACCACCTGTCTTCTTTAAAGATGATGGTTCACCACTATTCTTCCAGGGTTTAATAATGCATTGGGCAGTTCTTAACCCAATTTTAGTAGTTTTAGTAATCCCTTTAGTTCTTTTCTTTGCTTGATGCATGAAAAGTAGTAATTTGACCCTTCTGAAACAGACTAACATCTGGCCATGACCACAGGATATGTCTTCAGACGTGCTTGTTTAAGAAATGAGAAGCTACTCACTGCTCATTATTTATTCTGTTTTTGTTCTTGTTTCTAAATCACTGGAATCGGTGCATGTGCATCTAATATTTGTATAATTATGTTGAATGAAGTTTCATTCTTCTATTATTAAATTAAATTAAATGACATGTTTTTAAAAATCACATTAGTAATTTTATTTAACAATTTGAATTGATTTTGCACAAGAAAAATCAGAGAATTTTCATGAGAAAAATATTGCTTATTATAATACTGTATAGTATAAATCTAAATAATATACACATAATATATAATATATTACTATAGTAAATAACACTCACAGCACAAGAGAAACAAAGAATGAATTTTGTCTTAGATATATAAAAATGTTATATAAAAGGTGACATTGAAAAATCAGGAATTTAGAATGAGTGTAAATAATTTTCTAGACATTCTATTCATCTTATCTATACATTTTAAAGTATTTGACAAAGTTACACGTAAACAAGGCAAAGGAGGGAATTTTGCCTTGACACTTACAGCTATGAATATGGTTTTTATCCAGAATTAATACAAGATTATCAGTGTCTGCCATAAATATCAATGTAATAAGGTAGAAGAAGGTATATTATACAATTTTAGAGACAACCAGCTGCATACATCAGACCAAAAGCCAAAAACACAAATGGGTATGTAAAAAATTAATGATTGAGAGTTTCTATCTCAGAAGAGCAAAATATACATGAATCCATTTTTTTGTTTAATGTATTGACATATGAGGAGTTACAAAGTCTAATTCTAATTCAAGAAGCCTTTTATTTCAACCATATACAGTTTAGTACAGACACAGTGAAATGAAACCCAGGACCAAGGTGCTACATACAACATAAATTAACAACATAAATTAACAAAACTAACTAGCTAACTAAGAAACCTAATTAGCTGACTAGCTGAGACAAAACAGACTGACAATTATAAATTACCAGAAAAACTATTTAAGTCCTATAAAAAGAGATAACATAAAGTGTATGTGCAAATGTGCAAACGCGCAACAAAGCGACAACATGACATCTCAATACTTCGTGGTGATGAGGTAATGCATAATAAATAATTTAAATTACAGTATTATATAAATATTATCCTGTCAAATATTTAATTTATTTCATTTTAGACCATTTATTTGAATCTTTTATTTAAGACAGCAGCTTCTCTTTCTGTAACTCTGCTCCCAAAACCATTGCACATTTGTTTTGTATGTGTGATTATATTTTTTAAAAATTTGGTCAGGTATTATTGTTTTTATTCAAAGTTTGTTTTCTCGTTTTCTGATTATTTTTTTTGTTGCAACAAGAAGGAAGAGGAGGAGGATAAATATTTTATAAACAATTTAATCTTTATAATTGCTAAGTTTTTATAGGAATTTTTTATTTATAATTTTCAAAGCTATTAGAATTTTACATTTATTTGAATCATATGGGGTAAAATTGAAATTCCTACCTCTGGCACTCCTTCACTGGAGTGTTTTTTTAATGGATTTTTTAAAAAATTTATTTTAAAATTTATTATCTACCTGTGTTGTTTGGATTGTGTGGTATTGTTTTCATTAATTTCAAAAAATAAAGAAAAAAAGAGACTTTTTTGTCTGACTTTTCTTCTTCCGGCTCAGTGCATAAACGCCTCTTCCGCTTGGGCGCCACTCTACTTCCTGTCAGCCTCGTTCTGCTCTCTCTCTTTTTCGGCTCTCGCGAACGCCATCATGGGTCGCATGCACGCTCCCGGGTACGTTTTAATTTCACCACAAAATATATAAAAGCGCGTGAACGAACAGGTCATCGGATATAGATTTATATATAGAGAGAGACTTAAAGTGGTTTAAGTCCGGGACAAAAAGGTTTTGAAGGATAATTTAATCACCGCGTTTTCTGTCTGTGTGGAAGAAGCTAACTGGCTAGCGTAAAGGCCGCGCGTGCGGCGTGATGGAGAGCTGTGTGGAGCTCGTGCACTAACGGCACGAGCCCCTTTTCATTAAAATACATTATTAGTAACTTATAAGTACATGTACAAAAGCATTTACATGGGGTTGTAATGCAGATAGTTAACTTATTATGATATTTTATATAAAAAATTGTTTAAGTGGAATTGAAATGGACAGTTGCTAGCGAGTGAACAGAAACTAGCCTCGGTCACATTCATGATTTTTAATCACATACAGACTTAACTTGAATATTAATCGTATCAACTAATAAAACTACAGTTTAAAACCTGTAATCTGACTTCCTCCTCAGGACACACTTCTTAGCCCTCATGTCCGTCTGCTAGAAACAGCATGTTGTAACTTTAAGTTGTTTGCTTTTTATATGATCTATGGAATATATTTAGTCAGAATTAGCTCAGACGCCTAACTCTGTGTTTTGTGTTTCAGTAAGGGCTTGTCCCAGTCAGCTCTCCCATACAGGCGCAGTGTGCCTACAGTAAGTACTGAGATCTATGTGCAAAATTAACAAACGTCCATATGTGTCTAATAGATAAACATTAATGAGAAGAGTTCATTACAAATTAGCTTACTTTTGGCTTATAAATGACAACAGCTTTCCAGTATGTTAAATAGCAAACTGACATTTCAGTGTTAATCTTCAAATACATTCTCTATGGCTAATCTAACACTTACTCCCTGTTCAAGGAGTGACAACCTGTTTTAATTTTTTGTTAGCTCTTTTTGGACAGTAAGTGTCTTATGTCGGAATTTCCTATTTGATATGGAACACTGGTTTCAATTCCACCCTGATTGGCCATGATGGTGGTGGTCGTCCACTTTCTTAGCCTCTTACTGGATAATCATGTCTGCGATTTTTCTCTAGGTGTGTGTTGCTTCATGTTGAGATAAATAAAAATATTTGACTTGCTGCTATGATGATCTGTGTGTCGGTATGCTCCTCCGTGTCTTAAACTCTTAAACATAAAAACGGATGCTTTTGCAAAGCCACTTGACCTTGTGAGTCTTTGCTGTATACATTTTATTCACATACATAGTCAACTTTAATTCCTCTAGAAATGGTTATATTACAGCCGGCTGCATTGCTGGCTAGCTGTGAAGGGTTTCGCTCAAAAGATGTAAAACTTATGAATGGACTAATCCAGTCTTGCTTCATTATGAATGTCTATAATTAAGCTGTGTAAAGTTAACTGGTCTTGATAAATGTTAAACTTTAAAACTGTTAAGACTTAATATCGAAAATATCAAGCAGCTTGCATGAGACGGTGTTGGGCTGCATAAACTAGCAGTCTACGTTAGATGTACTTTTAGCCAGTACAAGTCTGTTACAGTAAAGTGATGTATCAAATCAGCGGTCTCTATCTTTCTGCAATAACGTCTTTGTTCTGCACATGAACTCTGTGGTTACATTTTTTTCTCCCCCTGTTCAGTGGCTGAAGCTGACTTCGGATGATGTCAAGGAGCAGATCTTCAAGCTGGCCAAGAAGGGTCTGACCCCCTCTCAGATCGGTATGTTCCTGACCGGATTTGCGTATGCACTGATCAGGTGAAGGGATCAGGGTGATGTTTCAGGTTATCATAGTAAATCTGTGAGTTTTAAAGTTCAATTAAAAACCCATTTAGATGGCGAGTGTTCTGTCATCATATCTTTCTATGAAAGCTTTGTGTATAGAAACAAATGGCTCATACTTTTGGTTTCTTCTTTTTCTTTTAGATCTTTTTGATGAGTTGTATTTGATATTTTAAGAGTGATTTAAAAAAATTTAAAAAAAAGATTGTGCAAGTTACTCCAGGTGTGAGCCCTGAGACCTTACTCTTAAGGAAGGGATTACAAAATAGCAAAGTAGCTAACATTGTTGTGTTCAAGAGAAAACTCCTGATCAGTGGGAAAAAAAAATCTGCATGTTCAGTAGAAGATGGAGGTGACTATATAAATCTACCAAACTGATTTTACAGATTCGTTGAGCTGTTAATGGGACAAATGATTTTCAGGGTTTGATACATTTTGATGAGGGATCATTTGATTTGTGTTCTGTACTTTGCCAGAATCAATCTTGATGTGTGAATCTAATGATGTAGGCAGGTTCTAGGTTGTAGTTTTGGTTTAGTGTGCGATTTATATTAATATTTTCTGAAGCAACTTAATGTTTAGAAGGTTATAGACGTGCTTAATCCTGAATCATTAAGGATGGCAATCACCAGGGACCACCTAATACGATATGATACTTGGGTGTTAATTTGATTTGTATTCTAAACAAAAAAAGCTAATTTACTCCTAAACATGGTGCTGTTTGAATAGTTCAGAGTGCCACCTGCAGGATTATAGAGGAGCAGCAAAGATAAATAAATAAATAAATAAATAAAATCTATTTTGGAGGCAGTGTCGCTGCATGAATTGCCACACGAGAATCGTATGTATCTCAATCAAACCCCCAAATCTTAAATTTTTTTTTTAGACAATTTTGCTCAATTTGTTTGTGTAGTATTGCCTCTTCCTTAAGTACTGAATATCTGATTTGGGAGAAAGTGGAGTGTTTGGCAAACAGGCAGTGAGTTAAGCTTCCACACCAGCTGCTGTTTATCAGGCGTGTAGTCTCATTGACGTTTCTCCTGCTGTGCTGTGTTCCAGGTGTGATCCTCAGGGATTCTCATGGTGTGGCTCAGGTGCGCTTCGTCACCGGCAACAAGATCCTCCGTATCCTGAAATCCAAAGGCCTGGCTCCTGATCTGCCTGAGGATCTGTACCACCTGATCAAGAAGGCCGTCGCTGTTAGGAAGCACTTGGAGAGGAACAGGAAGGTAGATCAAATCATGTTTTCCCTCCCTCATGAAAGTCTGGATAAAGYGTCCTTTTTGCACTTGAGAATGTAGTAATCCTGATGAATTATATATTGCTGTATGCTTTTCATGAATTCTAGAAGTACTTTTTGAAATATATGTGCAAATGTAAAAATTAGTAAATTTTATTTGCATCAAAAAATATTGAAGGCTTTGTTTTGTTCTCTAGTCATTGGCTCAACTGTCTCTTGGTTTATAATTCTGGATGTTCTAATTCTGTCAATTCTAGAACATCTATTATGCTCGTGTGATAACACCTCGCTAATGTTTGTGTGTGTTGCAGGATAAAGACGCCAAGTTCCGTCTGATTCTTGTTGAGAGCAGAATCCACAGGCTGGCTCGTTACTACAAGACCAAGAGAGTTCTTGCTCCCAACTGGAAGTAGTACGTAAAACATTTATTGATTTATTTAAATAAATAAATGCACATTTCATTGTCCCACTCTTCTTCTGTAAGATGTGAGATATTTCTGATGTGCTAGATTAAATCCTGGAGGTAAATTAGCAGTTTGGCTTGATGGTGCTGGAGCTGCCAGTCCCCTTCATACAAACCTATTGACTCATTTAATGCTTGCACTTGTCTTTTGTTGTCTAATTCTTTGTAAACATTTTCTATTCTCTAATCGTAGCATTCGTTTTTTTATCCACAGCGAATCCTCCACGGCTTCTGCACTGGTGGCATAAATTTAAAGACTTTACACAAAATAAAGACTGTTTGGATGAAGCGCTGTCTTGGTCTTTGTTTTTTTTTTTTTTTTTTTTTTTTTTGCTTAAATTCAAGTTTGTTTATTGACATCGAGTGGCGTTTGTCATTTCAGCCATATGCAGCTGCTGCGGTAGTTTCCCCCAGGACCAGGGTGTTGCATAAAACAACAAAAACATACAGTATAGATTATGACACAGGAAAGATGGGGGGGGAGCTGTTATACATGGATAGAGTACAGTACAACTATTACAACAAAAAAAAAAAACTAGAACAATAGGCAAAGTGCCAGCCTTTGCAAAGGTTAATGTGAGTCAAAGTGCCAATTTATACAATTTATTTCTATAATTTAATAATGTAATTGACTTGATTTGATATAATTGACAGCTTAGTGTTGTGGTTATGATGCAGGTCAATACAACAGTTTTTAATAATGTACAGTGAGCAGAAAGTTTAAATGTGCAAGAACTATGAAGATCCTGGTATGCAATGTTATTCAGTTTTGTTAAATGCCTGCCTGTTCAGCCTCGATAATGGAATGTCTCATGGTTTGAGAGGGTGAAAAACTCCACATAAGGTTGTTTTTTGGGGGCGAGGGGGGGGGTTTATATACAATGCTGTCCACAGTCTTGAGATGAGAGATGGTGCGGTCCCTAAACCAGGCAGTGACGCAGCTATTTGGGATGCTTTCAATACAGCTTGTGTCCTGTTAAGCTACAGTTAACTAAATCATATCCTGTGGATTTTATTAGTAAGGTGATTGACCCCATGGTTGAAACTGCACCAAATGGTTTTTAAACAGACTACAATGGAATTGGCCAGTTTGAGTTAAACAGACTTTTGATTGTGCAGAATATCTACACTGTTCTGAGAGTCAAAGCACCACTTATTTCTCTATATAATCCCCTGATACACTAATGCACTTATCTCAGTGTTTCACTAGTGCTTGGACACCAAGGTAGAAAGTTTTTTCAGTATGCCGGAGCCGTGTTTTGTGTCTGAAACCCTGGCCTCCCAGGAACAACTTTAATGGCCCAAACGTGGAGATGTCTTGGAGTGAGGTCAGGACTGTACGGGGCACATGACAATAATTCCCAGCTGAGTTCCTGTGATGTTCAAGTGGTGTTTGTGAATGATTGTGTACACAGTTCACTCAGACAGGTGTGTCTCTTCTGCAAGTCTGCGATAAGTTATCTTTCGATTTTCAACAATCATACGTGTGCGCTCCTAGCAACCTCAGCCGAGATCTTCATTAACGGACGTACAACCTTCTTTAAAATATTTGCACCTTTCAAACGTTAATTGCGGCCAAGAACCTCATCACCGTACTGTGCTTGACGTCTTCTGTAAAGGTCAATTGCTTTTATGCTTTCATGCACCAGGAATGTTGTCAAGTCCCGGTTTGACTTGAATGCTGCTCAAAACTTGCACATTCCCATCTGAACGAATTTCTCAGTTTACCGCACGAGTCTCTGGCATGGTGGGTTTTAAGCGCTGATGACTGGTATCTCATTTATACTGTTTCACTGGACCAGCCATATGGAGGCATCAAAAAAAAGGGAAGTTGCTAGTCATGTCACTTGTACACGCTTTATAATAAGTTATTCTATAAAATGTGTTCTTTGTTATCCGTCTCAGAAAGTAGAGATACTACAAGTTGAGGTTCTCCTCCAGGTGACCAAGTTGCATTCTCTGCACAATCTTGAGTCAGCCAGTAGTGCTGAACAGTAGTGGACTGAGCATGCAGCCCTGGGGGTGTCGGTATGGTGATGCCAGACGTCCTGTAAGGAAGTCCCGAATCCAGTTGCAGATGGAGATGTTCAGACCGAGCAGGATCAACTTTCCAGTCAGGTGCTGAGAAATGATGTTGAATGTTAATCATTAGTATTCTATTTCAATACGAAAAGAAAGAAAAAAATGCTTCCTGTACAAGTGACTTCCCAGAACATTCCTGTTTGTGTGATTTAAAAGGTAAACCTGCCAAAATAAAAATGATTAACTTGTGAATTATGGCTCTCCACACTAACATGATGTATATAGAAACGGAGAATTAATTGATAACTGATCATTTGTCATTACTGGATTCTTTAAACAGTGAGTGAATAGGTATTTTTGTCCACTTACTTTTAATCCTGTTTATACTTAAAGTGGCTTGATGTTACTGTTGCATTGCTACAGAGCAACGATGTCAGTTTGTTTACGCTGACAGTTTGGATGCTCATGACCACTTTCTTAGAGGAGAGGTGTGAAATGTGCTGCCTGGCCAAAACACCAGCACACTGTGGTAACCAACACAGTTCTTGTGTGTAACTGATTCCTCATGCTCCTGAAATATGGCGCGTGCCATGTGATAACCTCGTCGTCCAGCTGACTTCATTTTATTGCCGCACTAGAGGGTACTCATGGCTCCGCCTACGGACAATCATTTACCGGTGATTGGAGTGTACGCTCAACTCGCTGCTGCTCCTCACACTGCTCAAATGTTTCAGCAGCCTTTAATTCTGCCTGCAGACGCTCCACGGTCTGTTCTTGATCTTTTCAGATCCGCCTGACGTACCCGTTTTTGTCGCAGACGACGCTGCCAAACACCTGTGACACACCCACAATTATGGCACAAAATGTGTGCAAACAATTTCTGTTTGAGAGAGAAAGAGATACAAACTGTACACACCAATCTGCCGTACCTTTAACACATTCACATTGCCAACGTCTCTACGCAGATGAAGAGGCCGGGTCAAGGACGGGCTGTTGTTTTACGCATCATTTACAAAAGCTGTTGATGATGCAGCCTACCGTTGCGAGGCGCGTCTGGTACACGTTCACAGTTTGGTGAGGAACGTCTGTGCCACATTCACAGTGTGACGTCAACGCCTGTGACAAGTCTGATGGAATTACCTGCGCAAACACTCAACCACAAAGACACATAAAGTATTTCCTATATACATATATATATAAAACAAACTTTATGCTCTCAGGCAAATGAAAGGCTTTTTTTTAATGAGTCTCACTAATAAGTGGTTTCTTATAGACACGGCGGTTTAGTCCCAATCCTGTGAGGTCTCATCACATTGTCTGTCTGTTTTCACTTTCATTATTAAACTGTTATTTTTCTTGACCGTGCAACCTCACCAAGCGTTTAAGTGATCTCTATTCATGTTTTTTCTCCGACCACATTTAGGTATTTCCTGAAACACAGTTCAGCATTATCCTGCTAGGTTCAAATCTCCTTAGTTGTTTTCTTTGCTTGATTAGAATTTCGTTCTGAATGAGTGACCTTAGTTTTGCCCAGACGTTGTATTTGCTCTTATAACACTCGATGGCGCTCGATGTATCGTGTCTAATGTTGTTGAAGCAAGTCAGACTTTGACTAAATTGTACTCGGTGTACTTTGTTGTTAGCAGGAGACGGGTTTGGGAGAGAACACACAGTTCGTCTCGGCCGCCGGTTTTTAATGTCTGTAATTATCAGATTAGGTGAAGTTTGGAGCAGGGCTGTGGTGGAGCGATACCTTCTGTATGGAAAGCCCGAGAGAATATCTGACAGCTGAACACCGCAGTCTTAACTGACCTCCTGAACCTACTCGACACGTGACGTATCATTCCTTCTGTTTTGCTTTAAACGCTGGTATCCTAGGAACAGTGATGTCACTTCCTGAAGAAACCGTCTTTCATCCTGGTCTTTAATAAGTGTATGATTGTTTAAAGAAGAGGCTGGATAATTAGTCTGTGTGTGGACTGTCACAGAGACAAATAGGTGTGAATATTTGTGAATGAATGTTTATACTATTAACAGAATTATAGCTCAGTTAAAAAAAAAAAAACAGGGAATGTGGCACTAATTCTTATACGAGTTTCTGTAATTATCCTGCACGTGGTGTTGGTGAATGATTGCGTGTACAGTTCACACAGATGTACGGCCTTCTTTAAAACGTTTGCGCAGTTTAAATGTTTTGCTTCGGCTAAGAGTCTCATCACCGTCCTGTGGTTTTCCACACTCACCACTAATTTTATCACAAATCCCAGTTTGACTTGAACATCCCAGCGCAAACTAGGCTTTTTATTTTCTTTATTTAGATGAGTGTTGCTGATCATCACTGATATTCTGCTTATGAGCTCTTTTACAGCGCGGTGGGAGGAGCCTTAATAGACCGTCTAGGAAAATGTTTTCAGTAACACGATCACATGACAGGCTGGTTTTCTGCAGAAACCACGACTAGACCTAGTTTAAGCTTTCAGTTTAGATTTTTTTTTTTCAGCTCTGATCAACAGATTTGAGCAAATGAACCCAAGTTAAGCATCTGATTGAATCTTAATTTATTGTGCTTTAATAAGCTTTTACATCACTGAACTCGCCAAAGTGGTTCTTCTTTGATTGCCAATGTTCTCCTAGGTCAGTTGTTTTGGTCCTTAACCAAGAAAATCTGGACGTCCCTCTTAAACTGTTTCTTCTCTCCTCTGCTGCAGAGCAAAAAGATCCAGCGAGGAGTAATTGAGCCAGAGCTGATACGTTTCATCCGGTCCTCCGAGAGGACGTTAACAGTGGGTCACCTTCCTGCAGGGAGGGACAGAGAGAGAGAGAGGGAGAGAGAGAATGAATGATGGTTAGAGTGAGAAAGAGAAAGGAAGACGGAGAGGGAGTGGGCTAACAATGAATAGAAAGACTGTGAGAGACAAAAAAAGAGAAAGAAAATTAGAGGGGTGAGGAAAGCAGGAGGCGGAAAACAAAGAGGGAGAGAAGGTTGTAGAGAGAAAGGGAGAGAGAGAGAGAGAGAGACAGACTGGGAGAAAGAGCAATTCAGGAAAGACATTGAGGAATGAGAGAAGGATGGACGATGGAGAGACTGAAAGAAGCAGCAAGAGGAAGAAAATAATGCAGATGATAAATGTGAGGCTTAGAGAAAGAGAGATAATGAGGAAAACAAAATGAGAGTTTAAGAGAGAGAGAGCAAATGACAGAAAGACAAGCGGACGAGACTGAGAATAAGAGACTTAAAGACGAAAGAAACAGGGAGAGAAATGGAGGAAAAGAGGGACACTTAGAAAAACTGAGAAAGAGAGAAAGAGAGAGAGAGAATGAGAGCAGGAGTGATGGACAGAGAGAGAATGAGAGAGACAAATATATATAGAGAGAGACTCTGAGTGACAGGAAAGACAGATGGAGAGATGGACAGAATGTAATGAGAGGTGTGAGTGGTGCTGGGACTGAGTGTGAGATTGATGGATGAAGGATAAAGATTAAAAGAGCACGCTCTGTATAAACGTCGAGACGGAGGAGTGTGACGAGGACGATGAAGATGAAGGATAATTAAACCGCAGACTCACCTCCATCTTCTCACACTCGCTACTCTGACGTGTCTGACGTGAGTCTCTGAGGAGAGACGAGAGCTTTATTGAGGCGGCTCTGGACTCGGTGCTCTGCTGTCACTCACACACACTCACACTCACACACACACACACACACACACACACACACACACACACACACACTGAGGCTTTCCAGTTGACCGTCAATCATACGAGAAAAAAGTTAAAAGCTGTCAAACTTCAGGTGTGGGAATATCTTACCTGTATGTATGCCTGAGTGCAAAAGTTTGTACCCCCATTTGATGTTAATATAATAGTGCTACAACCTACAGCCTGGATCTTACAGCAACCAAATCTCTGTATAATATAGAAAAAAAACAATTCATTATTAAAATTAGCATTTATTCCCAGGCTTGCAAAAGTTTGCACCCCTTGTATGTTTTCATCATTTTTTTTGGACAACTTGATTCCCCTAAAAAATCTTATTTCATAAGTTTACACTTGAACTGAACAGAAATTTGTTTCTTGAGTTCTATTTGGAAAGAAAAGGTGTGAGAACTTTTGCACTTGATCACACCTCATGGTTGATGTTGATGTAAAATACCTTTGTAAAGTTTTTATTTGATCAAAACCAAGTGGTTTTAATAGTTATATTTTATATATTAATAGTTATATTTAGTATTTAATGTCCATTAAAAAAGTTCTCACTTGTGTTCTTTTCTCTCTCTTGAAACTAATAAGACAAAAACCACCCTGCTTGTTGTCTTTCTTTACACATGAAACTGCAGAGCGTGAACTCAAAACTTTGTTACAAAGTGCTGACACTGGAGACTCCTTACATAAAAGTTCAATAAAAATGTCTTTTTATCAACAATTTTTATATTCGCAGTGGTAAAGCGCTCGCGCTATCATCCGGATATCGCGAGTTCGATTCCCAGGTGGTGCTGTAACCTCTCGCAGCCGGAGGTCTAGAGGGAGC
Organism: Clarias batrachus; assembly: GCA_003987875.1. NCBI lineage: Eukaryota > Metazoa > Chordata > Actinopteri > Siluriformes > Clariidae > Clarias > Clarias batrachus. The sequence continues at coordinate 80,902 of QMIH01000795.1, read as the reverse complement.
TGATTGGCCGAGCTCTCTCAGAGGGGAGGGATGAGAGGTACTTAGCGCTCTCACATTAATCACGGCTCGACAGCCAATCAGGAGCGTCTGTGAGCTCACGCGAGTGGAAGGCGCTGTCCTCCGAGTGTGTTACTCCGCCCCCAACGGTGCGCGAACGAGCAGTTCGAAAAGATGCGGTTTGCTGGCTTCACGCGGTTCAGAAGAAACACGTGACAGTCTTTGGCCCTCCTGGCTGAGTGGTAGTAGTAGCCTTAATGTGGAGCCCCCTAGTGACGGGGAGGAATTGGACACGACTAAATTAGGGAGGTAAAAAATATATATATATATTATATTCTATTTTGTTGTGTGTTCATTGTTCATGTTCCTGAAAGTGGTCTGTTACTATAGAATTGCTAACATATTAGAACATAATATAAGAACGATATAATGCACTGTTCTTGTGWGTATATATGAGCCACATTTTCTCTCTCTCTCTCTCTTTTCTGCAGAGAGACTCAATCGCTCCTGATGTAATCTGTTCTAGCTTTAAATTGTGTCACAAACACAAAAGTCAGCTCTCTCAGAAGGGACTGAGCGTTCAAATATTTATGATTCTCGGAGGCGTTTGATGTCGGAGCGCGCCGGATGCAACAGGATTCCGAGAAACGTTTAGGAGAAATAAATCAAAAACAGGCAGATGTGTGCCGCAGGGGTGGGAGAGAAACGCAGAATTAGAGAAATCTGAGAAAGCGTTACATCATCGTGAAAAGAAATAAACCTGAAAACTCGGTTGTTTAAGCCGTGATAAAGATGCATCGACACTTAGGGTTAAATTAAATTCGCCGAGGTCAGAGAAGTGTACATCTTTTTATAAATAAATTCATAAAAATAAAAAAAAATAGGAACAGGGAGTGTCAATTGATAATATACACACTGATGAATGTTACATTTAAATTTCCCTCAATAATTGGTGTGTTATATTCAAATTATAATGATAAATCATTTAAAAGATTAAATATTACTCTATTTATCACCATTATATACTGTAGATGTAGTGCTGCTACTGCTACTGCTGCTAATACTACTGATGCTACTGCTACTGCAGTATGTCTATTGATATTACTACTGGTAATACTGCTACTGGTAATGCTACTTCTGTTGATACTACTACTACTCATACTGGTGCTGGTACTAGTACCGATGCTCATACAACTGCTACTATTTCTACTAGTATCACTGCTACTGCGTCATACTATCCCTACTGCTACTATTACCGCTAGTCTCAGTGCTATTGCTTCTACTCCTGCTACTGCTAATGCTACTGCTGTTGATACTATTACTACTACTACTGATGCTCACCCTACTACTGATACAACCCCTACTGCTACTTGCTTCTGCTACTACTCCTGTTGGTCATAATGCTACTACTGCTAATACTGCTAGTCTTAATGTGATTGCTGCTACTACTACTGTTAATTTCAATGCTACTGGTAATGTTACTGCTTTTGCTACTACTGATGCTCATACTACCCGTACTGGTACTGCTATTGGTCATGCTACTGCTACGACTCCTACTGGTAATGCTACTGGTGTTGATGGAACTACTACTGCTAATATGATAATGGTGATTAATGCTGGTTGGGGATGCGCCCCTGCACATTTTTACCTAAGGACCCAACAGATTCTAGATCTGCCTCTGACTTCTGATGCTGCTACAGCTGCTACAGCTACTACTATGCTAATATAATAATATTGACACTAATACTACTAATACTACTGTAAGGTTTAAAAGGAAGAATGAGCAAATTGTTGAGTTTTAAGATGAATTAAAAAAGGATTCAAACCGAATCAAGATAAAGTATTGCTTGTTGTGTCCTCCGCACTTTTGATACACTTAGCAGCCGGGCCCGAACAACCGGGAGAGATGGGCAAGCACACATGCACGCAAAGAGAGAACAGGAAATACATTTGCATTTTCTGGTTTTACAAAAGGGTTCCAGCAGACGCGAGTTGTGTTTTATGTATATTTGTCTGGATACGGGCTGTAGGAAGTGTCGCCATGTTAGAAGTCAGGGAGGCTGTTTTAAAGTGCATAGAGGATCAGAACCTTCTCATCATATTATAAAACCTTATCACTACTTTTACTAAAACTGCTATTCCTTTTACTGCTTACACTACTGATTCTACTACTGATTCTGATACCGGTATTACCAGTATTACTTTTACTGCTGCTGCTGCTGTTTTTACTACCACGATGTTCATGCTGTTCCTGCTTCTGCTACTAGGACTACTTCTACTGCCGCTCCTTCTGTACAGCAGCTGCTACTGATACAGTTGCTATTAACATGACTCCTATACAACTACTGCTGTTACTGCTTCCTCTACTCTAACTGCTGCAAAATAATATACTACTACCATTATTAACACACAAATACACAATAAATTAATAAACATACACAAATAATGGAGAATAGTAATAATCTCTCACTCACTAAGTCTATATCGCTTTATCCTGTTTACAGGGTCATGGGGGGCCTGGAGCCCATCTTAGAAAGTGTGTACACCCTGGATGGGGTGCCAACCCATTGCAGGGCACATACACACACAAATTCACACACTACAGGCAATTTAGAAACGCTAATCAGCCTAATCTGCATGTCTTTAGACTGTGGGAGGAAACCATAGCACCAGGACCCCGAGGCGGGAATCGAACCCAGAACCTGGAGGTGTGAGGCGACAGTGCTAACCACTAAGCCACTGTGCCGCGTTAAATAGCAATTATGTACTCAGTAACAATGATTTAAACATCATCCTGTGTATACTGACTATATCACATCTACAATCACATCTACAACCTGTCTCTGTTTTACTGTTTATTGCTGGAATCTGGAATTTCCTCTGGGACCAATAAAGTATCTATCCATCTATCTATCTATAACATATTTATAAGATGGTGCCAGAAAAACAATCCGTACTGGCAAAAGTGATTAAAAAAAAAAAAAAAAAAGTAGGATAAAGAGGTCAGTGATGTGAATGCTATATGAAATTCTATTCAATTCTCTTGAATCATCACTAAATAGTTTCAATTACAAGATTATAATATTTATTAGGTAGGTTACTGTATAGATGGCATGCTGGCTTAGTGATTAGCATTGTCGCCTTGCACCTCCAGGGTCTGTGTTCGACTCCCGTCTCAGGGTCTGTGTGTATGGAGTTTGCCTGTTTTCCCTGTGCTTGGTGGGTTTCCTCCGAGTACTCCGGTTTCCTCCACCTGTCCAGATAAATTCAGATAAGGCTGATCTATTCCCTAGTACAAATTTTTTTTTTTTTAAATGTGAATAAACAGAATGGTCAGCATTGCCCTCCACGGTGTCTAGTTGGACGGACTACAGAGGTTCCTGGATGGATGAATGCATGGAGGCTACTGTATAATACAGTAGCCTCCATGCTACTTTTTGATAGCATGGAGGCAAACTTTTTGAGTCGTGGGCCACATTGAGTTCTAACATTTGACAAAGAGGCCGGAACAGATAGATGGCATGCTTTGGTCAAAGGGTCAAAGGGTAAAGTGCAAACGTGGAGTAATAGGCCTACGCTTCACTTCAACAACGCCAATATATCTAGAGTGCCCCATCTAGTGAGGAAACATCAGAATTACAGGGGAAATAAAACATTAACCAGGTTAATTTATTAATTTTTTTTCAAGTTTGGCGGGCCGAATCAAAACGTTAAACATTGGTTTAACGTAAAGCATGTGGTTTTAGTTTGGCCGTAATTTGCCCATGCCTGGATCATAGCTTCTTGTACCATGTATTTCCATTTCTATCCACTAGGAGGCGCAAAGGCACACTTTTAAAAAAAAAAGAAAGGGAAAAAAAAAGAAAGAAAAAAAATCCACCTGACCCGTGTAGAGGATTAGGAGTGTGGATTTAGTCAGACGAAAATACACACAAAATAAGGAATAAAATTTTTGTAGTAAAGTCAGGGATTAAAGTGTTCCTAGCCCCGCCCACTTCAAACCTTTATGCACATAAGCAGTGATCAGTTTATGATGGTGAGAATGAGTAGAGGGAGGTGTGCAGTAGTTTAGTGCACAGGGTTAGTTATTAACAGGTTGACTCGTGGTAATGCGCTTCAGTTCTAGTTATAAAGCGAATCATAAAAGACACATTTGTTACGATTTAATCGATTATTATCGCAGGTTTGAATACGAGCCGGGKTTTTTTTTTCCACCCTCCTCTGATTAATCGACTCACACTTATTTTTTATTTTTTTTCCCCGCACTACCCCCAGGAGTTTGCGCTTCCCCTTTAACTGGAGCAGAGCAGCATGAAGGAAGAGTGAAGCGGGATCATGGCGGCTCCTCTCGGCCGGGACACTCTACCTGACCACTGGTCTTACGGAGTCTGCAGGGATGGACGAGTGTTTTTCATCAAGTGAGCCACGAGATCGTCTTATAAATCGTTTTGCTTGTTGTGTCGACGGATCGTTTGGAATCTTATGCGCATTTCGTGTCGTAGCCTAACAGGTGTGTGTGTGTGTGTGTGTCTTTTCCTTTCATTTTCCAGCGACCAAACTCGCAGCACCACTTGGCTCCATCCCCGGACAGGAGAACCTGTCAACTCGGGCCACATGATCCGATCAGGTAGGAACCACCCGAGTCCTGGACCTCCTTCTCCTCCTGCGCCGCTTCACCCCGAACTTTCCCTTTTAATCAGCTCATTAATCGCTATGAAAGATTTCCAGGAAGACCCGTGTTTGTTTCGGGAAGACAGAACGCTTCTGAAGCCGAACACTTCAAAGTGAAGCAGCGCGAAGATTCAGAAACATTGAAAAGGAAACAAACATCAAAGGCGTTCGATTTTCAGTTGGTTTCTCTTGCGAGTGAAATAAATCGCGCGCGCGTCTCTCTCTCTCTCTCTGTGTGTGTGTGTGTGAACTCTATGCAGCTCAATTATACTTTTTCCCCCCTCCTTTCTCCTCGTGTAGATTTACCGCGAGGATGGGAGGAAGGCTTCACGACAGAAGGCGCGAGTTATTTCATCAAGTAAGAGCTCTTTAGGCTGTTTTTAACCCTGAATGTTGTGTGTGTGTGTGTGTGTGTGTGGAGGTGAAGTGGAGCTGCATTGCTTTCTGCATCAGCGCCTCCAGCCAGCTCTGAACTGAGGAAGGAGCAGGCTGGAGATGCGCAGTGTGCTCTTACTGGACTGCTGCTCTGTGTGTGTGTGTGTGTGTGTGTGTGGAGCTTTAAGTGCAACATTAGTCCATGTCTGGTGTCTCCTACATGTCCTTTAGCCATCACACAGCAGTCCTTCAGCCTGAAGATACACCCAGAAACTGTGAAGACTCTGATCACTTCATGTTGAAAATAAAATGACTTTCCTGGTTACACACCTGTGACAGGGAGGGAAATAATTTATAATCAGATTATCTGATGTGGCCCAGTTGGTGATGATTATTTTTTTTGGAGTCTGGTTCCTCTTACTTCTTTTTATTGTGTAAAGCTGCTTTGCGACAATGTCAATTGTTAAAAGCGCTATATAAATAAAATTGACTTGACTTGACTTAAGGTTTCCTCCCCACGTCATCTCAGCGTGTTCATTAAGAAAAAAAATGTATACGGATTAGAAATCTCTACCCAGGGACAGGACCTCAAGCGCAGGAATGTGATAAAAATTATTCAAACTAATGCGGAACATAAAGACAGGTAACCTTTCCACACTTCCTAGATTTAGGCTGCATGGCTGTGGGAGTTCCAGGTTCGACCCTGAGCTTGAGTTACAGGATATTTGAAGATTCTCCGGTTTCTGTCCACCTCCCAAAAACATTCTGACTCCAAATTGAGCCTAGGTACGAACGAGGTTGTGTGTGTGTGTGTGTGTGTGTGTGTGGGGGGGGGGTGTCCTTTGAATAACTTACTTCCCTTTTAGAGTGTGTTCCTATTTCACATATTCATATTATTTTTTCAGGGAAGTACTGCAAATCTGTGTGACCTTTGGGGAACAAATTATAATTCGTTAATCAGGCATTATACGAGAGACGTTCAAGTCGAACCGGGACTTGTGGTGAAATTTCTAGTGAGTGAAGGCATAAAACAGGCAATTGTCATTTACAGAAGACTTCAAGCACAGTGCAATGATGAGACTCTTAGCCGCAGTAAAACATTTGAACGGTGCAAACTTTTTAAAGAAGGTTTACATCTGCGAATGACGATCCCGGGCGAGTCGTTCCCGTAAACATTCAGTAAATGGAACGCCTAATCCTACAACATCAGTGGATAACTTTCCACCAACTTCCATAAGAAAGAGACGCATCTGTGTGTGTGATCTGTAGACACAATCGTTCACCAACACCACTTGCAAATTACAGGAACCGCAATTTAAAACAAAAGCAAAAAAGTGTAAAATGAACTCTGTTGATAATCTTTGACATGGAAAAGTGCAAGAAGATCGCAAGTACCCAACATCCAAACTAAATATTTATACAAAAATGAAACTGAACTAGGAATGAGTTCTGATTTTATAATATGTATTTGAGAGTATCAGCCACAGACAGCATGGAAATGGACGAGAAGGTGCAGCTGGTGAACAGTGACAGAGCAGATTGCTTCTGAAAGGAGACGAAGAATAGAAACTGTCAGAAGTGGAGCTGAGTATTAGCATTAAATCTATGGAACTTGAGTTATTTGAAGTATGAGGGTGTTTTTCTCCTTAAATCACCTCAAGCCATGTCGAGACTTTGCTTCTGGCGTTTCAGTCAGAGTCAGAAATGATCCGCCTCGAGCTGCAGAATTCATTTTAATTAACTTTAAAAAAGACAAATATATCATTTTTCTACACATCTCCTTGCTTTTCAGTGCACTTTGTCCGTCTGTCAACAAGCGTTCATATTCCTTCATTAAAAAAATGCTGAGCTGGAGCCACAAATGCACCACTGTCTTCATTCTTCATCAGAAGTGAATCCTCGTCCTCGTAGGGCTGCTTTCAGGACGATAGGGAGGACGCTTTAACACAGAGTGTCGGCAGTGTGGGCAGAAGAGTACAGATGTGTGTATGGATGGCCCTACTGAAGTTTAGTCTTTAGCTCTTCAATAAGCGTCTCACTGTAACGAGCCCTGCTGATTGGTGAACCGTTTTCCTGGTGATGTTCCAATACTTCTGGCCCTTGAGAATCCCAGAAAACTGTCAATTTTCCAGCTGATGGTTTTGACTTTTGAACGTTTTCTCAGACCTGCAGTGATGAATCTGTGTCTCGTCACCAGTAATGATTCTCTTTAGGAAACTTTCACCTTCCCTAGAGTATCGCTCAGAATTGTGTTTACAGATATCCAAACGCTTCTATTTAAGCTCTTCTGTGGGTTTTTTCACCACCAGGTAYACCCTCAGACCACAAAAAACACATCACTGCACGCTTCTCTTCTTTTGTGGGGCGCCCATTTTTTGCTCGCACCGCGGTTACAAATGAACTGATGCAGTGACGGGAGAGACAGTAGCCTTGAACGGAAAGCGCTGATAAGACAAGTGCGGATCGCAGAAGTTTTAATATGACCGGAGTCTGTATCGGGATGTTAAGGAATCTTTTGTGAGCTTATCTACACGTAGATTAAAGTCATTAAATACAAACAATAAGTGCGAAGGTCACAGTTATAAACCACTGTAATCACAGTTTGGAGGTTGATTAGTTTTCTGGAAAAGCAGAACACCTTCTGCATGTCTACGGTAACAGCTCACACAGCTCACATAGTGTCTCAAGTGGTGAAAGTAAACCTGGGACTTTTCTCAGGAGCAGGAACATTGTTTTGCCTTATTCACTTCAAGACAACAGGGTCAAGCTATAAATGGATAATTACAAAATAAACATTGTAATATTCCACATTTAATGTGTCCCTGAAATTGCGCTAGCCTCAGGGTTACCATGCATGCTAAGCTAACTTACTAGCGTTCTCCTTTGCTAACATAGGTAATCAGTGAACAGCTCGTTTGTTGTCATGGTAACGATGAACCGTAGTCTGACTTTCTGCTAAGTGAATGGAAGTGAGCTGGCTAACTAGCTGTTCAGGAAATAACGAAATAGGCGAATGTTCGCGGTATTAGCAACATTTTTGAAAATATTTGGATATTCCTAGTTTGCATCTTCATGTCTATGCATGGATATAGTTTAAATCTTTGAGCTTTAAAAAAAAAAATTGATATTTTCTTTTATTCTTCCAGTGCAGAGCATCAGACTTGTGTTTAGATTGTTTTTTTTTCTTTTTTCTTTCTTGGAACAAAGTAGAAAACAAATGATTGAGCGTCGGGGATTCTGATGGATGCGGTTGATTAGCGTAGTGTCGAGAAAATGTTTTCCGTGATCTGTGAATCGAGGTTACTTAAGATTAACTGAAGGTGAAATAAATAAATAATCGATTTTCTTTGACACGCTTGTGATGAATGGGATTTCAGCACACTACAGACCCTCCTCCGCTCTCCTTGTCCCTGTCCTGTCCTGTGCGTCCGGCAGATTGGACGTTGGACATGTGGCTGTATGAATTTACGATGACAGAGATATATGGCGCGATCGTGTTCTCGGTTCCTGCCAAAGTCACTCTAACCGATCGCCTTCATTTATGAAATATATAGGAATATAATCTAAAAACCACATCAAAGTCGCTCTGCGTCCTCGGGACGGTGTGGACGTCCTTTCCCGCTTGACCACTGAGTTTGTGGGTGATTATTTCATCCATAATTTCATCATACAGTTATTTATAACATCAGCAGGCTTGTTTTTCTGTTCCTGCTGTGTTTTTGTGTGTAAAGTGCCGGAATCAGCTTTAGGTGGGGAGTGAGCAGCACCTGTGCCCCCTGTGACATTGCTTTTCATTTCCTACAGCACCAGCATTAATCATAGACCAGCGTCATGCGCTTCTGTAACGCATCTGCATGCATCAGATTCCTCCTCCGGCCGTTGCTGCGGTTACCGGCGTGCCGATGATGACCGCCTTCCCGTCTGCAGCGCCCCAGACGAGGAGGCGAGGAGACGAGGAGGCGTGTTTACAAGTGGATTATGCTCTCTGTTAGCTTTGGAGAGGCCGCTTGAGCCCTTTGAGCGAGTGTGCATGAGAAACGAGAACAAGAGCTGGACGTGAGAAGCGTCCCGTCTTAATCTTTGCTTAGCTTGAAAATGTTTAGCCTTCATGTCAGGAATTTATTCAGGAATTCACACGGACTGAAACAAACCGAACGCAAACATCTGGAATATCGTTCCCTGGTATTGTGCTCGTACTGGAGATCGGAACAGATAAAAGTAGACAAATAATCCACCCGAGGAAGCGCACACTGGATGAAAGCGACCTTCTTTGCCTTTCCAGACGTTCTCTAAACATCTCACAGTGTTGATCGATCCAATACAAAGCAGTGAGAGGAAAGCAAGAATAAAGGATTGTACATGAATTGTTTCAGCAGGTTGTTGATTAAACCTTTCCACTGATAAGGCTTTTCAAACACGTAGCCAGGTCCCCTGTCTCTCTGTTAGGGTGCGCTCCCGTCAAGGCTACAAATACCAACCGGTCAAGGCGAAGACGTTCAGTCACACACTTACTCTGAGACCGTGACGCCAGCTGGCGTAACACACCCGTAGGACAGCGCTATCCGCCTCTTCCGCTTGCCTGTGCTCAGATTGGTTAGAGTCTCCGGATGATGGAGCAAACACATTCCTGTTACGCCATTTGGGAGCTCCAGCTCAGATTCTACCTCAAACGAACATTTCCTTTCCGGATTATTCTGTAGTTTGAGTGTGGAGAGAATGTGATATCCATCTTAAGCACGGTTCCCACTTTTATGTGTTTTGCTCCAAATCATTATGGGTTCAGAATCAGGCCTCCTGATGTAGTCTAAAATCATTAGCCCCATTGTAGATATAGATATGAAGCACTTAAGGCAGAGCTGTGGTGGGATACACCAGCACTATATAAAAGAACGAAACAAAAACTCAGTGATTTGGTACGTTAAGGACACAGATAATGCAGATTACTTAAAAACAAGCTCTACAGAACCCTGAGATAACTGACACGGTGGCACCAGATCATTTACTGTTCCATTAATACTATCATAGTGCTTAAAACGTCTTGTCGTCACATGACTTGTCTTGTCGTAATCCACGCCAGCGAGCTGCAGATGTCTGGGGGTCACCCTGACCACATGAGGCGCGATCTTACCGTATGACGAATTTCCAAGTCGTAGCGATTTACAGCAAAAATCGTAAAAAGTGGGAAATGGACCTAATTGAAGATGTTATCTTGGCTTCATTTATAGAAGTCAAAGGACCAGTCGTCTCGCACGTCCAGGATCGAGCTGAGCACAGCAACTAAAAGTGGTTTGTGGTGTGTTTTGTGTTTCTGTTGTTTGTTTCGGTCTTCACATTATTTTCGTTATGACATTATAATCTGCTCAGGTTGCTGTTACTGACAGGTAACATTCATTCATGCCGAGCAACTGTTGCTGGATCAGCCRCGCCTAATGTGAAAACCGTGCCACACTAAAGCGCCGCTGCATCGCTCTGTTTTCACGTAGAGATGAAGTGAAGGCTGCACCACCCTGACGGTGGTGCATTTAGGTGAAGGGCATTGTGGGTAATGCAGGAAAGTGTTAACTGAACTGAAAACAAACCAGCATGTCCATGATAAAAGTTCAAACAGAAAAAAAAAAAACCTCCATCTGGATTCTCTTAAAGGATTTCTGTCAAAAAGCAAAGTCACCCGAGTGCCAGAAGCAGCATGGCTCCACATTGTTGCAGCTTTGTTATTCAACATGACTCAGAGTGCATTAGTGGCTTACCCGCAGCTTTGCACGCCAATAACCCTACTATATCTTTTCTTTTTTTCAGAGACATTAAAAAAAAAAACAAAAGCAAACGTCTGGCTCTCCAGTGAGAAATCCAACCACAATATTCTCATAATAACCGGAGAGTTTATAAAGGTCAGCGAAAACGATTTTGAAACTGCATTAGTGCTGACAGTTTTATTGTCCGGTCACATGAAGGCAGTCTTTGTGTCGAATGTGCGCTCCGACAACACTAAAAAAAACAACAACACTACGTCTCTCAGATGTACGACGGCACAAATGTCACGGCGCTGAAATATGGTGCGTGTGCGTGCCTTTAAGGGGTTTATGGTTCCTGTTTGGATCCTGAGCGATGCTTGTGGACATTGTCTCAGTGTCACATTCTGCTTGTTAACATCAGTGGGAAAGGAAACCGGAACTGTTTTTAGGTTGAAACACGACAGAAGGGAAAAGAAACTAGTGGGAAATGAAGGTCCGATTAATTTTTGTTCAATTTTGAGACATATTTAATATCTTAAACTCGTTATGCTACAAATCTTTCAATGTGTTTTGCTTTGTATGTGTAATAATTAACTACATCTACATCTAGGCATTTGGCAGACGCCCTTATCCAGAGCGACTTACATTTTTATCTCTTTTTTTTAAATTTTTTTTTTTGACATCTGAGCAGTTGTGGTTAAGGGCCTTGCCCAAGGGCCCAACAGGGACAACAGGGACAACTTGGTGGTAGTGGGACTTGAACCTGGGACCTTCCGAACCGTAGTCCAATGCCTTAACCACTGAGCTACCCCTGACCTAACTGTAATTTGTAATATGCAAAACTGCAATACGATGACTGATGAAAATTGTAACAAATGCGACTCTACAGTATGTTGTGCTGTTGTCGGAAAATAATCAATGTGAGGAGCTGCACTTACTGGACCACCCAGGATCTTCTTATTTTCCTTCAGTGTTTTCTTCCTCTTTTACCAGACTTTATTACAGTTACAGTCTATTTATTACAAACATACATAAATAAAAATTTTTTATAATATACATAAATAACATTTTTTAGCAGCTTTCATATATTTCTAATGCTTTACAGTGTAAAAATAGTTGAAAATATTTCTGCAAATAAGTGCAACAAATAATAGTGGTGACAAAAAAAAAAGAATATAATATGGATAGAAAATCATTAAAATGTATAAAAATAGAGTACATGCACAATAATTATATGCATAATTCTATGTAAGTAACAGATGGAGCTAAGTGTAAACTTATGCTTCTCTGAAACCTCTTTCTTTTCCTTCAAATAAAAAATGAATATTTGACTGTTTTGAAGATGTAAATGGCACGAAACAGCAGACGGCAGGAGCAGGTTACCATCACCTGAGGGTTCTGGTTTTTCTGCTGATGTGACTATTACATCTTTGGTGAACGGAGAGAGAGAGAGAGAGAGAGCGTCCAGTACCCTGTGGGATCCTCGATCTAAAATTGATTTGATTTATCGCCAGCTCGGTGGCCGCCAGTTATTTAATACGTTGCTTATGGCAGCTAATGGCAAAGGCAGAACCCAGGACCCGGGCCCGGGTGCACTCAGGTAATTAAGCTGAACGGAGAAACGGCCTGCTGGGATTTCTCTTTAGTCTCTGATAAAGTAGGTGATAGAGATGAATCATGGACTTTCTCACAATGTTTGAGATATTTTTAGCGCCTAGGCTGAGCTTTAGTGGCTTTAGTGGAATTTCTGTGGCTTTTTCTTTGATTTAATGTGCTTTTTTGAAAATGTAATGTGTTATTTACAATTTGTTATTTACAATTTGGAGTGTTTTACTATATTAATCTTTCTTTCTATAAAATCTTTATGGTCATTATCAAAGATGAATCATATTTTGTGGCTGTTGTATAATCATAATAAGATCACAATAATCATAATAACACAGCAATTCAAGACTCATTAAAATCGATATTTTGTGACCAGTCCATGTACTAATTTACCACCAGTTAACTAGCCAGCTAGCTAACTTATCTGGTGTTGGGGATTGACATTGTTGTTGTCATGGTAACGCTGTTTTGTTTTTTTTTTTACCAATTTTCTGCATGTTGAATAAACTCCCGATGCGAATCGATATTTTTTCTTGAAATCACTCTATTTTGACCTCCGTGTGCCTCGGTGTCATGGTGACATTATATTTTGACTAAAATCACTCGATGCTTTGATACTTATCTGAGCTAGGTTACTAGCACCGCCTGATAATGCGATCTTAACGTTGCTGCGACTGGCTAATTCGCTTCTTGTGTTTTTCTTTTGGTAATGAAAGTAGAGAGGAAAATGTTTGTTTAGGCCGGAATCAGCGTCAGTAGTCCTGACAGTCGGTGTGAGTCGGCGGTGAACTCTTGTCCTGACTCCCCCCCCCTCGTCCACCTCGTGCCCTTTGTGTGCTGAAGGGGCTTAGCCCGGTCCAAGTCCACATGTCGCTGCCCTGACAACGGCCTGTTTCTGGTGCAGCAGGCTGCTGGAAATGAGAAGCGCCGTGACACAATGGAGGGACTGTTAAGCTCGAGCGAGCGTAGTAAAAACGCTCACTCGTAGCCCCCCCACCTCCTTAGCTCCCCCCCCTTCACTCATCAAAACGTCCACCAGCGCACCCTGAACATACATTCCTGTGTGACAATGTGTCAATTAAATATTTTTTCATATCGCAGAAGTTTTTTTTATTATAATTTTTTAACCCTAGCTTGGTGTGCTGCTGTGTTCCCCGTAGAACGGTGTGGAGAGTCACGCAGGAATGTCTAGCGCTCCACTTGTGAGAAAAGTTGAAAGTGCTTTCACCTCGAGCTACGCAAACGGATACCTGCGCAGCTCAGGCTGCATTGAACCGCTGCAATCCTATAGCTCCCCAAAGACACGGCTGTACAATGGAGTCCTGTCGGGACAATATTCCTGTTGTGTCTTTCCCAGAGGAATACTGCTCTGCTTTTTCCCCTACAGAAAATGTTTCTCTTTAAGATCTCAGGAGATTTAAGAAAATGGTTCTCACTTGTTTTTCTTTTAGGTGACTAATTTGTCAAATGATCGCTTGGGAGAAACAGAATGACCTGAGATGAGATGAGATTGAGTTTTGGATTGTCTGATTTCGGAGATTATTATTTGTCTCAACGCAACATCACAAAGTTCAACCGTTATATTGCTAGGCAATTGCTATACATTCTATACATCTCTCCAAGTATATTAGTATCTCTGTATATTAGTATCCCTGCAGTAAACACCTCTCACCCATTCCTGCTTTTCTAATACACAAGTGCAGCTTATTTATTCATTCATTCATCTATTTGATTTTAATTATTTATTTAACTGTGTTTAAAGATTCATTGATAGACACAAAATTTTTAGAACTTTGTCATTATTTTTTTTATATACAGTACAGAGCAAAAGTTTGGACACCCCTTCTCATTCAGCGAGTTTTCTTTCTTGTGTTCTTTCTTGTGTTCTTTAGTCCAAACGCGTCTCTTCTGCTTGTTGTCTGTCCTTAGCAGTGGTTTCCTAGCAGATATTCTACCATGAAGGTCTGATTCACACAGTCTCCTCTTAACAGTTGTTCTAGAGATGCGTCTGCTGCTAGAACTCTGTGTGGCATTGACCTGCTCTCTGATCTGAGCTGCCGTTAACCGCCGATTTCTGAGGCTGGTGACTCGGATGAACTTCTCCTCCGCAGCAGAGGTGACTCTTGGTCTTCCTTTCCTGGGGCGGTCCGCATGTCAGCCAGTTTCTTTGTAGCGCTTGATGGTTTTTGTGACTGCACTTGGGGACACTTTCAAAGTTTTCCCAATTTTTCGCACTGACTGACCTTCATTTCTTAAAGTAATGATGGCCGCTCGTTTTTATTAACTTCTGCTTTTTTCTTGCCATAATACAAATTCAAACTCTTTGAATGAGAAGGTGTGTCTAAACGTTTGGTCTGTATTGTATATATACCACTTGATCTTCATGACATTGTTTGCTTAGATATGTTCTCCGGGTTTCTTGCGGGAAATTTATACTGAAGGCACAGGACACACAGGTCGACTCTATTCAGCTAATCATGTAACTTCTGATGCTGACTGAACAGGGAAAGGGATGTGGACGGGTTGGGGTGTTGTGTTTTTGTGTGTGTGTGTGTGTGTGTGTGTGTGTGTGTGTGTGTGTGTGCGCGTGGGGGAGGGGGGTTGTGGGGACAGTGGGGGGCATACTTATGCAATCATCTATGCCATCCTTAAGGGGATGCCAGAGATCACAGGGGGTGCACAAGCTCTGCTCTTAGGCTGTTGGATTTAGATTAGCACATTGTTAAATATGATCATAATTACACAATTATAGTACAATTAAAAGCCTGCAGTGACAACTATTTAAAATATTTATAATAATAAATACCATATAATAATAAATACTATAATTTATAATCGGTAAGTACTTATGCAAGGCTCTGTTCTTGTTGCTTATCAAAAAAAAGGATAAACTTAATAATGACATCTCTTTTAGATTTTATTTTCTTAAGGTTTAGATTTATAGTATATCCCAGGTGTTCAATTAGCATTAGGTTGTCTGGCGGTAACAAAACTAGGTCTTGCATAAAAATAGTAATACATTCAAAAAAGACATTTCTGCTGATTCACGCATGTGTTATTCTCTGTAATCTGGTTCTGTGTAGTACCTAAGGCTGAACGTGCCAATTAGCTCTGTAGAATGTGTAAAATGTGAAGGGATAATCAGTGTTAAAACTGTGACGAAAGGGCCGCAAGGTCTCTACAGGCGCTAATTTCTCACCTCTGCTACTGAAGCAGTGTTTTTTCCCACATTACTAGCTCAGATCCATTGTCTTTTATATTCATTTGGGGGAATGCTAGCAAGTCATACTGATATTGATTCATGCTAGCAACTGCCTTTTAGAAAATTACACGAACCGTACATTTT
Organism: Clarias batrachus; assembly: GCA_003987875.1. Classification (NCBI taxonomy): domain Eukaryota; kingdom Metazoa; phylum Chordata; class Actinopteri; order Siluriformes; family Clariidae; genus Clarias; species Clarias batrachus. The sequence goes on along the minus strand of QMIH01000795.1, from coordinate 65,176 downwards.
CTAACCGGTTTATATCTTACTAGAAGCTAACTTTTATTCACATACATCATGCTGTAATCCAGTCCACACAAAACAATGCTAGCTGGTATTTTTATGCTAGCTGCTGTTTTTATTGACACAAAGTTGTCCTAGAATTTATGATTCCTTTCAGCAAGTCATGCTAACAGGTATATTACAAGCACCCAAAATCATGCTAGTTACCACTAGCTGCTGGTTTATCATTTTAAACTAGATCATAACAGTTAGCCATTTTAAAATTTATTCTAAATGATGCTCGTTGCTTCAGATTATTCAGTTTGTTCTAGCATCTGTTTTTGACAGTTGCTGGTTTATAATCACACCACATTTTGCTAGAAACTGCTTTTCTCTGAAATAGATATGGTTTTGTGTTTAGCAGCTGTTTTTACCTCAGGCTAATCATGTTTAATCCTTCATCACAGTCATGCTAGCTGTTGCTTTCAAGTCATATTAAATCAAGCTAGCAGTTCTGACACAAAATAATGTTAGCTGATATTTCTTTAATATAAATATAAAAAGTAGTTTTTCATTTATTAAAATGAAAGAAGTTGTTTTGTCTTTTAATTAAACCACATCATACCAGAAATCATTTTAAGCAAAATCATGCTAGCATACACAAAGCCATGCTAACAGCTCTTTCATAATCGTGGCAAATCTGTTATTAAACTGAGACTTTAGGGGTCAATTATGTTTTAGATTGCAATTTTGTTCAACATAAAAAAAAAATGATTTAGTTTTCAGAAATGTAATAGGTTCTTAATTCCGGCTCAGATTTATTACTTCTTCAGGGCTTTGTTTTGTTGTTGCTGGTTAAACTCTCTCTCTGTGTGTGATGGGTCTGTATTGAGTTTCTTACTGAATATTAAAGCTGAGTCTCAGCTAATATTCTTCTCATGAGCACTGAAAGTCATTCAGCAGTAAAATGAGCTCAACTGGTGGCTGATTTGTAACATCTATCTGACTTTAAGAGCTGGTTTTGCATACTTTGATCACAAAAGCGTCACACAGTTATAACTAACAGAACAAGTTGAACTTGCTTCACCCTAATGCTGCTTCCACTTAATTCATTTGCAAAAGGGTGTGTCTGTAAAAACTAAACATTTGTGTGTGTGTGTGTGTGTGTGTGTGTGTAGAGGTATGTGTTTGGACATAATCATATACTGCAGTTAGATAAAAGCAGTCTGGCCGACTAAAGTTAAAAATGTTCATCAGTTCTTTTGGAGGGAAAGTTCAGAGTAACGCGCTCTTAAGTGGATTTTCCGAGCTTTGCATTCAGTTTATCTATATAAATAATAAAAAGGTTTTGCCTGCACATCAGAACTCTTTCAATGACATTAGAGGACCCGAAATCAGTCTCAGAAAATTTTCCTCCTGTATGTAAGTCTGTCCAACCAGATTTTGTCACAGCATCACGCAAAACTGTTTAATAAATTTTTAAAAAAATAAATAAAACTTTTATTAAATAAAAGTTTAATAAACCTTTTAAAGTACTTAGATATCTGTCTGAAGTTTAACAGAAAGGCTAAACTGAATATTTTTACTGGGATTAGTTCATATTTTCACTTTGGCTGAATATATATATATAGAGTGGAATTTTAACGCGCGGGAGTCGTTTTAAGACAAAACTTCATCTTTATCCGATCTACTTTTCTGATTTCTCATCTGTGATTCACTCTCCGATTACCGAAAAGGGAGTTTGGCTGATGATGAAATAACTACAACTTAGTCTAAACAAGGCATAAACATAAACTTTTCAGTATGCACTCTTTCAACCTGGAATATAAATATCACTGATTAAATTAAAGCTGATCAGCTTTTTTTAGCTTCAACCTTTTAACTATTTCTACAAACTCTTCAACTGTCAATGACGGGTACTTAATCTAGTTTAAACTACATGTGGCACCCTTAAACCCTAAAATAAAAAATCTGATAAATAAAATGCACACTACTTTACTCACTCACTCACTTATTCATTCTCTACAGAGTTTATCTGTACAGGGTCGTGGTGGGCCTCGAGCCTATCCCAGGGAACTCGGGGCACGAGGAGGTTAGGGGGGGGATGCGACCTGGACAGGGTGCCAATCCATCTCAGTGCACAAGCATACTTACACGCTCGCACACACGCCATTCAGCCTATTCTGCATGTCTTTGGAGGTAGCCAGTGCACATCACTACGTTGCTGATTATTTCCCTACAACAGCACGCAACCCAAACAGTAACAAAATAATTAACCATTGTATTAAAGGTTTATTGATGAAACATGAACCAGAACAGCTGCACAATGAGGATTAACAAGTGTTTATACCATAAGTAATGGCATAAAAGAACTAAAGTGCACACAGACCTGAGGCAGGGATTAAACCTTCAACCCTGAAGGCATGATTGCTAACTATGGTGCTAACCACTACACCACCAATATGTTGCTGTATAAACAGTCTTTGTTGTAATTAGCACATTATCACTGCAACTTTGGTTTATAATTAAAATTGCATCAACATTCATTTTTTCAAGTGTATAAACATAGCACTGGATCCACTACATCCTCCTATTTAACTTAATGAAGCTGTGAGATACTTATTTGAAGTCATGAACTTGCAACGCTTGAGATACTTTTAATGACTTTTTACTAAATGAAATTTATTCATTTAATAAAACATTGACTATATTTTTGTGAATTCAATACACGGTTTGAAGGACAAGCTGACCCAGTGCTCATCTGCTCCGCTTATTGAGAAATTTGTTCATAATTTTCTCCTTGAAAAATCATCTGTTCTCATCTTCACCTCGGTTTCTGCAGCGTAATTAAATCTGAATTAAATGTGAAGGCAGCTAGTTATCAAACTCTTTTTTTATTATTTTTAATTTTTTTTTTTTACAAAAGCCGGTAATGGAGTTCACCTTGTCAGAGCTATAGCGGCAACCCGTGGCATATAAAAGGACCATATCTCTGTCAGATGTCAGGATTTTGGACTTTACTCAGTCGTGATGGCTTTACTGTGTGATTTACTGTCCAAGTAAGAGCAGGTTCTGTATGATGTCCACACTACTGTATATTATCAGTGTGATCTGTATCTGACATTAATCTGAACAGACCACGGTCCTCAACTGACCCGCGTGCACTAAGGAAGATGCAAAATTTGCTTTAAAATAAGCAGGATATTCATCCATTTCTTTGCTTCACGTCCTTAGTGTCTATCAGTTTTACGTTATAGCTTTCCTTTGGTGCAGCAGCCAGCATCTCCTACTGCAGCGTTCAGGTTCATGTCTTTTTCAGGTCTTAAACACAGAGCGTTTGTGATGCTCCTTTTTTATTTTGCTTGTACAGCAACATCATGCTAAATTTTATTTACGAAGTTTGTTACCTCGCTATGCTGCTACTGGAATCCTTCTTTACTGTCATGGTCCGTGAAATTATGATGAATTTGCCCCCGTTGCTCTCGGCCTGCTCATCAGGGACAATCTGATCAGTTTGATTTATACATATTTTCTACATTTCATACCTATTTCACTAATTTTCTTTTGATCTGTTAAAGCTGCTTAGCGACAATGATCATTGTTAAAAGCATCATATAAATAAAATTGTATTAAATTGAATTGAATTGAATGAATTGAATTAAAGTTTAGATTGATGTATTGAAGCCACTGACTGATTTGTGTGGGTTTGGGCGGAGTCAGCTTGTGCTAATATGGCGAGGATCAGAAGTTTTGGTAGTACCTTCAGACTCGGCGTAATTTGAGTCTGATATGATCAAAAATTCAGATTCGGGCCTCTATCGCTTTCCTCATCGTAGCCTTTATCGAATATTCTGCTCCTTTATAATTTTTTTGCTTCCCCCCCGAACAAATGTGAATAAAATGGAAATTCATGAACGTGTGACATGAAAGATGTGTTAGTTTCTGGTAGCAGTTGTTTCTCAGTACTAGCTGGCATGAACACTGAATCTGCGCGTGTGAGACGCCAGACCACAAGACGTTGGGATGTTCTGTGAATCAATGGTGGAAATTATTAAGCAGAACTTATGTGCATCGTCTTGCTGTTTATTTGCTGCGGCTGTCTGCTGACACGTGCTAGGTTTTTTTTTCTTTCTGTTACACCTCTTCTTTCTCTTTCCAGCCCTCTTTGTAACACTCGTGTGAATATTTGAGTAACAGTACTCTGATGCACGCTGGCACATACTCGTGCATATGTTGGTGTTCTACTGCAGGGCGTTTGCACGTCTCTCTAGCTGTGTGTGTGTGTGTGTGTGTGTGTGTGTGTGTGTGTGTGGAGGAGAATCAGGGCTGAAGTGATTATGCTGCGTTTTTCAGTAAGGAGGAGGAGGAGGAGGATAAGGGGGTGGAGGAGATGAGGAGGAGGAGGAGGAGGAGGAGGAGGCAGGACCCTTTTGCGCTGTGACAGGACTGCTTAATGATTTCCCTTTTGCGGTGGGGCTCGTGCGCAGTGAAGCCGCAATGGACCAAACAGGCCAGGAGGTGTGAAAGCGAGCAAGAGACGGAAGGGGGGGGGGGCGGCAGATTTAGCAGAAACACTAGTTCACAATCTGCTTCCTGCACCATTTATCTTCCAGACATCGCATTAAACACTATGGTGAAGAATTTCTGAATGAAATAGTGAGATTCTGTTTTGTTAGAGTAAAGTGTGTCAGATTGTCCACCAAGCAGGAACCTCAGCAGTGTCATGGCACCATCACATCCATCATGAGCGATGAAGGCCGATGTGCCAGGCTAAGAACACATTGTTTTGTACTTGGTGGGCAATAATAGTATACGGGGGAACAGGGCAGCGTGGAGAGAAAAAAAAAAAAACCCAACAACAACAACAAAGGCAGGATTGACGGCAGGACACAGTGGGGGCCTGTGTCTGACGCTCGGAGGCCGTTCCATCAGACATGATTAAACGGGATGATATTTAAGCCCCGGAGCCGTCGCAGAACGCATTGACATTCACAGGCGAGATGATGTGCATTCACCATAACGATGTGCGATAAACAACATGCTCGAGCGAGCAGATACGGCGCGCGCGAGAGAGGACGCGGCGGACTCCCGGCCAGAGGTGCCGCGGGATCTAGCGTCAGCATGGGCATCTGTTGCGGCTGCTTACCTCCGCAAGATGATAATCAGGATCAGGAGGGGGTCCCGGTTCATCTGGAGGTTATCAGCGAAGAAGGGGATGAAGGCTCCATAGCGGAGGAAAGGTAACGTGGTTAAGATCGATGCGGCTCTTTATACCTTAATCAAAAGTTTTCTTTTCTCATTTTTTCTCTCCAAGCGTCTCAGAGTCCTTCGGTAAACCTCTAACTGGAGCTCGCTCTGGTTTTATTCCCAGTGCTGAATCAGAGATGACAGAAAAAAAGAAAAAAAAACCCTCCCAGCAGGCAGAGATTGCATTTTAAATTGCACCAGGTCTCATCTTTGCCCTGCTGCAACCTCGCAAGAGAAAGAGAAATCATGATTCGCGCCGGCGAAGCCGAGGCCGCTCGGCCCGTGAACAATGTGCGCCGTTTGTTCCGACTGGTCGTTGGTGGGATTTCTGCGATTCAGACTATGACAGGAATCCCGAGTTTCTATCTGTGCTGCTGAGGAGAATTCTAATGATGACTACTGAAAGGCCTTTGTTGTGTGAGTGAAGGATTGTGGGTTTGATCCTTACAGCTCATTATTGCTTAAATATGAGCGCTCTTTGTAAACACGGATAAATCCGAAAAATCGCGACGCGCCTATTCGGATATTTCATCTTTCTTCATCAGCAGATCAAACAGATGAACTATTCTTAAACAGAGGTTTATTCCATGTGGAARGAGTCTCCGGTGTGTCAGCGCTTTAAGTCATTTAGAAGTTTTCAGGGCGGAGTTTACGCTGTGTAACAAGCTGCGATTATTTTTGTCTTATTCACTTGAAAAAGTGGCGGGAACAATGTATTTGCCCCCTTCACGATTTAATATTTTGTGTTGCATGTTTGTCACGCCTAAATAATTATTCAACTTAAAATATTACACAAAGATAATTTGAGTAAATAGAAAGTGCAGATGATTTCATTTATTAATGGACAAAAAAAAAGCTGGCCTCGCCCTACAATATGTGAAAAAGTAATTGCCCCCTAAACCTAATCACTGATTGTACCGGTTTTGGCGGCAACGACTGCAGTCGAGCGTCTGTGATTACTGGCAATGAGTCTTTCACATCGCTGTGGAGAAATTTTGGCCCCCTCTTCTTTGCAAAATTGTTTTAATTCAGCCACATCGGAGAGTTCTCTAGCATGAACAGCCTGTTTAAGTGATTTCTTGATTCAGCAGGTCTGGCAGGAGTCAGGCGTGTGTGTGTGTGTGTGTGTGTGTGTGTGTGTGTGGCATGTGAATTTTAACTCAGATTTCCAAACAAATGTGGGTAATCACAGGTCATTAATGATTTAGCAAGGGGGCAATTACTTTTTTTTTGTTTTACAAAGGACAGCTTTTTTCTCTTAATAATCTCATCATAACGCTGCATTTTGCATTGACTCTGGTTATCTTTGTGTAATATTTAAAAGTGTTTGATGATCCGAATCATAGACGTGTGACCGATATGCAAAAAAAACAGGAAGGTGGGATGAATGATTTTTCACGGCAGTGTGTGTCGATATGTTTGTTGGAGCGCGCTGGGCGTCTGTGTGTGTGTGTGTGTGTGTGTGTGTGTGTGTTCCCTGTGTTTGAGTCCGCTCCAGGATGTAAAGGCTTCTCACGGCAGTTTCTGGACCGGTTATTTAGTTCCTAAGTGCTTTTTTAGTGATATGATAAACGCAGCAGGTTTTGATTCAATCAGACTAAATAGTGTGTGAGTGTGTGTGTGTGTGTGTGTGTGTGTGTGTGTGTGTGTGTAAGCAGACTCGGAGACCTTTCAGAAGCCGTTGTTTATAAGGTCATTAGTGTTAGTGTAGTGTTGGCGAAAGGGCGGCGTTTCGCCCGAGTGCAGATCGTAACGTCTGTGCAGGGACGTGTGGAAACATTTCACGCGGCTGAACTTCGGCCCTGTGATGTTTTATAAGCGAGTGCGACGCGGGAAATATGTCTCTGACGTCCTGAGCACTTTACTGTGCCAGCCTGCAGTGACTGAGACCAGTGCCACTGATTGGTGCAATTTATGTCTTTGACTGTGCACGGTTTAGCTATCTGGCCTTCCAGCACTCTCACACACACACACAAACACACACACACACACACACTAGAGCAGGGCTGATCAGAGGACTAACAGCCCGGAGCGACGGACTGGGCAGGTTTTAAAACCGGTGTGAAATATCTGCGCTGAGAGGACAAAGTGATTTCCGTCGGAATGAATCATCCGCCCGCCTGAGCGCTCGAGCGATCCGCCGCGACCCGCTGCTCTTCCTCCAGGGGCCACCAGGGAATGCTGTTGAATCTTTCTGCCGTTTCAAGACTCGGCTCTTGCGTGCTGTCATGGCACACCGCTGACTGATGAGTGATAAGTCCTGGTCTGGGATTTATTTAGGCTGTTTTATCTCCACGTCTCACCTCCACCATCGCCTCCTGTACGGACCAGGAGTGCTCCATAGCAGCAGACCGCGCGCCTGCTACACCACCTCGCGCGGTCGTGTGAGCTGCTGATCTCTGAATCATGTTGTTTGGCACCTGGTGTCTTTCATTTGTTCAATGCAGAAGGTTAGACGGTACAGCAAGGTCGAATCGAAATAAGTTTCACAACAAGCTGAAGATTTGGCTAATGATGTTACATCTGGTCTAAAAACCACAAAGTATCACTAAATGAATATTCTCATTTCTCTAAAGATATTACAGCCTGATGCTACAGTTGTTTATATTATTTTTGTTCTCATTAATCTTCACTCAGTAGCATCTAATGACAAAATGAAACCTGAATTTTTGAAATATCTTTTAGGGATAAAACCGTTTGTCAGTGCAGTTTCATTTCGCATGTTACATTAATTAATACAATTAATAAATTAATAAATTCATTTTCTCTTTGTATAATTCATATTTATTTATATGTGTATAAAATTGACAATACTCCATTGAACATAATTTAATTTAAAAGAATAAACTTGACTATTTTTTAATTTGATTGTTTGCTTATCTATAAAATCACATTTACCTTCCAAATAAAAGAGAAAATTACAAATCTTTAAAAACATCAGTTAAAAAAATAAAAGACTTTTGAACATCAAAAGAATTTGAACATCACACCAGCTGCTTCCAGTAAATTTGTAATTATTATAATTATATAATTATAATATATAATGTATATATAATATACATTTTCTCAGAAATGTTTATTTTGACCTCATTTCTCACAATATCAATATCGCACTGTTCCATCGCTCAGCTCTATGTAGCAAATTTTTCATTTTGAGTTGGAACATAGAAAATAAGAAGATAACACTGGCAGACAGGAAAATGATTAAATAAGTGTAAAATAATTTATATATCGGAAATCCATATTGAAATACTTTTTCCTTCTGATCCTAAACTCCATGAAATCATCCATGAAGTCACAGTGTTGTTGTAGCTCAGAAATCGTGTCTACTCGAGACATCGCTTCATCCTGAACCGTCTCATGCGCTCGGTCGTCTCCTCAGATCAGCCCCGGATCCCCGAGCTCTACACTCACACACACAGGAAGGTTCCGGTTGCATCTGCAAAAAAAAGCAAGATCATCAGTTCCTGCTACCAGGACTGGGTGGATGATCCTTCATCAGGTGGAACATGATCAATGCATGGAGACATTCCTGAAAGCCTCCCGTCTCTCCTCCTCCGTCTCCTCCCGTCCTCTGTCTCTATCCTCGCTGTTTCCCTGAGCGCTCCTCAGGGAGGTGGACGAGGTGCTGACGGCGTGAGAGTAGCCAGACCGAGGATGTAGCAGAACTCGATCGAGCACTCGAGATATCTGCAACAGCAACACAAAAGCTGCATAGTTTCCAAGAATACACCAGAACCTGGAGTAGGTAAAGGTCACGGCTGGCCCGGGTCTCGGCTGGACGCCGGATATTTCTGGCTCGTGAGGGTCAGGGGGGGTTGGCATTCGCCTTCGTTCCTTCGCATTGTGGATTGTTCTGTATCGTGGAAGTGCTTGCTAGAGAAGACTCAGAGTGACTCGAGGAGAAACTCGAGCATTGTGGAGACCCGAGCTCGGGTTTGAAGGCCAGGTAAGATGTTTGTTAAGAAGTTCCTCAGGGGTTCTTTTGATGCTTAGCGCTTTTAACTTTTTTTTTTTTTTTAATCTTTAAAGTCTTTCACATCAAAGAGCACTTTAGTGTTTCTTTCACAGAGGAATTGTTTGAGAAGGTGCTCCGTTTTGTAAACTGCTCTTTCTGTAATGTCCATGGACAGAACTATCGATCTGAGGAGAAGGACACAGAGTCAGCTGACCATGCTCATTACAGGATCATTAATTAGTGATTTTACTTCAAAGCGACATGTAGCAGTTTTCAGTCTTAAACCCGACATCATGTGATTGACTTTTCATTTAGAGCATATTTAGTTGATCATACATACTCGAAACACTTACGGTTATTAGCATATTTTCTATTCGGCATCATACAGTAAATTATTGCACATGTCCACGGTGTGGGTCTAAAGCGAGAATTCTAATAATCATATTCTGTTTAATAAATAACCCACGAGTGGGAATCTGAGCTGACTCTAAATTCTAGACCAAAGTAAGTTTTACAAAGCAGCACGGTTGATGAATTCTCTAGAGCAGCAGCTTCGACAGTAGTCCAGGTTTATTAATATCCCTGTTCTAATGCATGATCGTTTCCATAGTAACAGCTCATCTCGTGTACTGCAGATGCTCCACATAAACGGATGAGAAACGTACAGTATATTTGTTGATTTGTGAGATGATGTTGTTATAGTTAACATTTATGGAGATTCTTAGGCAGGTTTTATGGCATCTTCAGGAGTTTACACGCCTTATTAATGTCACAAGAGAGGAAAAAGAGGCTGGGATGGAGGAAAGGAATGAAGGTTTCTAGCTGCTGTAGTGTAAGTGAGGACAGGAACCACATGGTTTCGTGGATGTTACGCAACATTATTTGAGCTGATTGAGCACAAAATCGTTTGAGATGTCAGTCATTTTATAATAACCTGTTGGTTTTGGGAAACTGCTGCAGTATAATTAGAATAAAACACCGGCTGTTAGGCGTAACTCTGTTATTCTGGTTACTTTTCTAGAGCTAAACTACAGCTGTGTCACTTACTTAGACTCTCCATTTGATTGCGTTCCATTTTTGGGCTTGGACACTTTAGATTCGTTTCGATAACAGTAATGGTTGATTTACTTCAAGCAACAAATTTTTTTGTGAGGTTTAAAGTACAGTGCAAAAAAATATGTATTAAGTCACTTCACTTTTGACACAAACAAGCTTTTGTAGGTTTTGTAGGTCAGTTTGGGTAGGTTGGTTCCCTCATATCCCGAAAATGCTTCGTATGCGGCAGCAAATTTCTTGCAAAAGTTCAGTCCTTAAGGTGAACATTCACGTTAGTATGCAGAGCTACGACGGTATTCAAAAGACGTCAAGTATCTATTATGCGTTGTATAACAAATTGTTGAATTTTCATATAAATGTCGTATTGTATTTTATACAAAACGGATAAAATACACTGCCAACTTCCAGCAATACACTCCAGTCCAGTATGTGGCACTATTGCACCAACTGCACATAAAGTAGAGAAAGAAGAAGTGATACTCCTGCAAAAAACGTGGAAGATTGAAGCAATATGCATTTTCACCAGAAACTGCGGTATACAGTGGAACCTCGGATTGCGAGTAACGTGGTTTACGAGCAAATATTTTTAATAATGTTTTATTTGGAAACCGAGCAAGTATTAGTTTACGAGCGCCGAGTATCATGCTTCACACATGCGACTCTTATTTTGAAGCCTTGGAAACCTCGGATTGCGAGTAACGTGGTTTACGAGTGTTCCGCAAACCGAGCAAAGATTTTTAATAATTTTTAATTAATTAATTTAATAATTTTTTATTCGGAAACCGAGCAAGTATTAGTTTACGAGCGCCGAGTATCAGGCTTCACACATGCGACTCTTATTTTCACTCCTTCACATTCAGCCTCCACCCTCCCCCTCTCCACGGCTTCGCAAACACACAGAAACTCTGCTCGTGCGCGCAAAATTTGACACCGACACACACACGCACAGACGCGCTCTCCCCTTTTCACCCCCTCTCCAGCTTCACAAACACACAGAAACTCTGCTCTGTCGCGATTCTTTTCAAAGGTAAGGTGCTGGTTCATTTTTTTTTTTTTTAATTTTTACTTTACAGCAGTGATTCCCTTAGTATGCGCTCACACCAGGTCAGAGAGATTTCTTTTTTCACTGTTAAAATGCCGTTTCCGTGTTTGTGTGTTCGTTTGTTGTGAAACGTAAGTGATTCCTTTAGTATGTGCTCATGCCAGTCTCGCTTTTTTCTGTTAAAACGGTGTTTCCGCTGTGTTTATGCGCTTGTTGTGAAACTTAAAAAGTGAGTCTGTTAATATACGCTCATGTCAGTCTCAGAGAGATTTCTTTTTTTCCTGTTAAAACGGTGTTTCCGCTGTGTTTATGCGCTTGTTGTGAAACTTAAAAAGTGAGTCTGTTAATATACGCTCATGTCAGTCTCAGAGAGATTTCTTTTTTTCCTGTTAAAACGGTGTTTCCGTTGTGTGTGTGTGTGTTTGTTGTGAATCTTAAAAAGCGAGGTAGGGAGAGGGAGGAGGAATGTTACTGTGTAAAACGAGGCGAGGGAAGGGGCTAATTCCACACACACGGCGCCTGCGCGCACCAACGGACACTTATCTGTCAGGATTTATTTGTACTTTTTTTTTTTAAAGGTAAAGTGCGGATTAATTTGTCTTATTTTCATTTTATAGATTGTATTAATTATTTTTCTGTATTTATTTTTTGGGGCTGGGGAACGAATAATTTGAGTTTTCATTATTTCTTATGGGAAATGATGATTTGGTTTACGAGTGTTTTGGAATACTCGAGCCCACTTCCGGAATGAATTATGCTCGTAATCTAAGGTTCCACTGTATTTTCAATGAATTTGACAGTTTCAGAGAATTTAACGTCTGAAAGTTTACCTAAAGGGTCCAAAAAGTGGGAATATGATTCTGTATGGAACCTGATCCATTGATTCACTTAATTGATTGAATTAATCAACAAAAGATCTAGCGCTATACGACACCGAGTGTTTTACTCTTTACCGTTCTGTCACGCTGACCGTGCTGTAATGATTCAAACTCTCTGCCTCTGACGTGTCTCTAATTCGTTGAGAAGAAAATCTCAAATTGAAATGTTAATAAAGAGAAAGGATTCAGACGATGAACTTTGATCTCATTCGTCTCGGAGGCAATAAACCCGTCAGGAACAGCGGCTTATAAAGCGAGCGCCGCGACATTACACTCGCTGACGCGAGACCCACGGGGAGGCTGTGTATGAACATAACGTCCCTGTCACATGATTCATTCGCGCGCTTTCCCTTTCAGACCGCTAACACACCGGCACAAATCACTCCTGGCAGTGATAAACGAGCTCTTTACTTCCCACGACACCCGGGTACAAAAAAATCAACAACAAGTGTCTTTGTCCCTCCTGCTGACCTGACAACTGTTTTATCATCTGGGGACATCATGGAACGACGTCTCGAATAGACACAGAGCTAATGAAAGGACAGAAATAACGGGACGTGACAGGGTCTTCAGGATACAGTTATTTATGAGAGGCTGGAGTAAAGCATTTCCATGAATGCTTAAGAGACCTGATGGCAAACGATTGACCGGGTTGTTAGAATACAGTATGTAGACTGTGCGTGTGTGTGTGTGTGTGTGTGTGTGTGTGTGTGTTTGAGAAAGAGAAGGTCAGATCTAAAAAAGTGGCACGAATTGTAGCTCCACCACACGATGCCAGTTATTATGTTTTTGTTTTTAAGAAAAGTAAAAGAAAAAGTTTTTTTTTTTATGTTGAAAATCCGTGATGTCACGTTTTTAGGTCATCCTGTAATAATAACACAAATGAGATTGGCCAATCAGACTGCAGATTGCACGACTGACTCACTTTTGCACTCTTCACATGACAGAGAAGTGATTAGTGCAGAGATGTGAGGCGTGTTGTGTAAGACGACATAACGCTATCAGATGTGTGTTTCTGCTGAAAGTGCTTCTGTGACTGGGTGTGAATGTGGGYGTGGTCAGGCAGCTGCTCTCTCTCTCCTCAGTACTGCGGACCGTACAGACCCACTCTCACCCACGCTGAGACACACAGTCGGTGTCATTAACCACTGGATGACACCTGGGACACGCCCAGTCATACATAGAGTTACACATCCCAGTGCTGTTACTGTCTGTTATCAGCACTCGTGGAACATCTCTCGTCCAATCGGATTACTCGGGCGGAACTACATTTATCGATAAGTAACAACTTAAGCTGTTTAGGATTAAAATTTTTTTTGCCATACGCACAAATTTCATCAGTGCTAGTTGTGTCATAATGTGTGTAATTTCACGTATGCAAGAAAGCAAATGAGAATAATAATAATTCTACATATTTATTTTGGACCAGAGTAATTTTACCCTGTTAAAGTAGGTGGAGTTAGTGTGGGTCTGTTGTAGCTGGTGGTATTGAAAGACTTTAACGCCATGCCACGTGTACACGCCGTGCTTTTTTACGTGTCTAGGGAGTTTTGTGGGCGGAGTTAAATCCTAACCTGCCATGAAGTGGCTTAGTGATTGGTGTTTACTGAGTATGAAGAGAGTCAAAGAGGCAGTTTTTGTTCCCCTCTGTTCAGTGTAAACAGGCTCAGTGATGCCACTATAAAGATGAAAATCGAAGCCCGAGGCTGGGCAGACTGAGTGACGGATAAAGGCTGTCAATCATTATGACAATATTGATTCCTGGAAAACAACACCTGGCAGAAAATCGCCATCTACAGTCTTAATAAAATTTCTGATCTCTCGCGTTTTTATGCTTTTATGGATGTTTTAATAAATCATGCAATTGGCTGGATTGTAACAGGAAATATATTTTAGCCGTAACATCTTTATCTTTAACCTTGACACGTTGATATTTGTTTAAGTATATTATAAGACATGTTGTGAGTAGGGCTGCAACAACTAACCGATAAAATCGATAATTATCGATAATGAAATTCGTTGTCAACGAATGCCGTTATCGATTAGTTGGACTGCTCACGTTACTGAGGAGCGCGACCACAAGATGCACAAATGCAGAACGATACACAGCCGCTCGCGCAATGGAGGTTACAGAGGAGTCTGCAAGAAAAAGCGCGCGCCTGTGGCGTTATATTCCTGCCACAATTCTGAGCACAATTCAACAGCTCGATTCGACCCCCTGCTCGCTCAACATGTTCTCCGCGCACGCGCGACTTCTCGATTCTGTGCGCGCTCGACTCTGCCTTCACTCGCAGACAATTTTTATTTTCTGTGCGCGCTCGACTCTGCCTGTACGCTCGCTCAACTTTGTCCAGTGTTACAAAACTGGCCCAAAACCAGCCAATCACAGACTTCCACACACGACTTCTGATTGGCTGTTCCTTCTCTATCAGCTGGCAATATCTGCAATTATTGTTAAAATGCTGTATTTTGCATACTCAAATGCTGTTATTTATTTATTTGTTTTTTAGAAAGAGACAAGTCAGCATAAGTGAGTTAATTAAAGAAAAGAAATCCCCCATGCACTCCACAACAAGCAGCCACTATAACAGATGCCATCCATTATAATAAGAGTACAACAATTGTTTTGCTTATTTATTTATTTATTTTACTATTTGAACTATTTGAACAGTTTTACTGTTCAAAAACAAACTTTGTCTTTAATTTAAGGTTTAAAATGTCAAAATTAAAGATCATTAAACTCTATATGTGGCTTTTGCATTTTTTAAAGTTTAGTTTTATACATAACTAATACCCTGATTTATGGTTTTATATAGTTAGAAGCAAAACATCAAATTAAAGAAGCATNCAGTTTTACTGTTCAAAAACAAACTTTGTCTTTAATTTAAGGTTTAAAATGTCAAAATTAAAGATCATTAAACTCTATATGTGGCTTTTGCATTTTTTAAAGTTTAGTTTTATACATAACTAATACCCTGATTTATGGTTTTATATAGTTAGAAGCAAAACATCAAATTAAAGAAGCATTTAGTTTTCATCCAATTAATCGAAAAAATAATCGCCCAACTAATCGATTATCAAAATAATTAGTTACGTTAGTTGCAGCCCTAGTTGTGAGTGTAGCAATAAAGGCAAAGCGATTTTACTACTTGTAATAATAATAAGGATAATAATACATTTTATTCATAAGCGCCGTGCGAGCACACAAGGACACTTTATGTTGCTCATAAAAGGTTAGAAAACATAAACAGCAATTAATAAAGAATTAAGAACAAAATCAATACAAAAATCAAATAGAGGACAATCAAGATCACCAACATTACATATAGTATAAAATGAGTCATTCAGTGGAAGTCGACAATCCATATTTACAAACAACAAACAAACAAACAAACAAATAAATAAATGCGTGAAACTATATAAAGCAGATGTTAAATTTGATGTGGTAATTTTAAATCATTTTTAAGCTAAACACTAAAATCTGTCTCTTTAGAGTAGAATCCAGTGAGGAAATTATTATTATTATTATTAATGTTATAGCAGTTATAATGTAAGGAACAGAAACTGACCTGTTCACGGATGCATCATAGCACTGAAAGTAACTACAGTATAAAGGCATCACGATTATGACGTGTTGTTCATTAATTAATCAAATACTTGCTGTTGCTTGTCTTAAATTGGTAATAGAGGTAACTTTGTGCTAAATAAACTCGGTGTGTGTGTGTGTGTGTGTGAGAAACAGTGGTGGTGTGGTATTGATTTTAGTCACGTCTGCTGATGAACAATTAATCAAGAGCTGATGTTTAGCAGCACGTGTCTGCAACTTACCCTGGTAAACCCTGTGGAAGCAGTAAAGGGTGCGGAGTATTTCACACATGGCTTTTTCTTTTCGGCTTCATTTATGTTAAATAAAAAACGGCACAGTGAAAAAAGTCTGATGTTGTTGTACATCTCAGCTCGATGAAGACCTCCATGTTGTGCGAAGAACGTTGAAGAACTCAAGTGTCCTGCACAGAGCCCTGACTCAGAATAACCAACTCCACTGAACATCTTTAGGATGAACTGGGATTGAAACTGGAGCTTCATCGACATCCCAGCATCACCTGCGCTCACTAATGCGCTGTAGAATGTGTGAATAAACCACACTGTGGGAATAATCTAGTGGAAAGTACGGTGGCCGAGAAGTGCAAAACAACTTAACAAAATGAAAACAAAATAACAAATTAAAAACTACAATAACAAAACCCAAAACAAAATAAAACATTCAAAAACAAAATAACAAAACCCAAAACAAAATAACAAAAC
>QMIH01000794.1:260412-276042 GCA_003987875.1 Clarias batrachus | reverse complement strand
ATAAACACCATACACACAAACCTCATATACTTCATACACTTTACACACATACACACACATACACACACGCGGCTCACACACACACACACACGTCTCACACACTTCACACACACCTTAAACACACACCCCTTACACAATCCAAAAACACCACACACACTTCACACATATATATATATGTCTGAGGCTGATCGCCGTGACGACCAGTCACACTGAAACCAGACGGTTCTGATCACTGATCACTGACCGATCGACCGCTTCGCTTCATCTCTATTATAAACCTAAAAATTGTTTTTAAAAATGTGATTTTTGGAGTCAGTCTGGCGATACGTGAATCAGCACTCAAAATGAAAAACTAAATCTATCCCCCTCCCACACCCTCACGCCCCGCCCCGCCCCACCCAGCGCAGCCCATCTCTATTTACCATGTTGTTATTTTGCACTTATGCACTTCTGGTTACACGCGAACTGCATTTCATTGGCTTTTTGTACATGCTTTGCAAAAACACTATAAAGTTGAGTCTAATCGAATCGAATCTAATCTACAATCAACTCAGCAGTGGCCAAATCCCTGTGCTGATCATACGCTGAAGGTTCAGAACCGGATGGACAACCTGTGAAATTGTGCGCAGCGAACACCTACAGCTACACAACCTGCAGGTTAAAAGTGTGTGTACGTTCCCATTGTGTTGGCTCTGGTGTTTGCTTCTGCAACCTTCAATGAATAAACTGAATATTACTTGTATCAAGCCACAGTGTGAGTGTAAAGCCTCCCCATCCTGCTCCAGGCTTTAAAACTGCATCTGGCTTCAGGTTAACCCTCTCTCTCTCTCTCTCTCTCTCTCTCTCTCTCTCTTTATGACTTTCTGGAACGTCCGTTCATCCGGGTAGGGGTGATGTCATAACAAGAGATTACCATGGCAACAAAACAAACCTCCTCCGCATATGGCCAGTAAGTTTGGTCTGAAACAGCTTGTAAAACGCATACACACACACACACACACACACACACACACACACACACTTAGACACACTTACGCTCCAACACTAACACTGCGTCTACTTTCCCCTCTCACTCTTTCAATCTCTCTCTCTCTCACTCTTTCTCTCCTATTTCATAAACAGCATTCTCATGGCCTGGTGTGGCCAAGCCCCCGAGGATTGTGGGTAATAGAAAGTCCCCGGTGGATTCTGGGAGCCTGAACAGAAGGCCAAGAGGCCCGAGATGGGAAAAACCAATAACACCAGCACAGAGCAGTAGCAACTGGATCAAACCAGAACTGTGAAAAAAAATGGAGCGCTGCAAAATACTCAGTGCATCGACGTTACTGCTGAGAGGAAGATGGAGCAAAGAGCGAAGAAAAGAGAGAGTGAAGTACAAACGAAAACATATTGCGTGCTAGAGGCCTAAAAGCTGGCACGAATCGTAGTAAATACCTCGAAAGAAGCTTAATGACTGTAACTAACCCGAAAATGGAAGATTCACAATTAGGACTAACAAGACGGAGAGCCAAAAAGACTTCAACTATCCAAAAGAGGAAAGCGTGAGATCCTTAAAGAGTGAAATTACCCACAGGGAGAACAGTAAAGCCGGGGATTAACCAAGAACGAGATTCTCAAAATCAGATCCTACCTATCCTAAGACTGGGACTAATCCTGAGGCAGAGCCTAATAACCTGGGACTAAAAAGAGTGAGAATCCTACGAATAAAAACTAAGCAAGTGCGACGGCCTTAAACAGCAGGAATAATGAAGTTAATGAAGTTAGAATCTTGACTATTAAGTCCAGGATTAAACAGGATGAAAAACCTTAAAGAAATAAGTAATATTAGAGCATTTTAAAACAAAAGAGAGATCCTTAAATACTAGGACTAAAGAGGTTTTTCTTCTACAGACTAGGAACTAAACAAAACAGACATCTCTAAAGATTGGAACTAACCAAAAATCATGCACTTGAGACTAGGACTAACTATCTTTTAAGAATTAAAACTATCCACGAGTGGGAGTCCTTAAAGACTGGGACTAACCAAGAGTGAGATTTCTAAAGACTGGAACTAGCCAAGAGTTAAAGCTCCTTAAAGGTTGGGAGTAACCGAGAGAAAAAGAGAGAAAGAGAGACCAGGACTAAACAAGCTTGGGAGCTCCTTATTGACTGGGACTAACCAAGAGTATGACATCACTAAAGGCTGGGACTAATTGAGAGTGACACATCTCCAACAACTGGAACTAACCAAGTGTGAGAAACCTTTAAAGACTGGGATTAACCAAGGGTGAGACGGCTTGTAAAATCAGGCCTAACCAAGAGTGAGACATCTCTAAAAGCAGGAGTTAACCAAGAGTGAGACTTCTCTTAAGGCTGAAACTAAACAATATCCTGGATCCTGAAATGCTACGACAAAATAAGCTGGGGAATCTTACAGACTGGGACTAATCATAAGTGAAAGCCTTAAAGTCTGATCCTGAATAATGATACTTAAGCAAAAAATAATAATAAATGGTACTAATCATGAGTAAGAACCTTTTCAGGAGCAGCCACGCATATGTAACACAAACTGTAGTTAACATACTGTATATTTACATTTCAGGTATTGTAAAATATCTATAAATTACAATCCATACATCATTTTCATACTTTGATAACGAGGTTAAAACATGATACACACGATCACGCTATTGCATGACCTTCACCATTTATTATCAACTGCGGCATCAGTTCTCCAAAAAGTTTACAAAAAAAACCCCCTCAGAGTTACCGAGCAGAACCCTGGGCTAGTGGTGATATACTGTGCTGCGCGTGATAAGAACACACTCACGCCTCAGGGTGCGGAATCAGATACTCAGAAACTCTGAAATAAAATTAAGATTAAAAAGGGAAGTCATGAGACACAGTTATATTTGTTATTATATAATCTGCACTCTGGATGGACAGAACGGGAGGATATAGAGATGAAACCTAAGCTCCTCTAGGTGTGTGTGTATGTGTGTGTGTGTGATTGTGTGTGTACACACTGGCTTGAATGGAAGAGCTTACTGAATAACCAGCAGTAACCGAATTTCCAGGATAATCAAGACCTCCTCTGAGAAAGTGTGTGTGTGTGAGAGTTTGAGTGTGTGAATGCATTTAGTCACTCTATGACTCTTCACGTGTTCAGATTTTCACTCTCCCTTAAATATCAACCTTACCATGTAAAATATTTATAAGCACACAAACAAACTTTGTTTAACTACTTAGATAAGAAAAAAATTGAGATAAAAAAAAAGAATCATCTATCAGCATAGCAAGAAGAAAAGGGAGCTGCTTTCAGTTTGGTTTTAAAGCAGTCGGTGCCAAGAGGAATCATAAATTAAAGGTTAAGTGAAGCTTAATGTCTATTTATTTGATATTTTATTTCATTGACTTTTTTCCCCAAAATGTTCTGATTGTTTTTATATACATAAAATATATAGTCTATATTATCTATATTACAGTAACATTGGTAATGTTTTTCGGGTGACTGGAACGGATTATCTGCATTTACATTATTTCCTATGGGAAAATGCGTTTCACAATAACGAGCAAACTAAACTTGCATACAGAGTTTCTGCTGTATCTCAAGCAGTTATGGTTAAAGCATTAAAACAACTGCTAAAAGTGTTGAAATGCTGTGTGACATATGTTATGAACCTTGTACAAACTCATCCACAATCTAGTCCAGTAGGTAGCAGTATTGCTCAATCTCTCTTGTGGGCGAGGGGGAGGGGTGTCATACTTCCCCTAGCCAATCCTGCGAGCTCATACACGCAGAGTGACGGATAGCACTTTCCTCCTAGTGCGTTCATCAGATTTAAATTATGCGGCCGAATAGCGCCCTCTCTGGTGGGTAACTGTCACATTCATGGGAGTTTGCGAAAGATGGGGTTCGGTTTGTATTCTCTGCAAAGGCTATGCCATATTTTTGAGGAATTAGTTATTTTTAAACCTTAATAAGCCCACCTAAATAATTAATAAATCGCAAAGCAATTGTGAAATAAAAAAATACGAAGATTAAATTGCATGATTGATTAAATCTCACAGCTCTATACAGCCCCCTACTGGTCTGGAGTGTAGAGCAGACAAAGTGTTAAAAAAAAAAAGCGATTGGAACAAAAAGGATTTGCATCAATTAAACAATAACCAACAGAAATGAAATGGTGGTTCAGCATTTAATAAGATACTTTTATTAGTTTTAATACTTAGTTAACTATAGCTGCTTGAGACAAACTATTAGCGCAGTTGAATTGAAACAAATCACAGTGCCCAAAACGTTTAACTGAATTGAGAATCAGAGCTAAAGGGTGAGAATACAGTCGCGTGTTTTTCAGAATTCGTATTTATCCACAAGCGTCTTCTCATTCTGTTCTCCTTTTCTTAAAAAGTTGGAAAGCTACTAAGATTTCCATGCGAAAAAAAGTTAGCGTCATTGGTTCCCATAGTGACCGCAACATCACCACCTGAGTAACCTCTGTGGTCCAAAATATGCATTACACAGTGTGTGTCCTTGAGCTAATTAAAATGTTTATCCGTGTTTTAACGGAGGACAGCATTCATGTTGTAAAATGAAAGTCTTAATTCCCTGTTTAACACAAACCCCTCACAGACCCGGAAGTGAAAATCACCGCGCCACATGATGTACAGATGCAAGCATCAAAACAATGCCGATGATCCGAGCTACGCCCGTGTGTAAAGATGCTGCACTCGACTCTACGGCACAGCTGGAAAGTCCAGCGGTTCTTCCCTTGTGCGGAATGAGGCGGGCGGAGGGGAAAATCGATAACACATGCAGCACGCACCCGGGAACGCAATGTTCTCTCAGAGCCGTGCACGCTAGCGTGCGGGAGCTTGTGTGAGTGTGTGTATATGTGTGTGTGGGTGCATGTGGGCGTGGCCTCCGCGACTTGACCTCTCCAAACAACCGGCTCGTGCCTCTCACACATCCCTTCACTGGTCCAGATGGGGTTTTATAACACATTCATTCAGGCTAATTTACTTGCTCCATCTCACGCTCAGCTGCAACCAACATTTCCTGATTCGCATCTTTTATGGGACGAAAGATATTAAATCCAGTCACTTTCTAGGTGACGCTATCAGGGTTGATATGGAAGTGTGGTGGAGAATAGCTGGGTAATTAATAGTAATTATTAAAGTAAGTATTTTTCTCTTATTATGCCTTTTTTTTTTCTTTCCAAAGTTGTAGTTTTTGTCCTTGTTGAAAAATATTTACTTTATTAATGAGTCTATAATGTACATATCAACAATTTAGGCTAATTATAGTGCATTGTAAATTAAATTACATACGTTATTATTATTATTATTATTATTATTATTATTATGTATAATATTATTATGAGCAAATTAACAAATAAATAAAGCTATAAATAAAAAAAGTATACATATAATATATGCATTTATTATATAAATAATATATATATGATCTTTCTATTTATAATTTTGATTATAATATAGATGATTAAATTAATAAGTATTTAATTCTGACATATGTACATGCACAGTAAGTATTTGACTCTTCTCTGCCCAAAAAGTTTTATAAATTCCTTTAGTAAAACTTTGTATTTGTTCAAACGGTAATATAGAGATACACTACCAGTTTGGACGACATAAACACACAATAATCTCCTCTGAACAGTTGATATTGAGATGTATATCTGCTACTTCTGCTCTGTAAAGCTTCATAACGGCTCTAATCTTAGGGGCTGGTTGAGGTTAATTGGTGATTTCTGAGGCTGGTGACTCTAAATGAACTTCTCCCCTGCAGCAGAGGTAACGTTTTGGTCTTGCTATCCTGGGAAGGTCTTCATGAGAGACAGTTTCATCATGGAGCTTGCTGGGTTTTACAAAAGCACTTGATAATACTGTTCTTGTAAGAAATGTTCCAGAATAGCTGACCTTTGTGTCTTAAAATAACAACAGACTGTTGCTGTTATTGTTACTTAATGAACTAATTCCACATGTGTTATTTCATAATTTTTGAAAAAAATCCAGTATTGTCCTAGAATGCAGAAAATAAATCACACTTTTTTTATATAATAATTAGAATGTGTGTCCAAATTTTTGACTCGTACTGTATATGTTTACCTTTCTTGACCTTTTTTTTTTTTCTTCACATTTTGCATTGTTACGCTCTGAAACTGATATATACACACATACTGCACTAGACCTCTGAAGGCGTGTGTGGTATCAGGCACCAAGCTGTCAGTGGTCACATCCTATAAGTTCTGTAAGTTACGAGGTGCGGTTCCATGATTCAGACTTGTTTGACCAGCACATCACACAGATGCTCCATTGGACTGTGATTTGAATATATCCCGCCCACTTCCAGCCGCCATTGTAGCAACAGTAACAATTTCTCTGTGACTATGGCCAAACTGTGATGGCGAGACGACTGAAAAACTGCAGCTCTTGTGGTCAGTGATCCGAAGAAGGAAACCCAGTGGACCGGTGACAGGGTCACAGGTGGCTTAGGCTCACTGATGCACGAGGGGAGTGAAGGCTGGTCTGTGTAGTCCGATCCAATAGAAGAGCTACTATAACTCACATTGCTAGAAAGATTCAAGGTTTCTTTAAGAAATATATCAGAACACACAGTTATAAAAGGATTATTGTTTTGGTTGCAGAACTGGGACCTACTCAATATAACTTTTAAAGAATTTATAACCCTTCTTCGATTGCAGGCTTTTACAAATGCATAGCCAACAGATTTTAAAATTAATAATATAAGAGGAAAAACGAACAAACAAATAATAAAAAATAGAAAATTAGGCAGGGTGAGGACACACGGTACCTAGTCAAATTTGCACACACCTTCTCCTTCAGTGCTTTTTCTTCATTTTCTATATTTCTTTCACAGTACATTAATAATGAAGACATCCAAACTGTGAATGAACACTTATGGAATTATGTAGGCAAAAGTGTTAAACAACCCAGGTTATGTCTTATATTTTAGATTGTCCAAAGTATCTACATTTAGCTTTAATGACAGCTCGGGACATCCATGGCATTCTCTTATCAAATTGAGGAGGTGTTCACCTGGAACGGTTTTCAATTCATACCCGTTGTCAAGAGTTGACTTGAGACATTTCTTTCCTTCTTAATGTGCTTCAGACCTTCAGTTGTCTTGTGCAGAGGAAGAGTGGGTACAGACTCAATAGCCTTATTATCGCTACCACAACTACTGTACAAACCTATATTATGGAAAGAAACACTCAGTTAAATAAAGAGAAAACACAGGCCATCAATACAAATGAAGGTCAGTCAATCCAAAAGAATCTCATGAACTTTGAATGTATCCACAAGTGCAGTCACCAAAACCATCAAACGCTATGATGAGGACTGTCCCAGGAAAGGAAGACCAAGAGCTACCTCTGCTGCAGAGGATAAGTTTATTAGGATGCCCAGCCTTAGAAACCGCCAATTTACAGAATTGGTGACCACATAAAAGCTTCTTGACGTTTAGGCAGCAGACATATTTCAACAGCCACTGTTCAGAGAAGACTGCATGAGTCAGGCCTTCATGGTAGAATTGAGGCAAAGAAACCATCACTTCGGAAGAAAAACAAGCAGAAGTGACTTGCTTTGGCCAAGAAACTCAATGAATGGACTTTAGATCAGTGGAAAACTGTCCAAATTTGAGATATTTAGTACTAACCACTGCGTCTTTGTTAGACGTAGAGAGGGGAAAAAGACGGTTCCTGAATGTGTGTTTCCCACTGTAAAGCATGGAGGAGGAGGTGAGACAGTGTGGGGTTTTGCCATTAGTGGGACCATCATTTGTTTTCCAACTGGACAATGACCCCAAACACACCTCTAGGTTATGTAAGAGCTGTTTGTCCAAGAAGGAGGGTGATGGAGCGGCGCGTCAGATGACCTGGCTTCCACAAGCACCCGATCCAAATCCAAATTAGATGGTTTGGGATGAGTTGGACCGGATAGTAAAGGAAAAGCAGCCAACAATTTTTCAAGTCCTCTGGGAACCCCATTAAGATTGTTGGAAAACCATTCCAGGTGATTACCTCATGAGGCTCGCTGAGAGAATGCCAAGAGTGTGCAAAGCTGTCATCAAAACAAAAGGTGACTACTGGAAGAGTCGAAAATATAAAACATATTCTGGGCTATTTAACATGTTTTTGAAGACTATATGATGCCATATTTGTTCTGTGGTAATTTGTATGTCTTCATATTAATATACAATGTTGAAAATAATGAAATAAAGGTAAAAAAAAAAACATTGAAGAAGAAGGAGTGTCCAAACTTTTTGTCTGATAATGTATATAATGATGCCAAAGTACTCCTTTCGGTGATATTGTGATATCTTTTTCATACAAAATAAATTTTTCTTTTTTTTTTTACAGATTTTTTCCTTTGAGCCTCATCTTTGCTTATTTTTTCCTAACATCAAACAAAAGTATCATTAAACCCTAATTTGCTTCAGTGGTCATTTTTTATGTGAGTCCTATGTATTTCACACAGAAATTTGTGAAAAAACAGTGTCACATTGTCCAGCAAATGAAATCGCTCTGTACAAAGAATTCGTTTTTTTGTTTACTTCCTTAGTTACCAAACGGAAACTGAAACCTGACACAAATCTGCGAACAATCTTAATCAACTTCTTCTACTAAAATTGTCCTTGCTAATTTTCTTGTGCCCCATGGCACTATGTCTTAAGCGAATCTTGCACAAAATGGAAAGTAAAAACAAGTGCAAAGAAATTGTAAAATTCATAAACTCACTTCGAATGGCTCACGGATGTACATTCCATTCTTTCATATGCCGATGCACATTCCTTGCAACATTTAAATTCTTAGAGAAAAATTCTTAAGGAGGGCTATTCACATGCTGAGTACTTCACTGTACTTTTGATACTTCAAGGTCAGTACTTGAATACAAGGTTATTACTATAGCTACCATTACCACAAAAGGTTATTATTAAAGCTAAAGTCACTCCATCCATGAACCTCTGTAGTAACCAGGGAGGCCAATGATGATCATTTTTATGACCATTGCAGGACAGTCAATCAACACTTACACGCATTCACGCAATACAGGCAATTGAGGAACACCAATCAGCGTTATCTGCATGTGTTTGGACTGAGGGAGGAAACTGGAGAATCCGGAGGAAACCTGCCAAGCAAGTGGAGAACATTGGAATCGACCACAGGACCAAGTCGACAGTGCTAACCACTAAACTGCCATGCCGCCACACATTAATTAATATTGTAATTAAAGTCCAGCTCAGATGAATCCTCACATCAGGAGATGTTGATTAATCTTCTGTAACATCAGCTCATTTATTTATTAATTTTTCATGTGACCCGAATACATTTCTTGTTTTAGGTAAAAAAGAAACATTGCTTAAAAGTATGTGCACCCAAGATCCCTTAGTTTTAAATAAAAAATATATCACTGCTGTTTGTTTCTTCACGCTTTTCCAGAAGAGTTTCTGACTAAAGCTGGATATCGTGTTTGTCTTGAACCGTGATGTGAAGTTTTTTTCATCATATCGAGCGGCTCCGAAAGAAAGATGATAGCAAATGAAGCATAAACAATGGTGCACGTGACGTGTGAAACTGTGTAAAGCGATGAGATGAGAGGAGCGCGCGCGCGAGAGATTAAAAGAGGGATAAAAGTAACGGTGCGAGCTGCAGAACAGGAGTCCCGACTATAACACAAACCCTCGTGCACAGTTCCCGGATCACGCAGTGTAACTTTGTTTCCACACACACACACACACAGACACACACACACACACAGACACACACTCGGGCCACTCACAGTATGATTGTGTCGGGGGGCAGCTCTGCGGCGGCGGGGCTCCACTCCAGCGCGCGGCCCGAGCAGTTCACCGCGCACTGCGCCCCCTGCTCCCCCAGCGCCACGCACGAGCAGTTCCCGGGACACTGCGAGCACGCGCGGCCTTCCCCCGCCGCCGCGAGCGCACAGAGCCCCGCGAGCAGCAGCGCGGAGCAGAGCGCGAGCTCCGAGACCCAGACGCCGCCATGTTCGATCCTGGAGCGCGTGCGTCCATCGGTCCTACACCGCATCGCTCCGGTCACATCGCGCACGGGCTCCTCGGCGCGCGCCAGACGGGAAGTTCCCGGTGTTCATAAGAGAAACTTCTGGAAGAACAAAACTTTCTCCTTCTTTCCCTTGTGTTCTTGTTTTTCCTCTTCTTCCCCGAATGAACGCGATGCTGACGTCCCCCTCTGCTGCACGGTTAACGGAACTGACTGCTCAACTTCAGGACACACACACACACACACACACACGTTTCAAACTCCAAAAAGTTCCACCAGAACTCCCTCCTCCTCCTCCTCCTCCTTCTTCTTCTCCTTCTCTGTAGTATCCAGAGTCTCCATCAGAGGAGGTGTTGAGCAGAGTGGAGCTCACGAACTTCTCCCACTTCACACATGCAGGAAAGTTTTAGGCTCCTATCCAGAGCGACGTACGCGTTATCTCATCCTACATCATGCTCATCAACTGGGCAGTTGAGTGTGAAGGGCAAAGAGCCCAACAGTGGCATGAGTTTTGATGGGGTTTGAACCTCCTCCCCTTCTTAAGCAACCCTCTTCTTTCTAATCAAATCTCTTTTTCATCAGTTATGCTCTTCATCACCCCATTCCCCACACCTTCCTCAGCAGCTCCTCTTCCTTATTAATTCTCCTTTACCTCACCAGTCCTCCTCCTGTTCCTCATCAGCTCTGCTCTTTCTCGTCAGTTATTTCGTTCCTCAGCTCACCTCTCCCTCCTTCTCATCACTTTTCCTCTTCATGAGTTGTGCTCTCCTTCATGACTTCATGATCTCCATCAGTTTTCCTCTTCCTCATTAGTTTGTAGTTTCTGCAGGTTTCTTCTTCCTCATATGTGCTCTTCAACAGGTCTCCTCTTGGTGGCACAGTGGTTAACACTCTGGCCTCATACCTCCAGAGTCAAGGGATCGATTCCTACCTTTGGGTCTCTGTGTGTGGAGTTTGAATGTTCTTTGGGTACTCTTCATTCCTCCCATATCTCTTTATTCGTTATCATCTTCCTGATCAGTTTTCTGCTTCCTTATCAGTTATCATATTTATTGATTTATTGTATCAATTGATTAGAAATTTATTCACAAGTGTAAACCAAATCGGGCAGACTTTTTTTTTTAAAGGACTAAAACCAGATTTTTTCAAATTTCTTTAGGAGTGAATAGTATTTGTCGGGAGTGTGGTAGGATTTTTCAGAATTCCTTTAGGATTGATCTTTAGTATTAAACTAGCTGTAACAGGTGAGTCAGACTAAATGCTTTGAAAAGTTTTTAGAGCTCTTACAATCGCACATGTCTGCTGCAGTGCAGTCTGCTGAGATTTGAGGTGCTTTTCATTCTCTTTGTGCTCTTTCATTTATTCAGCCTTGTCGATTTTCAAGCTCCCTACGGGCCAATAAAAGACCAGTGTGTTGGTCTGATTGTGTGAATGTGAGAATAATTTAAAAAGGAAAATGTTGCTCATACAGGTATGTGGGCACGGATCTGTGACCATGTGCTCACTGCTTTAAAGACCACACGATATCTGATGAAAAATGAATGTCGGTGACGAACAATCAGGCTCTCATTCCAATCAGGGGGTGTGAGAGCGAGGGCCACGGATCTCACTTGGAGTTATTGAAATCTCACATTTCATTGCATGCTATGAATAAAAGAACAAGGGGTGGGAGGGGGGTTGGGGGGCGTTGGAGGGGAGTAAAAACCGAATGTCTGAACAGAAGATGAGAGAACAGGCAAATTAATAATACGTATGAAAGGTGTAATCCTGGAACACCTTGACTGAAGAAAGCACAGATAGGCTGTTATTAAGTAAAAATATGGGTGCTGTTTTAAAATTCTCTTAAAAACTATGGAGACAAGTAGAATAAAAAAAAAAGTACTTCCTTTGAAGCAAACTCATGTAAAAAACATGTGATAGACCAGAAGTTTGTCACACCCAACTTCTGCATGAGTTGCTACTTTCCTGAGCTATCCATCATCCGGACGATCTGAACAGTTTGACAGCAAAGTGAGATCGCTCCATTTTTGGAGGTTTTTCAAAGGATGCAAAAAGTATTGCAAACTGATAAAAGAATATACGTTCGAATGTTGTTAAAAAGCACAAAAATAGCAAACAATTAATTCAAAATAGATTTTTTTTTAAAAAACACTCTACAGCTGTGTCACAACAGATAAGTCAGACATCAGCTGTGTTGGTGGTCATTTAAGTATTGCAGTGTTTATGTCGGTTAAGATTGAATATAAAATATAGCAAATGCACGTTTTCACAGATCACGGCAGCAAATTAGAACAAGGGAAAAAAGTGTTGAGTTTTGTTTCACCGCAAACCTTTTCAGTAGAAAGATTGTTAAAGTTCATGAGAAACATTATAAACAATCGAAAAACTTTGGATTATAGCATCACCAGCCTCCTCCTCTGTCAGTTTTAGTTTCACATCTGTACCCGACGACAGCTGGATATCATAGTAAAGGAATGCACCGTATAACATCTGTACAGACATTGTTTGACTGCATGTACATCTGTGGTCCAATAAGGTTATAAAGTTTTAGTTCAGTTCAGGAATCCCAATTCAGAACAAGAGTAGTGCAGCCCACACTTCCTACACGCCTGCATTAACAGTATAGGAAATGACACATTTCTATTAAGAATGTATTTTCAAAAAAGGTACCAATATGATTGACGCTGGTGTGATTAATGATGTCGAAAAATAAATTCTTAATGGAAGTTTGTACTTTTTTTATAGTAAATTTTATTCTACCTGAAGATGATGCATATTAAATGTAAGGTTACTTGTAAATAACTAATCTTCAGCTTATGATTTTTTAATTAAATAAGTGATTTTAATATTTTGCTATAATAATGCCTGTTAACGCCTTTATCTGTCACTGAAACAAGCTATTTTTCCAGTTTCCAGTTTTATTTGTCATAAGAAAAGCTATACCAATCGGATATTATGTCAACACCATTGATGTTATAACCACCTAGGTAATGGGTGCAACATGTGCCACTGGGGCGGCTCTAGCCTCTCAGGACGTGGCTCCGCAGCGCCCCCGGGGGTGTGCTGTGGTGTTTGGTATAAAAACTTTGGCAGCAGATATTTTGTGTGCTGTGGGCTGTAGGTTGGGGCCTCCATGGATCAAACTTGTGAGTCCAGTGCATCCAATGTTGGTGCTCAAACAGATTTTGGGAGTCTGGTCTTGGGCTGTTTGCATGCCAGCCCTGTTGCATGAGCAGCCTGCGGTGCACTAGTGTTCTGGTACCTTTCTATCACGGCCAGCATTGACTTGTTTTTAACTATTTGTGCTGCATTGGCTTGAATTGCATGAGGGAGCCTCATGTGATCAATTGGTGATCAGTGTTATTCACGTCACCTCACGGTGGTTGTAATGTTATTACTGATCAGACTGAAAATGTATATTATAATAATGCCTCACAAGTGTCCTGCCTTCATCATCCATGCTGAATTTCCCCCTGCAAATATCTTCTACTTTCCTGGTGAACAAGTGACTTAAGGTAGAAATTGGACAATTGGAGAGAGTTACACATGCTACGCCAAGCAGCTGCACCAAATCCATTCATTTCAGGGGGAAATGACTCCAGGCTTGGTCTTAAACCAGGTTTTGGAGTGACTTCCCATCACACTCACAGCTGGAAATCACTTCAAAAACCTATCTGTGTTGATGATGGATTTCTGTAATTTCAGCTGCCAGGTTTGTATGATGTGATGTGTTAATAGCAAGCGCTGGCGCACAGAACATCATAAAGAGAGTTGTCAGAGAGAGAGCGAGAGAGTGAGAGAGTGAGAGAGAGAGAGAGGAAAATCCCCCTCAGGCTTGCTCTAATCCAGGAACTAGATTAGACGAGATCTGATCAAATACCACACAGAGCTACCAAGAGAGGAGGAGAGGTGAGAGGAGCTGTGTCAGAATACAGATAAGTTTTCTATGTATCCATCTGTGCATCTGTCAATCCATTCCTCTTTCATCCACTACATAAAATATGGGGTTAAGTTTGGGAGCAAATGATTTATATTGACTATTGTTTGTAGAAATAAACAAAAATGATGGACGGCAGGATGGATGAATGGATGGATAGATGGCGGACAGTGAGAAGAAATTGATTGGTGGATGGATGCGACTTGAATAATTATGTGATAAGGTTGTTGAATGTTTTAATGGATGAATAAATGCATTAGGTGTTTAGAAGAAAGAACAGGTGCATGGATGTTTAGTTGGATGGACTGACAAATGGATAGATGGATGGATGAATGTTAGGATTGGTCAGTGGATGGTTGGGTCTTCCCTTCATCCAATCATTCATCCATTTTTATGTTCATCCACACTTCCATCCATCCATCCATCCATCCATCCATCCATCAATTCATTGATTGATTGATTGATTCATTCATTCATTCATGTACATCCATTTATACATCTAACATCCATCCATCAATTAATTCTTTCTTATAGCAATTTATTTATCCATCCATATAAAAATGGAGTCACATTATTATCCATCCATCCATCCATCCATCCATCCATCCATCATTCCAATCCAAATATTTAATCATTCATCCAGCAATAAATGCATCTATGTCTTTATCTACTGTATCTATCCATAATTTTTCATTCTCTATCTGGGGAGCATGAGTGAGTCCATCCATCCATTCATCCATCCATCCAACCGACATCTAACCATTCAAACAACTGCCCAAACATTCAACCATCTATTCACCCATGCAAGAATCTATCCATTGATGTGTTGTATGGACAGCTTTTGTTGGAAAAGACTGGCATTCAAATATTGGTACAAATCTATCTCTTTATTCATCTATCCATCCATCCATCCATCCATCCATCCATCCATCCATCCACTGCACCGTGGATACATTTTCTAGTATAAATCATGTTTATTCATGTTTGTGCTTTATGGGTACATGTTGAAAGATCCAACTCTCCCTCCTGGTGTGTATCTGTGTGTTTTTGTTTCTCCCTCTCTCTGCTCTTCCGTTATTCTCACTCGCGCTTGCAGAACTAGAGAACAAAGACTATGAATCCAGTCGGGCCAATTTTTTCTATGAAGAACACACAGAGAGAATTTTTCTTTCTCCCTGTGTGTCCTTCATAGAAAAAATTGACCCGGCTGGATGTCAATCATTCATATCCCCAAACCACACACACACACACACACACACACACACACACACACACACACACACACACTACAAACACTCTTTAGTCTAGTCCTGGAGTATCATAAAGTCAGCGGTCATTGACAGCTTTCTCACTATCCCACTCTCCTGTGTGTATGTGAGTGTGTGTGGCTGCAGATTTTCCCAGTCAACTTCCTGTCCTGTTCATTACCAAAAGATTGGAGGTTAAAGCTAAAAGGCTGCGCTCATCTGATATCGTTCTAATTTGTAATAATGGACGGTTAGTGTCGGGTGTACAATGATGAGACCGGAGCGAGCCAGCAGAATGTCCGGTTTAAAATGGCTTGGTTTAAAATGAGTGAAGAATTGCCTGAAGCGTCTGCTGTGCCTCGATATGCTTATCGGCAAGCTCCAACATGCTAGGTCACACACA
>QMIH01000794.1:249115-259953 GCA_003987875.1 Clarias batrachus | reverse complement strand
TCTCTCTCTCTCTCTCTCTCTCTCTCTCTCACACACACACACACACACACACACACACACACACACACACACACACACACACACACTTGTAATCCTGTGAATGTGAGAGTGAACAAGACAGCAAAATTGACTTCTTTGGTGTGATTTTAACTCTTTAACACCCTCATTGGACTTTTTTTTTTAAAAAACAGAGCCCAGAGGAGGCCTCTTCCAAACGGTTGAGATGGCACTTAATGGTAAAAGTATGTCAAAATTTTACTGTAACTGCCAAAGATGGCGACGTAACACTCCTCAATCTAAATACATTTCAAACTTTATTTCTTAGTAGAGACATTGCATTTGTGAGATGAATCCAAGATTGGAAATATCATTTAACACATCTTTCAATATAATCTAGTGTTTTACAGTGTGCTATACCAAAAACAATGGGCAGAATGGGTTAAGAGTTGACTCTTGTCTGAGCGTGTGTTTCGAGCTGGAACACACACACAGTAAGTGGCACCATTTTAAGATGCTAGCTGAAAGTGACAGGGACACAGAAGAAGTGGTAAGTAAAGTGGTCAACTGTAGTTAACAACTAACGGACAACTCGTACTTACTGTACAAACAGACTGCCATCAATCCTATTATATAAAACTATTACGCTTGTAACCATGTCAAATGTGAAAATGAGATTACTGTTGATGACTCAAAGAAAAAGAAAACAATTATTGAGAGAGACTTTAATAGAAAAGTCAAATAATGAAAATGTTCGGAAAAAGGTGAAATGCCACTGGGACTGTTAAAATCATTATTATTATGTTTGAGATATTTTAGCGTTTTATATGC
Organism: Clarias batrachus; assembly: GCA_003987875.1. Lineage (NCBI taxonomy): Eukaryota > Metazoa > Chordata > Actinopteri > Siluriformes > Clariidae > Clarias > Clarias batrachus. Next base: position 259,125 of record QMIH01000794.1, on the reverse strand, counting down.
AGAAAGGCCCAATTTAATATATTTATATATATATAGTTTTTGTTTAGTGATTTATTTTCTACATTCTAGAACAATACTATATATTTTGCAAAATAACTTATGAAACAACACATACGGCATCAGGGAATTAAGCAACAATAACAGCAACAGTCAGTTGTTATTTTAAGAAATGAAGGTCAGCTGTTCTTGAACAGTCCTTACAAGAACAGTATTGTGTCAAGAGCATTTCAAATCCCATCAAGCTCCATGATGAAACTGTCTCTCATGAAGACCTTCCCAGGAAAGCAAGACCAAAACGTTACCTCTGCTGCGGAGGAGACGTTCATTTAGAGTCACCAGCCTCAGAAATCACCAATTAACAACCAGCCCCTCAGATTAGAGCCGTTATGAAGCTTTACAGAGCAGAAGTAGCAGATATACATCTCAATGTCAACTGTTCAGGAGATTATTGTGTGTTTATGGATAAACGCCTTCAGCATTGTGTTACAGTGTAGAAAGAAATAAAAATCATGGAAAAACCATGGAGTTAGAAGGTGTGTCCAAATCTTCGTCTGGTAGTATACAAACTTGGATGAATATTTTCTAAATATGACCGTATTCACCTTTTCCAACTTACCTACATAGTCGGTTTCAAGTCAGGACTTAGGAACAGAGAACGTTCATAACCTGCTTGTATATTCACATTCATTTTGTTGGTGTCAGTAGAAGATTTCAGAGATGTGACTTTTTCCTAACCTAGACTACTGCAGATTGACTTACAAAAGTGCTTTGAATTATCCATTTATCCACCATTGGATAAATCCTTACCCTGGTTACTAGATGACTGCAATAACTAAGTACCATCAGTCAAGCACTGTTTTAAAGTTGTTTTTTAACACAAATATCAAAAACAACAGAATTTGTTGGGAGGGGACCAGTGTAGCGCTGGGGTAGAAATAATATCCGTTCCCCTTGTTGTTCTTATGCTATACGCTGCTTTTCATCCCTCTACGTTCCCATTCAAATGAACAGACAAGCGTCCACCAACTTTGACGTCAGCTCTACACCGCCCTCTGCTGTTCGCTAATTTGAGGCAAAAACCTCTGTGTTCTCCATTGTTTTCATCAAGCCGTGAAATTTCATTCTGTTAGTAGAGTTGCCTTTTAAAAAAACAGTGACTATCATAACTATAGGCATCTAAACAAACACAAAACTCACATTACACCTAAAACAAGCTAGTGTTCGTGTTCTCCGTTTCTCGCGCTAGCTTAGCTACCCTAAAGTTTCTTTAGATATGGTGTGGAGAGCCGCTGGATGAGGATGAGCTGCTCAGGTTGTAGATAGACGACACGCCCCTGCTACCTTCTTCCATATTTTAATGTACTATTTTGAATAAACTGACATAAAGAGTTAGACCTGGAGGTAATATATGAGGGCTGTAAACCGGAAGAATGTGAATGATGTTGTGGATGCGTTTGTTTCTTCATAGATAACCTTAGCATTCAATGAGTACGACTTTTGCGCTGAGCACTTTTCAACACGCATGAATTTCCAGCACTGAGTGTTCTCCTTATCTGATGATGATGATGATAATAATGATGGTGATGATGATGATGATGATGATAATGATAATGATTGCTCTTGCCTGCCTTTTCTCACTCTGGCACTAAGGATGATGTGGCAGAGAAATGAACTACACCGACAGGAATTCTTCAGGAAAATCTCTCTCTCTCTCTCTCTCTCTCTCTCTCTCTCTCTCTCTTTAAGTTGGAGTTAAAGGTTACTGTAATGTAAGTCTGACAATTTTCAAATACTTGTTTTTATATTTTGGACGTGTTTTAAAAAAAATTTCTCATTTGTTTCAGTTCATTTGTTTTTAACGTCCAGCTATTTTTTTTATTCTAACCAGGTTCAGACACCAAACTGAACAAAACATGTCTGTTAGACTCGCAGTCGTCACAGTGTCGTCCATGAGACAAAGCCAAGGATGTGTGTTTATTTTTCTTCAAATTAGAACTGCAATTTCAGAAATCCCAAACCAACAAATTATTATATAATATTGCTTTATTACTTTATTAACCTGTCTGACGGAACACTTAAAATTAACGAGTTTAATCCAAACCCCAGCAATCAAAAACAATTAGAGCTTTAAAAGACTTCCTCTGGCAGAAAATGACCAATTTTCGAAATTACCAAGGCGATTTCAATCAGGTTCCTCTTCTACTGTGTGTGTGTGCGAGGGAGTGTGTGTATGTGTGTGTGTCGCTTTTCTTGTAATAATATGTTTCCTAACAATAATGAGATATTTTTAAAAATAAAAATGAGATACTTTACTTATAATATAGATATACAGTACTTATCTCATGATAAGTTGCTTTTCTTGTAAAAAACTAATTAGATACTTTTCTTATAAAAACAAGATATTTTTCTAATCATAATAAGATACTTTTTCTTGTAATAAAATATGCTGTTCTAATAATAAAAAGTTGCTTTTCTTGTAGTAAAAACCTTCCCAATAATAATGACAATGAGATACAAAAAATGAGATACTTTTGCTATAATAATGAAATACTTAAAAAACTTATTTATATATAAATAATATAAATATATTTTTTTCGTGATTATCCAGTTGCTTTTTTTTTAAATAACATGAATCCTAATAATAATAATAATAATAATAATAACAAAATTATAATAATACATAACCATGAGATACTTTTCTTCTTTTTTAAAAATAAATTGCAATAACACTTTATTTTTAACAGCAACAAAATACTATATTTTCTAAGCATCATAACTTTCCTATAATATTGAAACACTTCTCATAAAAGGAGGTAAATTTAAAAAAAAACATTTTCAATACATTTTTAAAAAACATTTTTAAAATAATGAAATACTTTTCTTACAGAAGCGAGACACTTCTCTCATAATAACAAAACACTTTGCTTAGAATATGATGATGAGGATACGCTTCTTAATAAAAATAACGAGGTTTATTTCCTTGTAATAACAAGATATTTTTAATGATAACCTTTTTTTTTTAAAAAAAAAAGGATGTCATTTTCTCATTATAATGAGACATTTTTATTATAATAAATAATAAGATAATTTTCATTGTAGTTTAATGATGTTGACTAATAAAATTGAATTCATTTCTTGTAATAATAAGATGTGTTAATAATAAGACCTTTTTGTTTCCAACAAGGAAACAACGACAACAAAAAATAATAGCGTGTTCGTTCTCTTGTAATGACGAGATCCTAAGAGACGCTATATAATAATCCCCAGATCCCGACAGTGATGTCCTCCTTAGTGGCAGTGATGTGTTTCTCTCTTTGTCAGATTAAACTCTGTGCACTGGCTGTGACGGGTTTTTTACAAATATTTTACCCTGGAATGTTGTAATGTCGTAAATCAAGTCCAATTCCAGGTTTGTCCACCAGGAGGAGCATGTAGCTGGGGCAGTGTTCGCTCCATCGCTCCAGCATGTGTTGAGTGTTTTGTATTGAGAGCGGTTCACCAGGGTCAGTGTTTAGCGTTAATTAGACTTCCGTAGGTTTAAACGAAATCAGATCAGAAGTGTTAGACGGGTAAATTAGGGTTCTATTTAGAAGAAGAAGAAGAAATCAGTGAGACAAAAACTTTCTGCATCACCGATCTCTAAAGTGATTGTCTTGAAAGGAGAGAGGCATGGTTGTAATTCAATATGTTTCTGTGTATTCTGAACCGACCAGCTACAGGTACACACACACACACAAGCATGACGGTTTTAGTTCCACCTGTTGATCCCTCCACTGAAAAGAAAAAGAAGACGCATTTCTGCAGAGGGACGAAGCTTCATGAGTCTCCTCTGTCCCATCCCGCCTGCCAGGTTCCTCCGAGTGTTCTGAAACGCTTCTCAAGAAACAAAGCGCTCTAACAGAGATTAACGTCCTTCTGCTTGTCAGACTCTCCTCCTGTGAGACAGTGTGTGTGTGTGTGTGTATGTGTGTGTGTTTGTGTGTGTGTGTGTTTGTGTGTGCAGACACACTCTATTAACTCAGGCTTGTCACGCTGAAAATAATGATGCCTGTGCCTGGAGAACGAGGATCAGTCATGATGTGGTGATTGTTTTACAATATCATGATACAAACCCATATTTACAAGGAAAAAAAAAACGCATGAAGCAGAAGAAAAGAAAAATGAGTCAGGGATAATCTGCCAACTCTCACTTACCACTTTTATGTGTTCTCCGTATCTACAATGATGACTTTTATATGAATCTGGCTGCCAGAACACACACACACACACACACACACGCACGCACACACGCACACACACGCACACACACTGGGATTGTACTCTATCTGGCAGAAGAACTGCTACTCATCTCCAAAAAGTTTTCGTGCTCACAACATTCAGTTTTTGTCTTTATTTTGTTTTTTTTCTTCCTTAAGTTCAAGTTCATTAGAGCAATAAAAGAGTTGAATGTTAGATGATGTGGACTACGGTGGGTGGGGGGGGTCAGGGGTAGCTCAGTGGATTACGGTTCAGAAGGTCCCAGGTTCAAACCCCACAGCCACCAAGTTACCACTGTTGGGCCCTTGAGCAAGGCTCGTAACCCTCAAATGTATAACGAGATAAAAATAATAATTGTAAATCGCTCTGGATAAGGGTGTCCGCCAAATAACTTAATGTAAATGCTGAAGAGGAATTATACACTTCAGCATATGTTGCTATGGTTAAAATGAATAACATCAGGTATATATATATATTTGGTGAACACACTATGAAGAAAACCGTTACATTTTAGTGTTTACAATCTCTGGAAAACATTTGGCCATGACGAAATAGCCAGACATTTTATGTCTCCCAGGACAGCGCTGAAAAATCATGAGGAAACACATTTGGTTCTACCAGAGAATTAATATTCCAGTTATTAATAAGTAGTTCCAGCAGACTGTATCCAATCCAATAGCTAAATTGTTTTGCTATTGGAAATTAACACACACACACACACACACACAATTGTGTCCGATGGCTGTCCTGAGCTGTTTGGCGAGAACGAGGGAGAGAGAGAGAAAGAGACTTCCAGCCCAACTAGATCTGATTTTCATGGAGTGATGTTTAAACTGTCAGTGGTGTTAGAAAAAACATGGCAAGTCTTCTTTCTGTCTTTACCACCATTGCGTCCAAAGTTGGTTCTCAATGACTTCACACCGATGGGTCACTGCTGGGAGGAGACATTTCCTTCTTGAGCCAAACCTCTTGCAAACCCAAGCACACTCAAATACACTCATGAAGTATCTGTGGGAGGAAACTGGAGCACCACGGAGGAAACCCATCAAGCACTGGGAGGACATGAAATTCCCCACATGCACACAGATCAGTGGTGAGATTCAGTCTCTCCACCTAGAAGGTCTGAGGCCACAACATTAACCACTAAGTCATGGCCAGTGATCTGTTTCACAGTCTCAGATTGTTATTGAAAAGCATATTATTCAGGATTTACCATGAAACCGTGATTAAAGTCTCGAACTTAAGAAGGTACGCCTGGACCCAAAGCAACAGGTGCGTTTAAGGAGTGTTATCAGAGGACAGCAACTAATTCCATTTAGGCATGTAGACACCGTCAAGATGATCTCCTGAAGTCCGAGCACCAGAACCGATAAGAAAAAGGTCATTAAAGTGACGTTGATTGTGGTTTGGTTGTTGATGCCAGATAGGCTGGTTTGGGTATTTCCAACCTACTGGGATTTACACACACACAACTGTGTCTAGTGTTTACAGGGAATGGTCTGAAAAGAGAAAAGATCCAGTTGGGGCAGTTCTCTAGGGGAAAATATCTTGTTGATGCCAGAGGGCAGAGGAGAATCTCCAGACTGGGTTGAGCTGATAGAAAGGTAACTCAAACAACAATTTGTTACAACATGAGATATGCCGAAGAGCATCTCTAAACACACAACACGTTGAACCCTGAAGCAGATCGGCTACAGCGGCAGAAGACACCCTTCCTTGGACATGAGAAGAATGGAAAAACATCTCCTGGTTTGATGAGTCTTCATTTCTGCTGTGACATTCAGGTAGTAGGGACAGAATCTGATGCAAACAACATCAAAGCATACATCCATCCTTGTGTAATGGGGATTTTCTTGGCACACTTTGGACCCATTAGCACCAACTGAGCATGGTTTAAAAATGCCACAGCCTACCTGAGTATTGTTGCATTGATCATGTCTGTGCCGTCATAACCACCTGATGTAGCAAAGCTACTAGTTTCTTGGACATGACAGTGAGGTCACTGTACCTCCATAGTTAGCAGATCTCAACCCAGTAAATGGGATCCTTTGAGATGTTGGGGAATGGGAGATTTGTGGATGTGCAACCAAAAAATCTGCAGTGACAGCGTGATGAAATCACATCTCAGGAATGTTTCCAGTACATTGCTGAATCTTTGCCATTAAGAATGAAGGCGGTTCTGAAGGCAAATTGGGGGTTGAACCCAATGTTTGCAAGGTGTACTCAATAAAGTGACCAGTCAGTGCAAACATACAGCACACTATGTGTTTTCTACATTTCTATCTAAACCTGATTACCAATCGTATATTGATGGACGACATATCACGAATGTTATCTGTCAACAGTTTAAACATTTCGGAAGAACAAGTTTGCTCCTGTTATCATGTTCGTCATAACAATAACAAAGACTTTCCTTATTGTTTCCTCTGGAAACCGATTCTCCAAAAAAAAAAGTCTGAAAAATACCAAAATTACCTTCTGACTCATGAATTCTGCAGCTGAAAAGTCGTTAAGGCATGACACACATGACAGGCCGAAGGAAGCAGGTGTAATAGAGTCCAGATGTTTCGATTTGTCTGTTCGCGAGAAAGCCGTGTAACAGGTTTTCAGGGAATCCCTGAGGTGTCTCTCTGTTATGCTCTGGGACGCGTTCCAGCTCACAACATCAGGGATGTGCCGAAAGTCAGTGGAATGATGAACTCTGAGAAATCTAAACGGATTTGGTTTCATCGTGATGCAATTCCAAGAAAACTACTGAAAAAAAAATGAAAAAAGCAACAAGCAACAACAAAAAAAAACATCGAAACACCCAACATCCATTGTTTTGCGTGCATGTGTGGAAATCTGATGGGACACTCATAGGACACTAAAAGAAATGTCTATTATAGTGAAAGATGTATTGATTTACTGCTATTATTGTATCAACACAAGTTTATTGTTTAGTTAAAAAAAACATATTTAAGCAATATCACATTAGTATTAAAGCGATATCATTATATGACACAAAACAGGTGACGCAACTTGCCTGTCTGGCTGAAGAGTCGTGTTAATTAGAATCAGCTGGTTAAGTTACTAGTTGGAACAAACATGTGGCAGGACTTTTCTTTTCTTTTTGCCAGATGGACCTGTCGACCTAAAACCAGGGAATTCTCAAGTCACTTGTAAACTTCTGAGGCAGATGTCTATACTGTGATCTTCAGAAAGCAATCAAGCAGGCAATGGTTTGAACGAGTGACACCAGACATCAGTCTTTTTGGCTCTATGCCCAGTGGGATCCAGCAGGTTTCGCAGAATAAAAGACGTTGTACTAAATACTGATTCTTGTATAGCAATTTCACAGTATAAAATAACAAATTCTTCTTATTATCTTGATTGTTATTAAAAAAAAAATCTCAATTTCATTAAAACAACAAATTTCTCGTATATCTTCTATTTATAAAGACTTAACCCTTAGGGCTCACAGTGGCTTTCTCTGACTTACCAAACTTCTGTTTATGGGATTTTGGTTTTGCCTTTGTTCTGTTTTTTTTTTTCATTACTTGACCTTCTGCCACAGACATTATATACACCTCTAATGCTGTGTAGGGTCACTGGGTAGTGTCCCATCAGTCTATGCCATATGTCAGTATAAGAAACTAAAGTACCTGGAGAAAACAGAAGAACAGAAGAAAATACACACAGTGCAGAATCAAGATTTGGACCCCCAACCATGGATGTGCAAGTTCACAGTGCTGACCAACAAGCCATGGTGCTACCGTTTGTCATCCTCGCTTCACATTGTGGACTTGTTCCGCAGTGTCTTTTAAAATAAAAAAAATTAACTAACCAGCTTTTGCACTTACCCCTTACACCATTGGAGTCCATCCATCTGGTTCATATATGTCTACTTGCGACTGTTTACACCACAAATAATTTAGGGATTTGACTGCGACAGGTCTGAACACATTATACACTATATGTTGTATATTTTATTTTAATCGTATAATGGGTTTCATTTCAAGCAAAACAAACAAAAAACCGAGATATAAACAGACATCTTTAGACATCTTCTTTATCCAGAACTAAAACCTCTGCACAGTGCTGAAACTTACAATTTTTAGGTTCTTTGATATCAGCTTATTCTATGAGAAAATACAATACAAACACCACCAGTACCACCATGTTGCGAAATAACTCTTCTATCAGAACACCAGTACTATACACAAGAACATAGTGTTCAAAAAAAACAAAACAAAAAAACACCCACACCCTCACCAACATCAAGGGCTGACGCTACAGCCGAAGCATGACGCGGCTACTTTTTTCTGTAGCTTGTTTTGGATGATTTTGGTTGACTTTCCAGTGGTTGATAGTGTACACATCTTTACTGTTTTCCTTAAATACCTACCTAGATGCATTACTCATAATATTCATGCTGCTTATATCACACAAACACTGCTTCAAATCCATACATCACATCTGCTACACTGTAAACCCGGATTTGATATCTAATTAAACAATCAATTACAATGTACTTAATAATTTTGAGTTTGATTGCATTACTATTAAAGATACGTATATTATACTAATTTTTAATAAAATATACTTGCATTTGATAGTAATGTAATATGTCAATAAATTTAAGTTTAATCGCTTAAAAATAGTAAGTTTTAGCCTTGGCCACGCCTCTTTATCTCCATAGCGACCGAGTTTGAAGTTGATGATTGGCTGTTTCTTCAGACAACACACGAGATGAATGTGCATGCGCCATTTAAGTTATTTCMCCCGCCTGATTCGACCRCAATCAATTTTCCACATCTTCTTCTTTTATTGTTGTTTTCCCTCACTCGAGAGGCTGATTGTGAGCCGTTAAAATATTAGCTCGATAAAAGTTTTATCACCTGTTACTTTGACGCCCATTAACGGAGCTGYTGTAACGGACGCTGCCCCGCATTAACCTCCCGCCAGGTGACTGCGCTGAGGCTGCTTCAAGCAGGTGAGAGCGGAGGGCGACGGGTCGGATTTCTGTACCACAGTCTACTGAATCTGGTGAGTGCTATTGGCGAGAAGTATAAACCTGCTGCTTTTTTTGCTGTATTTTGCATTCGATGGGCTGAGTGTGGCAGTATTGAAACTTCGTTGTAATGTTCAACAATTTGAATTTCACCTGCTAAGTTAGCTAGCTAGCTAACTGGGAACATGAACGTGCATTTAACGTAATTTCACCCGTTAGCTAGCTAACGTGTATAACGTCGTCTTATCACTCTTTCTGCTGTTTTTGAGCAGTACAACATGATGTTTTAATTAGTTTGATGGTCACCTGCAATATAATTTAGCCACCTTATTATTTCATGGGCTGTTTATTGTATTCTTTAAGGATTACTTGGAATTTAACTTTTACTTTAATGGTTTACAGAATGGTTAATTTTATGCACATGACGAAGCAATAACATGATGATAATATTAATGTTAAATGTTTTACTGGCTTGACCATACTCATTAGTATCATGTAGTTATAATGTACTTTGACAATCAAAAAGACACATTACTAAACTTTTGTATGGCATTAACATTACCCAGTTCAAAGTAAATCTCAAAATTACAGAGTGCAGATGCATATTTGTGATAAATTTGCTTAAGTTCCTGGTTTTTATTTGTTTTGTTTTTGTATTGCAGGTGACAGGAAGAGATGCTTTGGAAGTGTAAGTATTGCCCTGTTAACTGTGAAAAGAGAGCACAGTTATTTAAACATTATAGGCTAAAACATGGAAGTT
>QMIH01000794.1:215176-247650 GCA_003987875.1 Clarias batrachus | reverse complement strand
ATCAACTTGGAATTGAGTGCATTAAACGTTAAGTAATTAAGTGGAATAACTGGACAAAACATTTATATTATAAAATATTTTAAGTTGAATAAACTTAGTCTTTAAGTTAAACTTACTTAAGTTTTCATTACACATTACTTAATTTTTTTAAGGCAACCGGTTTCCTCAAATTTTTTAAGTAAATTCAACTTGTCTGGGCTTACAGTGTAGGCTAATTCAGTTTGCCCTGTTTCCCAACATATAACCTTCCCTCCAAATAATTAAACGGAGCCCACTTATTAAATATGATTTTCCCACAACATACAGTGCTACTCAAGTTACACGACTTATTGGCACGGCCTAAGTATCTGACTGACATTTTTATATTGTGGCCACAAGTATTAACTATGTAACTCGAGCCCTTGAATTAGCATGTTGTCATGCTTAATGAGAGCTGGTTGGTAAATATCTATCTTTATGACTCCAGTGCGGTATGAGTGTGTTTTATTCTTCTTTCTAAGGTTAAAGTGTAATATCTTTAATCAATAAGTTCAATTCTGGTTATGGAAAGCTGTTAGGCACAAACTTTCTGAAAGTCCACTAACTTTAAAACTCCAACGAATCCAACCTGAACAACATTTGCCCCATTCACACAGAAATGGTGCTAAAAAGGCGGCAATAAACACCCTCAATATTATGCTTTGAAGGACTGGACTGGCCTTTTGCTTTCAGAGTAGGACTGGCATTTAACTCAACAGCATGATGTAAAAAAATTTCCACTTATACCGCAGCATTTAAAACAACAAAGGCGGGTGAAGTGAGTGTTGAGGTATGAGCTACGCACATTACTTACCACAACAATGATCTCCAATTCCATGTTTTTCCTTTTTAACTTCACCCCAGTCATATCCCAGATCAACTAGCTTCCGGAAAAAATCTACAGCGATGGAAAATAAATTCACCCAGCAAGCATACAAGCTAGCCCACAAGTCACCAGTAGAGTCTCTTTAAGTCATTTTCAAGCCATCCCCATTATGTCTGAGGTCCTAAAGGTGTCCCTCTATTAGGTTTCTAGCCCTGGAGATTTTCCCATTAAGGCTTTAGCCATGAGGAGTTCCCCATTAGCTCTCTATTCTGAAAAACATCTCAATTAGGTCTCCAGTCCTGAAGATGTCATGTTTAGGTCTTTAGTTCTGAAGAGGTCCTCATTATTTCTCCAGTCCTGAAGACATCCCCATTAGGTCTCTGGTCCCTCATGAAGTTTCTAGTCCTGAATATCCAATTATTAGGTCTTAAGTCACAAAGATGACCTTATTAAGTCTTTAGCACTGAAGAGTTCCCCATTAGCTCTCTATTCTCAAAGACATCACAATTAGGTCTCCAGTCCTGAAGATGTCCCCATTAAGTCTTTAGTTGAAGATGTCTCCATAATAACTTTGGTCCCAAAAAATAGCCCTCCCCCCCATAAAGTCTGAATATCTCATTAGGTTTTTAGTCCCAAAGATGCCCCTTTTAAGTCTTTAGTCCTAAAGAGTTCTCCATTTGGTCTATATTCAAGGACATGTTGATTGGATCTCCAGTCCTTAAGACGTCCTAATTAGGTCACTAGTCCTTAAGATGTGCCCATTAGTTCTCTAGTCCTGCAGTCCTATCTGTGCCCACAGGGTTCAGACTGGCTAAGTTATTTAAGGGATGTAAGTGGAAACACATGTGCACACAACCTGAATAACAGAGGCTTTAAAGTCGGGTTTGTATTGACGAATCATCTCCATGCTGAGCTTCTTTTATGACTTCTCTTATGGCACAGTATCTGCCACTGGTCGCTTTTGCTTAGTGGATGGCCAGTACAGACAAACCCATGGCCTCGATATTTTAATTCAGGGACCACGTTTTTATTAAACAATAACCAATGTGTTACCCCAGAGCCTCGCAATAATCACCGCAGGGGAGGAAAAAGAAGCACAGTGAATTAGCACATGGAAATTGAGTAATAACCCGAGTTACATCATCTCGCTGCTTGTATTTGTTCTAGTTGCACATTTCACACTGTTGTTTAATAACTACATGCAAAATAAGAAAGAATTGTCCATACATAAAGGAAATTATTATGCCTAATAACAGCCAAGAGGAAGGTTGGAGGAATGTTCTTCTTATGTCAAAAGCATTCATAAAGGCTAGCGAGCATGGAAACAGATGATTATAGAAATAATATAAACTAAATAAGAATAATTTTTAAATATATTTTGTTTAAAAGGTGTTAGTTTCCCCAGAGTATTCAAACATTTAGTAAACGTAAGCATCGTGTTTGTGCAAAAGAGAGAAACTCCTCCAGAATTCCTGCTGTTACAGGAAAATTTATGAGCTGGTGATTGATTGTTTTCCCAAACCAGCACATCCCTAAGTACTTAATTCCCTTTACATCACAGAAGTGTCCTAGTTTGTTTGCCCTTTTATTAAAGGATGACGATTCACGCTTTATATCCATCCTCAACATTTATCATCGTGAAACGAGCCATCTGTTTCCATGCTCGCTCCCCCCCCCCCCCTTCCTTTTCAGTTTAACAAGACAAAGCAATGCAGCTTGTCAAGTTATTGATAAATCTGGATCCTGAAAATGAAGACGTAAATGTTTTCACATCTTCATGTTAACGTTAAGCTCGGAATAGACAATTCACCTGCTGTGAGTAAGTTGTAAGAAATGATAAAACGATTTTTTTTTCTCTTCAACAAAATGAAACTGAGCAAAATGTAGGTCTTGGGGTATTGTATTATAAATCATATTCTTCATCAATGTATAAAGCAAAGCATGGCATTGGACTAATATACACTCCCAGTGCTTTATGTTTTTAATTTTTTTTTTTATCTTGGTCTTTAATGCAGTGCAATTTTGAAAATGACAAGGAGAATAAAAAAAAAAGGCAGGTAGTAATTACGGACTATTTTCAGAGTAAAACGGTGATGTTAATGGTACTTTGGAAATGGGAGCATGCCCATCATGACCCTGCTGGAAAAAAAACAACATAATATGTAATAAAATCGGCAGAAAAAAAAAAAAAAACGAAAAAGGAAAAAAAAAAACAGGACATTGACAGCGGCACATAAGCAGCACAAACCAGTTTGGATCAGCAGGTTGAAGCTGATTCAGCGATGGGACAGAGGAAACATGAACATGATGCAATTTTGATCTTTTTAGCTAAAATACTGTATATGACTCACTGAAAGTAATTGCACACAATGTTAAATGGATAACAATAAATAACTCTTGGATGTCAGGTTTTATTGTGTAATCACATGACCGTGGCGTGAGCACTGTGTGTGCGTGTGTGTGGAGCTAATCTGAAACGCCACATGAGGAATCAATCACTAGCCCTGGTGTCTCTTCATGGACCAGATGAACCCAAGATGTGCTGCGAGCTTTGTGTAGAATTGGGGCAGAATTGCGACATCCCAAACACCAGCGGGACAGCTTCCACATGTGCTCTTTATATTCCTCTGGCCTGAGGTGAAAGTCTAGGCTTCCTCGGTATGGTTGACTACTGAACACACACAAACATACACGTCCAGGAGAAACCAGTATAAAATTACTCCATTTGTTTTGCTTCCACCTTGTTTGCTTATCGTTACTCTGATGTCCTTCTCCTACGGCTTTTTGTGTTCAGAATCATTTATGCGTTAGAGGAAATTGTTCACATGCTTTGCAACTTTAGATGTTTTTTGGTGACCCATATACACCAGGTGCATGGTTGGTGTGTGTGTAATCATTTTTTTTCTCGCAAATATCGTCAATGTCGGTTTTGCAAATGCACTTGACAATATTGTTCTCACAAGAACTGTTCCAGAACAGCTGACCTTCATGTCTTAAAATAACAACAGACAGTTTCTGTTGTTACTTAAAGTCCTAATGTACTATGTTTTCCAATCCCTCAAAGCACACACACACACACACACACACACACACACACACACACACACACACACACACACACACACACGTACTCACACACTATACTGTAGGCAATTTGGGGAGTGCCCAGAGAAACTAATTTCACTGGAACTAAGAATCTCAAACCTGTTCCAGGATGACAAAGTGCACAAAGAGAACTCCACAAAGATGTGGTGTGTTAAGAAGCTGAGTGTCCTGTGCAGAGCCCTGACTGAGCTCAAACCCTCTGAACACCTGTGGGATAACCTGGAACTGGAGCCGCCTCAAAAACCCAACATCCCCTGAGACACGCTTGTTAAAAGCCTTGCCAGAAGAGTGGAGATTATTATAAGAAGTGGCACTGCAGTGTGGCAGTGATCCAGACGCTGTCTGCCCTCTTTACCTGTCTGACTCATCCTGGTTCCCCTGCTTCTCAACACATCGGCCGTGTGGAGTCTCCTTGGTATGATTGTGCTGACCAAGGACAGCTCCACTTTACCATGAAGGTGGTCCTGGCCTTGAAGTCTGTGTGCATGGAGTTTGCATGTTCTCCGCATGATTGGTGGGTTTCCTCCGGGTACTCCGGTTTCCTCCCACAGTCCAAAATCCCAAAACATGCAGATAAGGCTAACTGGCGTTTACAAATTATAGTGTGTGTGTGTTTGTGCCCTGCGATGGATTGCCAACCTGCCCAAGGTGTATCCCGCCTTAGGTCCTAAGACTCCTTGGATAGACTCCAGGCTCCCTGCGACTCTGTATACAGGATAAAGCAGTATAGACAATGAGTGAGTGAGTGAGTGCTCCCAATTTGCCTGTAGTGTGTGAGTATAAGGCAGCACTGTGGCTTTGTGTGGCATCTTGCACCTCTGGTGTCTGGGTTCGATTCCAGCCTCGGGGTTTGTGTGCATGGAGTTTGCATGTGTGCTTGGTGGGTTTCCTCCAAGTGCTGCGGTTCACTCCTACAGTCCAAAGACAAGCAGAGTAGGCAAATTGGTGTGTGTGTGGATTAGCACCACGTCCAGGGTGTACTCCGCCTTGTGCCCTAAGTCTATTGGGATTACGGCCCCCTGCAAGCCTGTTTACAGGATAAGGCAGTATAGGCGATGAGTGAGTGAGTGAGTGTGTGTATGTGTGTGTGTGAGATTGGAACCAATGGCACTTTAGTCATCTCCCCTAAGATAGGGTCCATGCTCCAGTGCGACCCTGTACAAGGGGTAAAGGGATGAGTGTGTGATTCTGCACAAACTTTTGTACAGTCCAGTATAGTGTATCATCATTACCTCTCTCTTAACTGCATACTTCTCTCTGTAAAAAAAAAAGCATGTGCTTGATGCGGGTAGTTCATCAACGTCACGCACCTCATCCTCTCTCTTTCTGTGTGTGTGTGTGTGTGTGTGTGGGTAGGTGCGTGCGCACTCTTTTAAGGACCTCGGTACAGAGTTTAGTGCACTCCCTTTTTTTTTTTTGTACACACGCACGCACGCACGCACACACACACATATACATACACACACGCGCGCGCGCGCGCACCACCAGTAAACTTGAACACGATCTCCTGCGCGCACACATGCCACAGCCCGCGCGCGCTCACTCCGGACACCGCGAGCCACTTCAGCGACCAGCAGATCAAAGGAGACGAAGATCAAGGTAGAAGAATCCCGGTACAGAGTGTTTGATCCTCCGGATTATGCGCGCGGTGTGACGCTTTCGGCGCGCGCGCGCTGGCTGGCTCGCGCCCGGATGAGTCGCTGCACCGGAATCCGCCGCGGACGCGGCACGCGGGGAATGGGGAGACAGCGCGAGAGCGTGCGGGTAAATCGTTCAGATCATACTCTCTCTCTATCTGCGTGTGTGTGTGTGTGTGTGTGTGTGTGTGCGCGCGCGCGCGCGTAAATTTAATAAGGAAAATAATATGTAATAATAAAAATAATCATAATAACCCCCGCAACAACAATAAGAATAATATCAACAACAATAATAATCATAACAACCATAGTAATTTAAAAAGTACTAATAAAAAGATTTAAGGAATAAATCAGGGAGCTGCAGTAACACTGACACCGTCCATCACCACACTGAGCTGATCCCAGTGTTGCGTTGTAGAATTCATGATAATTTCACTGATCCTATTCTTTTACAAGTAGCTCTTAAAGCCCTCACGTGCTGTACAAGTTTGTGTCACGGCATCTCGCTAACATCTCACTAACTGGTGGTACCGTTGCCTCACACTTCCAGGGTCGAGGGCTCGCTTCCCGCCGGTGTGCATCATGGAGTTTGTATACTTCTCCTTGTGCTTGATGAGTTTGGGTTTCCTCCTCATACTCTGGTTTCCTCCAACAAAAAAACAAACATGCAGAACCTGCTTGATCAGGCGTAGAGTGGGTGAATGAGCGCGTGAGGTCCTACCTCCGGAGGTCCTATTAATGAGAATAAGTAATCACCACTGGGTCCCTGCTGGGTCCTCGGTCCCTAGTTGGAGTACCAGATTCCTACAGTAGATAAAGGGATGGAATATAGATTGCATTAACAAGTCCAGTAGAATTAAGACTTAGCGTGTAGAAGTGTTTATTTGTCTCATTATGGCTTTGCATTAACAATGTTCACTGTAAAGGGAAAAAAAAGGGATGAGATGAATTGTTCTATTGACCTCAGACCCATTGGTCTTGAGTCATTTTATGTGAAGAACATATAAATGAATAGATTTTCAAATGTGTCGAAATTGTAGGTGCTGTGTGTATGTGTGCTGTCTGTGTGTGTGTGTGTGTGTGTGTGTGCGTGTATGTATGCTACCAGTCAGCAGCCAGAACAGCATAGTATGCATGCCTTAAGTGCAGGAAATACAAATACAACGATCAGCTTCAGTGACAAGCAGAAAGAGCTTGTCATTCAATCCGGGGACACGTCATTCCTCAATCCTAGTCTGGATTATGCGTTCATGTTGACGGTCTTGCATTTGTATTTTTTGCGCTTGAGACATGTATACTATATCCTTCTGGTTGCACATACACACAAACACACACTTTTGGTAAACCTCGTGTGTTGTACAGGTTGGGACGAACAGGTTTGGATCGATGTGTTGTGTAGACTGGCATAGATACTGGAAAACCAGATCTATTCACAAGGGCTCCTTTCATCTAGACTAGCATGAACGTGCTTAATTTCAAAATACATTTAAAGAAATAAACATATATATAAACATTTTCATTTATATTTGTTCAAGATAAACGTGATTTTTTTGCACCATATTAACCATTATACTGTTTGCTGTCGATATTGCTTGTAATTACGATATAGTAAACATCTGTTTGAATAACAACTGTTCAATATGTTTAACTACATTGTTGTACAGTACGTGGCTGTATAGATTTCAAAGAGAGCCGTGAACACTACACGAGTAACAAAAACACGAGGGTTCATGCCTGCGATGTACAATTGTTATCGTAGTGTGATGTAGTAACCCCTAAAACATTGCTGCATTTCTCACTGTGCCACATTAACCCCTACATTGTAGAAATAAAACCTTGACCAGAATAAACACCTACAAAATGTGTGTGTGTGTGTGTGTGTGTGTGTTTTTTTTTAAATCATGGTGATTATCACAAACAGCATGGAAATAACTCATTCGGTGTTGTGTTAAAAGCCGTAGTGTTGAACTGTGTCCAGTTGGACTCAGCACAATATGTGTGAAGTCATCATTTTAAGTGTTACATTAACTGTGCGTGTGTGCATGTGTATGTGTGTTTGCTGTACTGGGATCAGAGACACTGGGTTGTAAACAACACTCGCATTTTTGTTATATAGCCCAGATGCATTGCATAGCATTCGCCACCGCCCCCCCCACACCCCCAGAGACCGGAGTTTCTTTGGAGTAAATCTCACGGTGTCAATTCACCCAACACACACACTCCCACACAAACACACAAACATGCGCTTTGTCAGCTAGTGCGGTAAAACCAGATCTTCAGCGAAATTATGTAAGCTATGAATTTTTGGAATAACCCTCACTATCAGCTGCAGCTCTCGGCCATACCTTCGAGGCTGATTCCTGTAGGTTCAACCAAGGAGGTGTCTGTTTCTTAGAAACTTTTAGTAGTTCTTAAAACAAACAAACCAAACAGACAAAAGACTGATCAGGCTTAGGGTAGGGTAAGATGAGACAAAAGGCTCAGGATCATCAGGGTGTGGATGTGTTTGGTTTAGGGTTTAGGACAGAACCTAATTTTGCTGTATGGCCAAAATGACCCTGCTTTGTACTGACAGAAAAAAATAGCTGGATGTTCCCTTTCTGAAAATAAATAAAAGGACTTAATATGGAAGCTGTAATTAGGAGAAAAAAAAGAGCTAGAATGTTTGTTCCCGGGGTTACGTCTCTTCACTGTTTTATGTGTTCTCATGACAAAACCCAAACAAGCTCACACACAATTAAAAAAGGTTGTTGGTCTGTTTTTTGTCAGTCAATGCTAATGTAATCATCGCTCGCTGTTACGGGGTATTACAGAGCAAATATTACACAAAACTAAAAACGAAACATCTGCAGTCTAGAGCGAAGAAGCATCTACGATCTATAGCTTTCTGCTTAAGTTCATGTACAACCTTGAAAAGAGATAAACACGGGAGGCGATGGATATGACGGGTGTTTGAGTGCAAGCTAGGGTCTCTTCGGAGATCGCCTTGTGAGACTGAATCACAGCACTGACTAACGCTGCATTGAAAGCAAGTAAAATCTGTGCCGTGGGTGTTTTGGACCTCACACTCTCAATCACTCAGTCATCACTCACTTCGTCACCCTCCCTGATTCCTCCCTTCTTCAGTCTCATGCTCACGTCTCTTCCTCTTCTCTTTTCACAGAACTAAGGCAGCCAGTGCCTCTAACTGTGTCCCTCGAGTGACAGAGGCCACTGTCACACCTGGTGTCTCCACTCACTTTATTCCTCCCTCCTCCGTCTTGCTCTCGACATGGAGCCGGGTGGGTTATGGAGCCAGGGGGATGATCCCCTCATGGAGAGCTTTAACGCATCGGAATTCAACTCTGGTATTCTTTCTTCTCCAATAATGTCAAGGACGATGGATAACCATTCATACAGCATGTCAAATCAGACCTTGCCGTTTTTCGCCAGCAGCATGGTGATAACGGCGACCATATCCTTGATCGTGTTCATCGTCGGGCTCGTAGGCAACACGCTGGCCATCTATGTGGTCCTGCGGTATGTCAAGATGAAGACCGTGACCAACATCTACATCCTGAACCTGGCTGTAGCTGACGAGCTCTACATCCTGGGCCTGCCATTCCTGACTACACAGAACGTCCTCTCGTACTGGCCATTCGGATCCTTCCTGTGCCGCGTAGTCATGACAACAGATTCACTCAACCAGTTCACAAGCATCTTCTGCCTCACTGTGATGAGCATCGACCGTTATTTGGCCGTTGTTCATCCTCTGCGTTCCAGCAGGTTGCGTCGGCCCCGGGTGGCCAAAGTGGTAAGCACTGCAATGTGGGCCACATCCTTCATCGTGGTGCTGCCGGTCGTGATCTTCTCTGACGTTCAGGACAATTTCAATTCCTGCAACATGAGCTGGCCAGAGCCACGCAACTTTTGGCCCGTGGCGTTCATCCTCTACACATCTGTGCTCGGCTTCTTCGCGCCGTTGCTTGTGATATGCGCGTGCTACGTGCTCATTGTGGTGCGGGTCAAGGCTTCAGGAGCGCGGACAGGATTTGGGAGGCGCCGCCGCTCCGAGCGCAAGGTGACGCGTATGGTGGTGGTCATCGTGGTGGCGTTCGTGCTTTGTTGGTTGCCCTTCTATGTGGTCAACATCGTCAATCTCATATCCATCCTACCCGAGAACAGCGTGATGATGGGGGTCTACTTCTTCTCAGTCAGCCTCACGTATGCCAACAGCTGTGCCAACCCGATTCTCTACGGCTTCCTGTCTGATAACTTCAGGCAGAGTTTCCGAAAGGTGCTGTGTGTACGCAGGGCAAATGGCGTGGAGGACGGGGAGCCGAGCGCGCCACGCACTGATAAGATGAGCGCAATCGATAGCTTCTTGCCAGTGAGGAACGACCAATTGAATGGACATGTGCAAAAGAACCAGGTTTGTCAATTGTCAACAACACACACACACAAACTCACTCAATAGTCACCTGGTTGATAATTTTGCTATCACAACTGTGTTTTTATTTGACCTTTTTGGCTTAACATTGCTCAAAGCATCATTCACACAGCATCATCATTTAGCAGTAGGAGATACAGCTGGCTAATATTATCAACCATACAATTTTTGCTAGATTAACTAAGTTATAGTGTAATTTAACTATATTTCTCTATTAGTAAGCTAGCTTATAAACTCTCAGAAAGTAAGTTTTTCTACAAGTTCTGAGAATTTTAAAAAGCAGTGACTATGTGTGTCAAATTTACAAGCTAGCTAACTGTAGATAACCCGTTTTATTGCCTTAGCGTAGGTTTATACTTTTCTTTGACATACAGTACATGATAATATTTATCAACTTATACTGTAGGACATTTGTCCAGAATCCAGCATTGCTATTGTGCAAAATAATTGCCAGATAGCTTGTAGCCACCCTGCTAATGTTATGAAATGTTACGTAAACAAGTAGTCAAGTTTGCTAGCAAGTTAGATAACATTATATTAACTGTATCTAGCCTAATAAGTCAAAATTAGTTATTGCGTTTGGTGTCCAGCAACGTAATGCTAGATAAATATATATTTTTAAGACATCAGCTGCCAGGCTTCACTGGAAAGCTAGCTAACTATAAGCCATGGTGGCGAGTTTGTAACTGGCTTATCAGAGACTCTGCCTGTGTGGATAGAGTGGCACCTGTAGCTAGGCAAATTCAGAATGTACGCGTGGGCACACTGAGTGTACAGTATGTGGACATGCACTGTGTGTAGGTGTGTGTGTGTGTCTGTGTGTGTGTGTTTGTGTCCTTTAAATGGATGACATGCCCTTATTTAAAGCTGACGCCTTATCTGAATGGCCCATTGAACACTAACTCGCTTGACGTCAAGGGAGCTCGAGCGTGTGTGTGCAAAACATCACTTTGTGCATCTAAGCTGTATGTGTGTGTGTGTGTGTGTGTGTGTGTGTGTGTGTGTGACATCTATATAAAGTATATTAATTTATACACCGTAACCTTAAAACAATATACAGATGAAGTGAATAACATTGATTATTTTGTTACAGTCGCACCTGTTTTAGAGAGATGGGATATAACAGGCAGCAAGTGAACAGTCAGGTCTTAAAGTTGATGTGTTGGAAGCTGGAAAAATGGGCAAGTTTAGGAATCTGAGTGACTTTCATAGGGGCCAAATTGTGATGGTTAGATGACTAGGTCAGAGCATGTCTGAAGCTGCAGCTCTTGTGGGGTGTTTCCAGGATGCAGGGGTTACTACTCACCAAAAGTGCTTCATGGAAGAACAACTGGTGAACCAGCAACAGCGTCATAGCTGCCAAGGTGTGTGGGGAGTGAGGGCCCATGCTGATCTGTGTCCACCACAGAAAGCACATGCAATAACCATGTGAGCATCAGAACTGGAGCAAAGGAAGAAGATGGCCTGGTTTGATGAATCACATTTTTTTTTCTATTTGTATGATTATGTGGATGGTGTCGCTTACCTGTGGAAGGAATAGCACCAGGATGCATTATGGGAAGAACACAAGCCAGCATAGGCAGTGTGATGCTCTGGGTAATGTTCTACTGGGAAACCTTGAGACCTGTCGTTCATGTGGATGTTACTTTGACATGTAACACCTACCGAAACATTGTTGCGGTTCAAGCAGTGACCTCTTTTAGCAGCACAATGCGCACTCCCATAGGATTTCAGGAACGTTTTGGTGAACATGAACAAAGAAAATCAAGTCGTGGCCCTAGCTCACAACTTACAGGACTTACAGGATCTGCTGATAATGGCTTGGTGCCACAGATGCCACAGCATACCTTCAGAGCTCTCATGGGACTTACGTACCTTGATGGATCAGAGCTGTTTTGTTAGCACAATGAGGACATACCCAATATTAGGGAAGTGGAATGAAAAATTCTAGCCGATATAGATATGCACAAGTGGTTGCGTGCAGAGCAGCCAGGAACCCTTACCCATTCACAATGTCTGTTCATTGGCTGTGCGGGTGGGTGTGTGTACATACTGATGTGTATTTGTGGACAAAACAGAAGTGAGGTTGTGTACATAAAACAATTCTGGAGCATTTAAAGACCTCAATGTCAGAAAACGGTCAACCTAACTAATTAACATAGGCAACACACTTAAAGAATGTGTGTATGTGTGTGTGTTGTTTTTCTTTCTGAAGTTTTCTTTCTGAGTCATTGTGCTAGAATGCCTTGTATAAAGTGTCACTGTAATCCTGTACACACTACCTTATTTCACATGGTGGTACTGCGGTTTAGAAGATGGTGGGTTTTCCATTGTGTGCGTGTGTATGCGTGTGTGCGTGTGTGTGTGTGTGTGTGTGTGTGTGTGTGTGTGTGTGTGTGTTTCTCCTCTCACTCTGGTGACATGCCCTTATTTAGACCCTTCACCTTATCTGATGCAGTGCTGCATGGTAAATCTCATTCTAACTTTGATGGTTTAGTGTGACTTGTAGGTGACTTGACCATAAATTTTCTGCCAGTTGACCTGGCTACTTGAAAGGGACATGAAGGGAAGAACACACGTCGTTTATCACCTTCACTTCCTTACAAACTTAGATCGAAAGAACAGTGACTGACAGCTGCTGTCAAATTTACAATAAAAACTGGTATGGTCTACAAACATCATTAATCCTTTGTAATGCAACCTTTTATGAAATAATCTTTATAGTGAAAAGTATATGGTGTAAAGAAAAGCGTTTATTACTGTTCATAATCTTCACATTTAACCATAATATTGTAAATAGGTTTTAGGTTTTGTAAAATTTGCAGCGTAAATCATATTCTTAATGCTTATAACGGAAACTTTCAATATTTCATCTTCACACAGTTGCTGAAGTACGAAACTAAATTATTTAATTTTTTATTTTAAATTGTGTTTAGTATCAGATCAGTTAGATTACTTAGATTACCATAAAAATGTTAGCGTAAAAAGTACACATTCAAACATTAAGCTGAACACTTTCCAGTTGTGCAAACTTATGCAAACGTTTATGTTATAAACTTCGCATCAAATTGTACATAAACATAAACTTTTAGATTCTGAACAACATTTTAAATAATGGTTCACTACCTTCATTATTAAAAAAAAAGAAAACTATCCATTTAAATGTTTATGAAAACCTTTACAGTATTAACTTTACATTTAAACTTTGACAATCTAACCCTGATATTTTCCTACTATAAAACTGCGATTAAAATGCTAAGTGCAAATACAATGTTTTAATTTTTAATGGCTTATTAAAAATAAGGTTAGTTCATAAAAGTGTCAGCTGCCCAATTAAATGCAGCTAATTCAAAAGATATTGTAAGTGTAAAAACACTGAAAACTTTAATGCCTTTAAACTTTAATCTTTAAACTGTTCAGAACTTTACATTTAAATGTAAAGTTTACATGTAAATCTATAATGTATTAACCTTACACTATAAATTTATAGTATGCATTTATTGTTGAAAGTTCATATTTAAACTTGTAAATAAAAATACTTGTTAAATGTCATATTATAATGCAATTGATAGATGTAAACTTTTTATTTTACTGTTTATGTTGTAACCTTTATGGAACATTTAGGCAATTTCTGTGGCAGTTTTCACATTTAATCTTGACACATTAAACCCTTACTGTAAAGTAATTGAAAATTTTAAGGCAATTTAAGCTTTAAACTGTTTACATTTGAAACATGTAATGTAAATTACATGCAAGCCATTGTATTGTAAACATTTGAAATCCACACTTAAATGTTTACACTGTAAACTGTACAGTTAAGTCCTTAAAATAAAATCTTAGCTTATAAAGTTTTAAATGATAAACTTGACCTTATGTTTTTACTCTGTTTACTTGCAAGGCTGTAGTTCTGGAGGCAATTCTTCAAGCATGGCAGCGTAGTTCTGATGTTATCTCACCCAGGTTAGCGAGTTGGTGGGACTGTGAGGTTAATACTTAGCGGCAGGTGTTGCATTGCTGAAGGCCATAGACTGAAAGTCCACAAGAGCACTCTAGCGTAAAGCACGGAGGCCATATGCAGAAAAAATAAACAAATTAACAGATCAAACAAGTCCCAGACACTAACACACCTTGACACTGTCTGTGACCTGTCAGGCTTCTTCCTTCAGAGGGGCTTTTCCACACCACGGGATTGTTCTTAAATGATCTAAAACCTGATAAGCCAAGTACAAAAAAAAAGGATGCTAAATGTACTAAATCCTAGCATGCCAAAGCATACGTGAGTGTACTTACTCCAGACTAATGACTAGTATACTTGAAGTTTGCTACTTTGGAACAACTAATTTTGTTTCAAGTAATTAAATTGTACAAAAGTACAATTTTAAGTGTATTAAGTATACTTTTGTGTGCTAAGGTGGAACAACTTTAAGTATACTTAGTAAACTTAAAGTATATGGCTGTGTGTACTAATGTACATACTGTACCTGACAGTAATTAATTAAATTAAAGTATATATTTAATGCATTATAAGTACATTACAACATTTTTTTGACAGTGTTACAAATAAATGATTAATATACTATGAATATATTCTTGTTGCAGCAGTACCATGCTGTTATACTTCTGGCCAATTATAAATACTAAAAAAGTACACTGTGTGGTTAATAAGAATATACTTTATTATATCATACAGTACACACAGTCTTCTATAATACTGTATTGCAAATGTGCAATACCAGTACACTAAAGGTGTTTAGGTTAATTTACACACGCCAAATGCATTTTCTACACTATAACATGTTTTTGAAACACATTACATCAGTTATTACGAGGCAGATTTTATTCATGAGTTCAACAGATTTAATTTGCACAAGATTGCAAAAACACAACAGTATTATAGTTTATTTGTCCAACAAAACATCAGATTGTCTTAAAACACACAAATAAAAAAAAATAACTGTCTGAACAAAGACAGACATTAGTATTAAAATATACAGGTACAGTATTAGTTCAAACCTAGTGTGTTGATTCTAGCTGTTACACACAGATCGAGAGCTACAGAGCATTATACCAGAAGCAAAGTACATAAAATTTAGCAATAACCCATTAGACATTGGAGTTGTGCGATTTATATAAGCATAAAAAAAGAAAGTTTAAATAAGTGTCCTTTGGAAATTAGACCAACCTTTCACTTAAAGTATATTTTTCTATAATATAATTTTGGAAAGTGTACTATAATGCAGTTATTTTGAAGTATGTTTAAAGTCTAATTCCAAAATTTGGTAAAAGCATGATGTTAGTATAATTTTTATATACTGTATTAACTGATGGTACAACTTTTTGTTAATATATTTGTAATGTACTATTGAAGATTGCAATATATTAGTAATACACTTAGTGTATTTTTTTTACTGGGGAAATCTAACATGATTTCGGTAACATAACGTTTTCAACATATCTACAACAACAACAAACTTGTTATTCAAGCCTCCAATGGTCCAAGCCCATAAAACCACCAGCTAGTTGTTTTTTAGGGAGATTTTACTGTTGGGTAAACGCCATTGGGCGTTACGATTGAGTGTTATAGACGAGCGCTCACCAACTCGCCTGGAGATATACCACTCTATAAAATCTGAAGTGCAATCCATTTTTTAACGTAACCTTGTCCATATGTCCTTGTCTCACCTAGAGTGTCCTATTACTTTATTGGTTCAGAACAACTTTGTCACTTCAGGTTTGAGAAACACAACCTTCCCAGAAGGCATTACGGTTTACAATTAACTTTTCAAAACGGAATAGTTATTAGAGAATAAAACGTTATATATTATTTAAGAATAATAATTGTAATAACTTTTCTAACATGTGACATAATGTTACTCTGCTGGCAATTTAGCGTGCCAGTCTGACATTGCGCAAAGAAATCCGACCTTGAAAATCACCATGGTAATCATTTCAATTTTCTTTCTGCAAAAGTCATGTCCCAGAGATTGGCCCTAACTATTCAGGCCAAATATGGCCAACGCATATGTGATTAACACAACCATCTTTGGTTGACAATTGACGATTCTCTGGGGTTGAAAGTTTAATCTCAACCTTAATCAGCCTTACAGTACCTGCGTCAGCAAGTGAATGCTTTTCTTCAGATGATACTTTACACCTGGTGAATGAGGGTTTTTTGTGTGTTTCAGAGTGTTAGGTTGCACTGAATTCGGCATGATGGGAGATTAGAAGGCAGGGTTAGTGCTGGGTTTCTGTCCAGTCCTGGGTTACATCAGTTTCCTAATAATTGTAGGTTATGATAGCTGACAATTTTTTTCTACAAATTCTGGAATAGTTTACAATTTACCTCACACTAGAAACTTCTATTCAGTGTCACGCCAAATAATTTTGAAAGAACATTATCATAATTAAAGATAAGCTTACTACTCAAACAAGAGTTATGAGGCATCACATCAATATATAGGAAACCCTTTAATTTGTTTGAAAAAATCAACAATTTGACCAAGATCTGTACATGTGAAAATTTCAAGATGGTTCTTTTAGGTCCATTTTAGGTCCAATAAAGATGGAGTTCAGACCTCAAGATCTGCTTAGGTACTCTGTTTAAAAAAACCCAGAATGTTACCCAAGAATGTTCCCTGGACCTACAAATATAGTTCTTAAAACATTACACAAACCTTGTTAAAATGTTATGATCAATACTGTAGAATATGAAAAATGTTCCCAGAGTGTTAACCAAAACATTCCCAGAACATTCTCCAAAAGGTTAACCAAATCTTGCCCTGAACAGTCTCCAAAACATTAACTGAAGCTTTAACCAAAAAAATCCCAGACTGTTCTTCAACACATTAACCAAAGCCTGCCAGAACATTACCCAAAAGGTTATCCAAATCCTTTTCAGAAACGTCCGCAAAACGTTAACCAAAATGTTTCCAAAACATTCTCTAAAACATTTGAGCCCAAAATATCCCCCCAAAATTTCCCAAAATATTCTCTAAAACATTAACCAAAATGTTGCCAAAACATTACTCACAAGTTTAACCATGATGTTCCCAAAACATTAACCAAGACATTCCCAGAACATTCCGCATAAGGTTAACATGGCATTCCAAGACTATTACCCAAAGCATTAACTAAAATGTTAACCAAAACCTCCCCAAAATGTTCTCCAAAACATTAACCATAACATTTCCAGAACATAGCACTGTCGCCTTGCACCTCCAGGGTGCAGGTTTGATTCCTGACCGGGTTCGATTCCCGCATGGGGCATGGAGTTTGCATGTTCTCCCCGTACTTGGTGGGTTTCCTCCGGGGACTCCGGTTTCCTCCCACAGTCCAAAAACATGTAGGTTGGGTTAATTGGGATTACCAAATTGGCTGTAGTGTGTGCATGAGAGTATGAGTGTGTGATGGATTGGCAACCTGTCCAGAGTGTACCCCACCTTGTGCCCTAAGTCTCCTGGGATAGACTCCAGGTCCCCCGTGACCCTGAATACAGGAATAAGCGGTATAGATGATGATTGAGTGAAGGTGAGTGATTTCCAGAACATTAACTGAAACATTATCCATAATGTTGCCAAAACATTAACCATAAGGTCCCTAGAACATTACCTAAAACAATGACCAAACATTCCCAGGATGTTCTCCAAAATGTTCCAGATATCCAGAGAACTGCACAGTTTAACATTCCAGGAAACAAAAAACAAAGTTTTTACAAAGTAAATTCTGCTAACCTAAAAATGACCCTTCATGACCCAGCATTTGCCAGTAAGAAATTTGCTTTTACTAGCTAAGTTTTTTTGTTGTTGTTGAGATTTTTGCCAGTATGAACATATATCTCTTGCTTTTATTCACAAAAATGTTTTGATGTGGCACTGAATTGAGTGTGGAAATTACAGATGATGAAATATCCCTATTGAAGCGCTACACTGCGTGAGCTGCGTTGTGTGCTCCAGGTGTATACCATGGTGCTATTAAGCTAGCTAACGTTAAGCTGTTTAACCACAGTAACTTATCACGCATGCGAATACACTTCTACACTACTTTATAACAACCTCTGTCCTTAATCATCCTGAAATCATCATGCATGATGTAGTCATCTTATAGTATTTCATATATCCAACCTCATTTGCTCTGCTTAACCATTTCCCTAACTACTGAACACCACATACTGTACATTTATTCATCTGTTACCATGTGTACATAGGCTCAGCTTTCTCTTACATACGGTATCCATTATGAAGATGAGAAGATTAACATTGCTCTATGTTGAGGGTCTGGCTTCGTTTTTGACGCAATCATGGCTTTAAAAGTCTCTACGCTATAATATTTGAGTAAAGTTTGTGACTAAACAGAAAGTGTGTCAGAAATGATCAGTGTAAGAGCATAAGCGTGTTTTGTTGTGTGTGTGTGTTGTACAGGGTTGTCGGGGTTGTCTTGTTGACTCTAATGCTAATGATGTAGGCAGATGTGTAACCGTCCATGAACAACAGCTGTCATGTTCATATTTCATGAGAAACGGATTTCCTTAAAAGGTCGAGAATACTGCGCTCCAGCGTGACCTTTTCGGTGTGTCGGTTAGGCATGCTGGGAATGTACTGCAAACGCTCGGTATATGGTAAATAACAACATCGTCCATTCTTTTCTTCTTTTTTTTTAAGCTGTGTGTAAAGCTTTTCTGACAAATGGATCTTTGTCATAAGTCTCTTTTTCTGCTGATTGTCTCCATTCCTGCATGCACGTGTTGATCCACTGTAAATCACCAAACGTATTCGTCACACTGCAGATTTACATCAACCGGGCCCCTTGGCATATTTCTTTTCCCATATGTCCCGCCGTGGGGTCTGTATAATAATCCCCAATCTTACCCCCCCAATACACAAACACACACGTATACATCTCCCATATGATGTGAGCGTGCCTCGTTTGAATAAGGTTCAAAAGTACAAGCTTTTAAAATGAAACCAAAAACCATCTTAATCTCACAGTGAGCTGTAAAACAGTGAAAATAAAATCCCAGCCTGCGAGCCAGAACTGAAAAAAACAAAACAAACGAACAAATCCCAATTATGTAGCAGAACGCTCGTCCAAAACACATTCATCACTTCGCGAGTTGCAACACATGCCAGAGTCCTCTCACGTCTTCTCCTCCTCTCACATATTATTTCCTCCTCTCACATTTCATCCCCTCTCTCCTCTCACGTCTTATCCTCGCTCTCCTCTCATATCTTTTCCTCCTTTCACGTCTTATTCCCTCTCTCTCACATTTTATCCTCTCTTTTCTATCACGTGCTATCTTCTCTCTCCTCTCATGTTTTATTCTAAACTCTCCTCTCACGTCTTATCCCTCATGGCTTATGCTCTTGAGCCTTTTTCTTTCCTCTCACATCATCTTTTCTTTCATCTTTTTCTTCCTTTCCAGTCGTTCCTCTTCTCTTACATCTTTTCCTTTCCTCTCACGTCCTTCTCGACCCCTGTACATTAGTGATGGGTCGTTCGTGAATGATTCCTTCTTTCTGAGTGAGTCTTTAATGTGACTCAAAAGAACGAGTCGTCTCGGAGAGTTATTTGTTCATTTTCTACTGGGCGCGCATGCGCAAAGCATCGCAAAACCTCAGTTGGTTGTGTACAGGAAACAGAAATGAGTCGTTACCTTTGAGTCTTTGGTCCGAATCGTTCGTTCTTTTGTCACGTGACTCCCTTAGACATACGCAGTGCAATAGATTCAACAGAACGAACGACTCGGACTAGAAGATATGAGAGGTGAGCATTGTAAGATTTTCATTACTGGGACTATAGCCAAAATTAGTGTATGTGGACGTGTTATTTCTGGTCAAAAGAACAAAATGAACTAAATGACTCAAAAAAGATTTGTTAATTTTGCTGAACGAGTTTTAAAGAACCGAGTCACTAAAATGATTCAAACTTCTCATCACTACTACACATCCTTTTCTTTTCTGTCTTACCCTCTCTTCTTACATCTTTCCGCTTCAATTTCCGCTCGACTTATTGTTTCTTTCTTTTCACATCTTTTCCTCATCTCTTTGCCTCTTCTTTCACCTTTTAATTTTCTTTCACGTCTTTTGCTTTCCACGTGTCTATTCCTCTCCAGCTCACTTTTATGATGCTGGAAGAGAAACTTTCTCATTCTCATGAGCGCAAGACACATGTGGGTCCCTGCCAAAGGGAAAAAAGCGAACATAGAAAGATTTGCTTTCTGGGGGGATGTTTTTGTTCTCTACCGTGTGTGTGTGTGTGTGTGTGTGTGTGTGAAAGAGTAAGAGTCTTCCCAGTGGATCGACTTGTGGAATGCAGAGGGTTATGCAGCACATGACTTCATCAGACTGCTTCAGATTTACACGCTGGCTCTGTGTGTGTGTGTGTGTGTGTGTGTGTGTGTGTGTGTGTGTGTTGATGTGAATACATGTGGTATTTGTCAATACTTGTTGATCCACACGCATTTTTATGAACCATTATAATGATAATTCCCTCAGGAACTGGCCACATTCTTCTCTTTTGTTCTGTTCTGCGTCTTTCCAGGAGTGTGTCCACATCTGGATTCTTACAGTATACACACCAGCATGGGCATCTAGTCATGTGTGTGTTCATGTGTATGGTCATGTGTACAGTATGTCTCTTAAAGCCTTGAATACATTGTATCATTGTTAAATTCCTACCCGATTATACAAACACAGGACACGTCACACATCCGAAATTCACTTCACTCCTATAGCTTAAAAAAATATTGTTTTTTTTAGCCTGAAAGATAAAGCGTGCGTAGTAGGGCTTCGTGTAGAACCTCGAGGGCTCGCACACCGACAAATGGGTGTTTGTGTGCTTAGACGTGGTGTTTTTTTTCCCGTTTATATCGCCACCTGTTGGTCCGCCGTGCATAGACCTTGTGTTTTTGTGTTTCTATCGCCATCTATTAGTATGGCATGCTTAGGGAGCGTAGGGTTTTTTTATTTGTTCATATTGCTACGTCTTGGTTCAGCGTGATTTTGAGTCTTTTTTTGCAGTTATATCTCCCCCTTTTGGTTCAGACTGCGCAGACAGCGAGTGTTTATATCGTCACCTGTTGGTTCGACGTGTTTGGAAAGTGTGTTTTTTTTCCCATTTGATTGATGCTAGTATGTCTTCCCTCCTCTCTTACCCAAAAAGAATATGACCAATATGCTCTTTAGGCTCCTGGCTAAGGATGGCTGTAGCATCACCCGGGAACTGAACTCACATCCCTGTGAACCAGAGTACATGTGGACTAGGTCTGAAAACGGACCTTTTTCACAGGTTATGGCTGGGTCTTGTACTTGTCCTGTTAACGACTCTTGACTGAAATAGACAAGATCGAACCAGGACCCTGGAGGTGAAAAACGACAGTGCTATCCACTAAGCCACTGTGCTGCCTTTGTAATAACTACACCTTGAAAATATATGATGACTGAGAGGGAAAAGGGATGATTTTTGTCCTTTTTGAACAAAAGATTTGACATTTGAATTGACTCCATAGCCATCCTGGCCTGAATCAAGGAGTTATGATGGAAGACTGAGAAATTACTGTTCTCGCTATTGACTCTGGCTGATAGAAAAGCCTGCAGAAAAAAGCCAGGGAGTGTTTAATAAAGTGGGAAAGGGTGAAAGTCTTGGAGTGTAACACCAGCTTTAGACAGAATCCAGTTTCGCAATGGCCGAGCTTCTGAAGCCGAGCAGACAGATCCAGAGGCTTCACAACTCAAGTCTGCCAAATCTGCATAAATGTTCAAGCATTCAGAACATACTCCATAGCTCTTTATTGCCACACTCCCATGCAAACATGCATGCACACACACACACTCCACTGACTTGTGTAATAGAAAGCTGTTTTGCTGTCTTATTATTCCAAAGATTGGGGTTTTGGAGCTTCTGATACTCCCTAAAAACATGCTGGTTAGTGACAACAGTTAACTTGCCCCTAAGTAAGTACTGTATTAATATAAGTAAATATTTCAAAATGTATGCTGAAGCTTATGTAGCATGCTGATTTGGGCCACACATTTGGCTCACTTCTGGTAGAGGTGTGCTTGTGTTATACCGGATTTCCTCCGTCAGTCAGTCCTGTACAGCATGTCCACCAGATAACAGCTGCTTAAACTGACCTAGGCCTGGGCCCGAACACGTTTTGCTGACTGGGACGGAAATCATCAAACGTCCATACAAGGTCACAATCGTCACACATTCCTGTCATTACCAGAACATTCAGTCTTTATAATGACAGAAATACATGTGCAAGGGGGACAAGAGTGCTTAACCATGCACACACACACACACACACACACACACACACACACACACACACCTGGGTAATTTTTTAACAGATTATTCAAGGGGAAAAAGTGGATGATTTATTTGTAATAGGAGTAAAGCAGACTGTGATAATTCATTAGAGTTAAAAGCATGAATAGAAACTTTGAACTTCTGCTGAATTACATTAAATTAAGTTTAAGATTAAAATTTTTTTTTTTTTTACTAGATTTAAAATATTATGACTTTTTTCATGTTCATTTAGTCATCGGCAATTCCACCAGTCACTAACACACTCTCCCATCACCAGCCTGGGACGTCCAAGGATATCACGTGTTTCCTCTGAGACACATGACGCCTGCCAACCACATCTTTTTGAACTGCGTGCTCATGCACTGTAGGGAGTGGCTTAACACATACTGTAGAAGATAGCCCATGATTATTTAGCATTGCGAATGATAGTAGAGTGCTAGAACGCCATCTCTCGAGAAAGCTCAGCCAATCGACTCTCTCTAGGCTCTGGATGATGGGGCAAGCTTGTTACTCTTGCGCTGCTAATAAGAAACTAAGACATATACACATAGACAATATACAGTATGTTCTTACATCTAGCCTCATATATTTGAATATAACAGCAGCAAAGTATTCAAAGATTTGCTTATGAATGCTAATCCAGAGAAAGTGCTGCCCAATTACAGTAAGTGTATAAATTTTTTAATTGCGATGGGAACCTGTGACATTATTTAATCACAAACGCTCTTATTTATTACAGATAATATATGCATAGTTGGAAAGTTTAAGTAAGTTTGAGTATTTGTTTAATTTGTAAAATACTTTTGAGGTGATAAATAAATATTGGCAAACATCCTCTTTGCGGCACGGGGGCTTTGTTGTTAGCACTGTTGCCTTGGGTCTCCAGGGTCCGGGTTCAATCCCTGGAATTTGTATGTTCTCCCCGTGGTTGTTGGGTTTCCTCCAGGTGCTCCGGTTTCCACACTCCCACTTCCAATTGCCCATAGTGGATGGGAGGTTATACCACGATTATACCATTGGACTACAGAGGTTTATAGATGGAAACATCCTTTTTATGAGATTACTTGTTTAAGAAGCTAAATATTGCAGTTTAAATCGCAATATTTGGCTAAATGTTGTTGGTCTTTTGCCTGCTCCCGGTCACAGCAGACAATCCAGTCCACACATACAAGCTTGGCACAGGTTTCTAAACCAGGTGCCCTTCCTGATGCAACCCTCCCATTTTCTCCGGGCTTGGGACCAGCACTGAATACAGTGGCTGGGGTTTAGGCACTGGCTGGGAAACAAACCCAGGCCTTAAGCATGGCAGACAAAACACCTCCCACTGAGCCACCAGTACCCTGTGCCATCATTTTTATACATTTATTTTTCCTATTAAATCATACAACTCAA
Organism: Clarias batrachus; assembly: GCA_003987875.1. NCBI lineage: Eukaryota > Metazoa > Chordata > Actinopteri > Siluriformes > Clariidae > Clarias > Clarias batrachus. The sequence continues at coordinate 223,937 of QMIH01000794.1, read as the reverse complement.
TCGGCAGATTAATTTATTGCAAAGTAATTTCTAGGTAATTTTCTAGCATGCTAATTTGTGTGCTAGCAAGTGTACTTTTACACTCAATGGAGGATTTTTATGTAGCTGTTGAATTTCATAATATGTAAAAACCTTAGAATTATTCATTATAGCCTAGCAGGGTTCTAACACATTATGCAGGGATTCTGCCTTGCATTGAAAGGAAACAAGGGCTTTTTATGCCACTGAAATTCAATATATGAAGCAGTTTTGAATAAAAAGTAAATAAATCTCCTGGATCTCAGACACTACCTCCAACCTTATCCAGTCAATACTTACAGGATAATGTTTTCCTTTCTTCCTGGTTAAGCATAAATAACAGCTGTAAATTAGAGTTCATTACAGGAAAAATCAATGCAAAGAAAAGGTCAAAAAGGAATAAAGCATATATATTGACCCAGACAGCTGAGCATACCTTATCTATAAGAATCTGGAAGAAACAGCAGGGCATGCTGTTTGTCAATGTAAGATGGGTCGTTCATCGTGAACTTCAGATCCAGATGTTATTGAGGAACACATACAACTGGAGATAAATGGACTTAGGACCATGGCACCAGCCTGATTATTCTTGTCTGCTGTTTTATTATCGCTGTACCAGTGTGTACTGTGAGGTCAGAGGCGTTCTCGAGACAGCCCGGTCTGCAAAAATAACCAGCCTTCCAGAAAACACATTCCTAAAAAAAACTTGTTCAGATCGAGCCAAGGTTTGTGATGAGGACCAACATGGATGGATTGAAAGAGGGATTGATGGATGGATAGAAGAATGTATTGAAAGGGGAATGGATGGAACAATCAGTGGAGGGATGAATAGTTGGATGAAAAGACGGATGGACAGATCTAAGCATTTCACTACATATCGTACTGTGTATGAATGTGTGTGTGTGACAAATAAAATTTGAATTTGACAAATAAATGAATTACTGAATAGATGGATGGATGGATGAGTGGGTGGATTGATAGATAGATGGAAGAAACTATGGATGGTCAGATGTACAAGTTGACTACCAGTCAAAAGTCTGTACACACCTTCTAATTCCATGGTCTTTCTTGATTTTTCTTTCTTTCTACATTGTAAAAAATGCTCACACATACACACACTAAACTCTAAACTCCTTTGAACAGATCTGAGGAGCTGTTTGCTAATTGGTCATTTCTGAGGTTGGTAACTAAATGAATTTTTCCTCTCTTTCCTGAGAAGGTCTTCACGAGAGCCAGTTTTATCATTGTTCTTGGTGGCTTTTGCAAATGTACTCAAGAGTACTGTTCTTGTAAGTACTGGGATTGGGAATTTAATTGACGGACAGTTGGAGTTTTTGGATAGCTGGATAAATGGATGGACTGATGCATGGCTGAAGGAAAGTGTGGATGGCCAGATGTTATGTACTGTATCTATGTGTGTATCAATAGAGGGATGGATGAAAGTATGCACTGGTGGACATATGGATGGATAGAAGAATTTTTGGATGGATGGATGGATGGATGGATGGGTGGATGGATGGATAATATTGTTTAGAGCTGATACTAAGACCCTGAAAGTGAAACTTTTTTTTACTTGGAGTTCTATTTGAAACCTTTACAGGATCCCCCCTGGGAACAAATTATAGGATGCTAGAAAGAAACTCTATTGTTCTAAAAGTGCATGCTGAGAAGCACCTAGAAAAAAATTCTGATTGAACTTACAAGGATGGATTGTTCTGGTGAACTATAGTTGATAATGCTTTTACAATATTCTCAAATTTTGCTAGCATAACTTCGTTGTGCTCTTTGAGAGCAAATATTATTAAATGGAATTTTAAGGCACGCTGTCTAGTTCCAACAGGGAAATGCAAGATGCTGATAGTTTAATACTGATTCTCAAAGTAGCCAATAAATAGTGACTGAATAAAGTAATAGACTTTCTTTTTGAGCAAGCATTTGGAAGTGTCATGAATTAAATCTCACTAAGTTTTACTTCTGTACCGGAGGTCTGCATAGCATCTTATACATTAACCTTGTGGTTTGTCTTTTTTGTCTGTCTCATTGGTTCTCACTTTCCCTGGAATCTGAAGTATGATTCATTTTTCCTGTCATTTGGTCTGTGCTTAGTACAAGCTCACGATTGATCTTGTTCCTGTTAAAGCAGATGTCACATGTGTTCGCAGAATTAAATTCATCTGAATCAATTATGCCAACTCCCAGACCACCCGATGATCGTCAGACCAGAGCTTTACGTCAAACTTTTTTTTTTGGGTGATGATATAGTCGTATGTATAATTTATTGAGGACATTTTATATGCAGTGATTTTCTTCATCTTCATCGATCGTTTCTGTGATCGTCTCAGGGAAATCAACAAAGTCGAGGCTTTGCAGCATTACAGATCAAACACCTTCTGACCCAGAGTCAATTTACAGTCCTCTGCTCAGATGAACACTTCATTATAAACTAGCCGTCCAAATCAGCCAGGGGCACAAAGGAGCTCATCTGCAGTGCCGGATGAATGTGAATAAATTGTCTTGCAGGTTCTCGTTCCTGCAGAGGTGCTGTTTCATTGCACTTCATTTTATGGTTGTTGTTGAAAACAGGTTTTCATACATGTGTTTGTTTTTATGAATGTGGCTGCAAAAAAAGACAAACGAAAATACATTTATCTAGCATTTCCTATTATAAGAAGATTTACTCTATAAATGCCTCCATTTCTTCATATTTTGCTTCCAAAGAGCCAGTCTTTTTATTTTTTTTTAATGTAGTCTTGAGAAATAGTTATGCAGGCTTCCTGAAGGACTTCTTTGTCTCTTGTTTTCAGTCCAGTCCCTGTACCTGAGCAGTGTCAGAGGAAGGGTTTTGTTTGTTAAGCTGCACAGTGACCTACTGTATGAATCATTCAAGCATAATAAAACGCATCTAAGTTAAGGCATGAACCAGTGAGAACCAGGTGCAGATGATGACTGATGATCAGGCTGGTGATTAGTACACTGCTGATGCTCAATGCTGAGTGGTTGGAACGGACGAGAGGGGAAATGAGGTCGCTGATGTTGTTACATAAACAACCGATTTGTAAACGGTATCTATAGATGCTTTGCAGCCTGCCACAGTAAAGCATTTGTTCCCATTTCTTTAATTGAAGCTACATCATTTAATTGAATTTAATATGTATAAATGAGGAGTTCTCATTTTGCACAGTGCTGTATATGATTTTTACCTTTAAATTTTTATTCGATGATTGATGATTTTTCTTTTTAGAAAAAGCTAATTACCCTCCAATTTTCGGGAAAAGCATTTAAAAACATCCTTATAATTGCTTAGCTAGAATCTCATAATCAGAAATATTAGACACTTGCCCAAATGTACAAAATCAGAATTAAGAGCTTATTGAAGATGGACTAAAAAATTAATGGTCTTGTTAACATGGTAACGTGAACCAACAATCCCTCGATTTTTTCATAAACTCATTATTACTAACAGGCAGACATCACAGGGCGATATGAGACCTCATTTCATGCCTGTGATGCCCTTGAGCTTGCATGCAAAGACTCGGTCAGACACAGGTCACATCTTGGTTCCCTATGATTAGATTTCTAAAAGTGAAATGTGGAGAAAGGGCACTGCTGGCCTTTAAATTTATATGTCTAGCTGTGTTTGAGGGGATTGAACATTTTAAAAATGAATGGATAAATAAATAAATAAATAAAAAGGTTAAACAGCCAGTTAAAAAATCCTGTGTTCGGTGAGCCATGTGTGAGTCAGTTTACACCTTTGTTACAGCAGGTGAGAGAAAGTAATATAGAAAAAATGACTGTGTATTCCCAGGTCTATCCTGTGTACATCCTCATCACAAGCTGTACAGCAATATCCATATGATTGCACGGTCCTGTGTTTAAACCACATGCTGCTTCAGCCCCAGGTTTCCTTTGTCCGTAGCATAGTGACTGTCTCCATGTTCTCGGACAAGCCACAACACTAGCATGGTCAGTTAGAAATTGGATAGTACTATATTTAATAGACTTATACCAAAATATTAATACTACCAATGGAGTTACCGTTTAAAAGGAAATCCTAGCAAAACTGCACCCCAGCATAGGCCTCTTCCAAATGGTTGAGATATCAATTCATGGTAAGTATCTATATATTTACAAGGAACAATTGTTTTCACCACTTGTGTGGTGGGGCAATGACACGAATGGTTTTGGGGCATTAGATCTACTTTATTTCTGGTGTGCTATGAGGCATACTATTTAAAGACACAGCGACATCAAGTGTATTTTGTTAACAGGATGTTTTTACCCTCAACCAAATGGTAGAGATGGCTTAATCAGGTTATGTCGACGATGCATTAAGTGTGGTTATGTTACAATTCATTTTTCAATTTTAAGTTTAATACATTTTATGATTTAGTAATTCGAAATGTGCTTTACTAAAAAGTAAAGCAGAACATTAAAGGATTAGGGAATCATTGGTAAAATCAAAACCATAAGGATGTTCAAAAGACAAAAAAAGAAACTGTACCTACATCATCCTTACAACAAATATACAGTATACATAATTCTAGGCAATACAAAGGGCATAAGCAATGTACAGTATGTTTTATTTTGCAAGTAAATGTTATAATGCAATGTGTCAACTTTAGGAGAAATCACTCTACAGGTCAGATATGCGAAGATCCTCTGTTAGTCGTGTTAAATAAGGTTTCAGAGTGGACATTCAACTGTTTTAATGTTTTTAATTACCTTTTTTTTCGGAGAGGATAAACTTGTTTACACATTTTGTTTTTGACAAAAACTTTTCTATAAACAAGTCCAGTTTGCTAGCCAATCTAATACAGCGTGGCTCAAAAACCTGGGTCTGTAAGTAAAAACTGTGTTAAAAGTATAAGTTACAGCAAATGCTCACATTGACTACTACTACTTGTGTATATACACTGGATATTAGAACACTTTTAGTGTTACTGATGATGTTTCATGCAGAAATGGTTTCAGACTATATACAGATCAGCCCAAAGAAACAAGTCGAGTGGTGTTAGGTCTGTTTTAAATAATATTTTTGGAAAAAAGCTATGAATCCAGGCTTTTTGCTCACACTGTATATCCAAGCAAACATCTCCAGCCCTGAGGCTAGGATCTGGTCCGATGAGCTCCTCAGAGCTAAATCACCTACTGTACAAAAAGGTGTGTGACTGGAATCTCAAAAGAGGTTTACATTTAGAAAACCAGAGACATTTTGTTTTTTTTTACAAGCTGTTTACAGCGTATTTTACAAGCTGCGTTTTTCCATATGCTCATTGAGTCTGCTAGGTGAAATCCCCTCCGCAACTCAAGCTGCTTCAGTAAATCATGCTTTATGGTGAACTATAAGATTCTCAAAGTCTAAATCTGTCAAATTACACAGAAGACACATCTGGCAGTAATAAATCAGCATAATCTGCCGCGTCATTCTCAGCATGACGTCCGGGGCAGTGAGGAGACGTACTATCAATCGGCATAGTTTACATATGGGGAGAACTGGAAGTTCTGGTTTTGTGGTATTTGGGGTATTAGGGATCACTCGTGAAAAATAGCTGATGATGGAGTGGTTTATCATTAGGATCATCTTGCTAAAGGCCATATAAAGTCATTTCGGCTCATTTTCCCTCAATGCTTGAAAATGATCTCCAGCCGGGTCCAATTTCTGAATCTATAACAGCAAATTATTTGTAATTTTATCGCTGATGTGTGAAACTGCTGCTCACTGGTGCGGACTATCATAGGTAAAATGTCTGGTTTCTGTTTTTCCTTGTATGCATGTGTGTCTGTGTGTGTGTCTGTCTGTGGATGGCCAGGTGATTAGATTTACAGTAATAACAAGGCCAAGCTGTTCTCATTATCATTAATGGAGTTGCTCTTGCCATGCTACACCGCTGCAGGCGTAGTGTGTGTGAGTGTGTGTGTCCCAGTGTCCTATGAGTGTATATTCATCTCTGCACATTCATCATTGTATTGTAAAAGTAGACGATACACAGTAATATGTTAAACACACATTTACCACAGAGTGCACATGTAATTCATGTATTGATAAAAAAAAATCTGTGTCGTGCTGTTATGGGAAGATTATCAACAACTGGGTGGTGTGATGAAGCAGACTTCCTGTTACCACCCTGAAACCGTATTGCTTTTATAGGACCACATGACTTTAATGATGATTGCGCGTGATTTTGTGGGTTCTTTTCCATGTCCAAAAAATTACCATGGAAACAATGTTTAAAAACATGTTAAAGCCATTGCATTAGTAACCTGGCTTGTGTGATTTGCAAGTGTCAGAGCTGCTGTTAAGAATAAAAATCAGAATGGAGAATACAAATGTAAAATTAGGAGTCATGGTGAACCCGTGGGAAGGATGAAATCTTAGTTATGGTATTTAGGCGGGGGGGGGTCAATACTTTACGCAAAACAGATAATTGTGCATCTACACGTAGGTGAAGCTATAAAGTGTCCATTTGTCCCGTCACTGAGTGTGTCGTCTGTGTCTCTGCAGGACATGGAGCTGGAGCCACGCTCGGGTCAACCCTCGAAACTGCAACCAGTGAAAACTAAAGTGATTGGCCAGTCCTCGCTTTAAACCCCGCCTCCTGTCCTTTCTGTGCTTTTATCTGTCTCACTGCTATCATTATTATCACTCTTATCCTCTTTCTCTATTGTCTCTCTCTGTCTTTCCGTCCACCCATAAATCGGTCTGTCGTCACTTCCTGTTGAAGGTGTGGCCTCAGACACCGACTCCACCCCCTGAGACTCCGCCCTGTCCTTCGCATGACTGTGGCCGTGACCTCTGAAGGAGAGGATTCTGGGCATGCGGTCCTGACTGGAGCACGGAGGAAGGTGAAGGTGAAGGTGCAGTGCTGTCTTTTACGCTCTGTAGGAGGCGAGAGTGAAACTTTGCAAACTTCTCTGACATTCATCAAGGAAATCAATCGTTCCGTCAGCGGGAGGCTGCGGCGTACCTGCTTCTCATGATTGAACGGAGATGCCAAAATCTGACAAACCTATAGCTTATCATATCTCTCTCTAACAAACACACACACACACAAACAGCTGCTACAACCGATTTGTAATGTTATGTGTAGCCTCCAAATCCGAAACCCTTTCTCTGCTATCAGTTGTTCCGCCTCGTCTCGCACGTTGCTTCCCCCTACAGGACATATTTGAAATGTTTCAACCTGTTTGTTTTCCAGCACCGAACTTGATCCGGACCACAGGTTTGTGGATCTATGCCAAATGATCGATGGTGTGTTCCCCATCATCAACCCTGCATGCTTTCAACACAACAACCTCTTTTGAACTGAATGAAAACAACAGACGTTTTAAAAAACTGAATAAAAATAAATAGTTATGCCTGTGCTTAGCAGTATGTAGCTGAAGTGATTTGTGCAGCTGCCAGGCCGTTGAATTGTCCAAAGTGACTCTTGGTCTGTTGTTTGGACGTATTGCTCAAAACAAAGGTGTGTGATTTGAGACGTAGCCAGAGGAACGCTTGGCCCCGAGAGCCTTTTTGGAAGCCATGACTGTGTGACCCCTCCATTTTTTTTTTTTTTTTACTGAAATGTGAATTTATGTTTGCTGAATTACTATGAGACTTGTTTAAACAGACTGTGATGCATCGTGCTATAACGCACTTGTTGTTTCCTGCCTATTGAAGAAAAAAACGTAAGCTTTAATCAGAGAGCATGGAGGCTACGCCCCCTTCACTGAGACGTAAACCACTTATAAGCTACATCTTCCTTATTAACACTGACAGACCCTGACGTCACGCCCCTTCACTGAGGCTGACACACTCACATAGGCCACGCCCCCTTCACATCTTTCTCATTAAAACTGCAGCTGTTCAGCACACTTCACTGAACCAGCTTACGAAGATCACGCCCCCTTTAACACTTACAAGTCATATCTTCCTAATTGTCACTGACAGATGCTTGGGCCACACCCCTTTCACTGAGACTGACGCACACATTAACATAGACCACACCCCTTCACTGAGAATGACACACTCACTGAGACCACGCCCCTTCACTGAGACTGACACACTCACATAGACCACGCCCCTTCACTGAGACTGACACACACATAGACCACACCCCTTCACTGAGAATGACACACTCATTGAGACCACACCCCTTTCACTGAGACTGACGCACACATTAACATAGACCACGCCCCTTCACTGACACACTCACTGAGACCACACCCCTTCACTGAGACTGACACACTCACATAGGCCGCACCCCCTTCACTGACACTGACACACTCACTGAGACCACGCCCCTTTGGGTATAAGGACGTAATGAGAAAGAGGTTACAATGTAAACGAACTGAAGTGCCTTTTGCGTCTTAAAGGGAAGACGTGGAGTCACAGCACTCGATGTATTGACACACAGATGCTCTGATATGGATTTTATCTTAATCTTTTTATTTTTAACGTGTGCTTTTTTTTTGTCGTCTTATACAACACCCACCACCCCTTTACTGTCTCTATTTGTTGTGTTGAATAACTCTGTATAAATAAATAAATGTTTCTGGATATTAATTCGGGATTGTAATCAAATGTCGACCTGATTGACCTGTTCCTCTGAGCATTATTTCACTGTGTTATGAATTTTCTCAAGTGTGTATATATATATATACTGTATCTGTGTATATAAACCTAAACCCTGCAGTGATGTTCATACATGTCATACACAAGCACTCACACACACACACACACACACACACACACACACAC
>QMIH01000794.1:203258-215144 GCA_003987875.1 Clarias batrachus | reverse complement strand
TCAGGGCACTAAGCAGGGTGCACCATGGATGGAGTGCCAATCTATTACTGGCTACAGATACACAAGCACTCACACACACACACACACACACACACACACACATACACACACACACACACACACAGTCATGAAACCAGCTGGACAGAACATGACAAAATGCCAGAATCTTTAGTATTTTTTTTTTTTATATGTGTGTTAAATGATTTGTTGCTGTACATATCAGAAAGGTATCTCTGTTATTTGTAAAACTCATGTTTGTGTGATATCTTATGTCACACATGTAGAAAAAAATGACAAACGACCATCAAGCTATTGCGAACAAATGCACATTGTGAAACGCTGAATATGATCAGATGCCCAGCTGTGATTAATTTGCCACATTTGGGAGAAAAAAACAAACAAACGAACAAAAAATATATATGCCCCTTTTTATCTGTTTATAGGCTTTAATTTTGCAGAAAGTCTACAAAACAAATTAATTAGACAAGTTGTTCCCTTCCTAGCACTGTGGCCTCGTACCTCCATGGTTGAGAGTTTGCTTCCCTCCGCGACATGCGTGTCTGTGTTTACTCCCACGGTCTAAAGAGTACAAGCAGATTAGGCTAGTTGGGATTCCCAAATTCATGTTTGAATGGGACGGCACGCGTGTATCCTGTGATGGATTCACCCAGGGTGTTTCCCCGCTTACTGCCCCGAGTCTCTCCCGGGACAGGCTTCAGGCTTCCTTTGACCTTGTGCAGGATAATGTAAGCGCTATAGAGCATGAGTGAGAGTGAGGTCGTTCCCTCTGCCAAATTCGTTCCTCCCTTTTAAAATGAATAGGATAAAAAAGGAAAGCTTAAACTCTGTTGTCCTGAAGAAGTCCAGGTTTACCTCTGACACTGGAGACTTCTTCCATAAATGTTGCACAAACATTGTGTCTATGCGATACAAGTCCCTGTAAATAATCCCTTGCTATGGAAACAATAATAAGCACAGTTAAAGGTTCTGTTGGACAAAATAAATCTGCCCATGAATCCAGCGATCATGGCAGTATTAACTCACTTCTGCTTCGTTCCGGATGCCGATCTTTTTTTGCTATTTTTTTTCCCCATGGTTTTAAAAGCGCTGTCGGACGGATCGTATAATTCCTTCAAGAAAATTGTCTCTGTGACACCATATCAAGATAACCTTCAACACTGTGATAAGATCATCATCAGTTATCATGACAGTCGAGTGCAACAGTTACTGTATGGAGAGTGTAATACAGCTGCGCTCTTGTAAAAGCCTGAGTCTGGCACTGTTTGCTGATTTTGGCTCCGTCCCAGTCCTGAGCGCTCCAGATCATGTCTAGTTTATGCTCTTCTCTAGAACATCAGGCATTTCTGATAACGGCGATGACTTGACACAAGCACTGCGTTTTAGCAAACTTAGGGTAGCGTGACGAGGCCTTGTGATCAAATGATACACCAAAATGACTTTTCTTTCAGCAGTTAGCGGATACTGCCTCAACTTCCTGATGATAAAGAAAGTATCATCCTTTACAAAAGCCTTGAGTAGATTCCAACAAAGTGACCTCAATCGGAATGGCTTAATGCTTTCCTAACAGGACCTCTTCTCCTTATTAATCACCATCTGGAACTATTAGGAACTGAACAATCCATTAAGGTAGAGCTGTGGCTCTCAACCCTGGCCTTGGAGGACCGCCTGCCCTGAACACTTCACTCTTTTCCCTGCTCTAACACACTCACTTCTATTTAGTAAAGGCTTTAAATTAGCTTATTAGTTAAATCAGGTGTACTAGGAGCTGGGAAAACACTAAACTGAGCAGAAGAATCACTGAGCTAGAGTCCCATTATAAACCATTTGGAACCACCCTGGCGCTCTTTAAAAAAACAATGCCGGGCCTTTATGAACGTTAAGGTTTCCTTTTGAATGCTACTTTTCCGTACAGTTTTCTTGCTCATTCTAACCTCGTGTACAGCAATCTGTGTGAGACTTCAAATTATATGACCATAGATTTGATTAGTAATAATAATAATAATAATTTTAAAAAATACAGATACAAATATTCTGCACGTGTTGCTGTTACGGTGCTGCAGATGAAGACAGTTGCTCTTTTAATCACAGCTGGACTGAGAAAAAGCTTAATATCTGCTCGCTATGTGCCTGTATTACACACTGTATATCTGCAAACGCTGACTTCTCGTTAAATGACTGAACATATTTACATTGTGTGTATATATGTATACATATGTATAATTTCCTTTTTGTTTAAATAAAATGGTGCATCACATGATTTTTTGAGTTCTCATCCTTTCTTCTGGTTTTGGGATTCTTATATTAACAAGATGTTTATCGAAACTTTATGTCATGAATTAACATGTAAAAAAAGAAACCTAGAAAGAAAAGAATCAATAGGTTGTTAAGTTATTTACATTCCAAAAATAAGACAAAAGAGAGTTATGATTTGTCACTGTGAAACTGTTAAATTAGTGCTATTATTTTTAGTCATTGTTAGAATTCACATAATTAAATATTACGCAAAAGTATTTTTTTGTCATGTTTTAGACATTCACATCGGTTTCCAGTGTGTGTGTGTGTGTGTGTGTATAAAAAAATTATGAGACAAAAAAAAAACCATAACCTGCTTTTCGTGCTTTAACCATTTTTAATAATTAAAAATAAAAGCCAATTCAATTTTCCCCTAATGTGACATCATATAAAAAAAGCCCGTCCCCCAGCCTATTCTCTGCAGGGATATGGGTCAGAAGCTGATAATTTACATAGACACTGAAACAGTGTGTAGGGTGGAGGAGTGAAACAGAGGGAGCTTCAGCTCAGGTGAAACTTCAGAATGAGAATGAGTTTTATGGCCAAGTACATGACCTTAACAGAAAAACCTGCCTAAACACACCACATTATGGGGATAATTATTACTGACTCTCACTCACTCATCGTCTATAGCACTTAATCCTGGCAGTCCATCGTAGGGCACAGACACTGCGGCCAATTTGGGAACGCCAAATAACCGAACCTACATGTCTTTGAACTGTGGGAGGAAACCGGAGTACCCAGAGGAAACCCACCAAGCACAGGGAGAACATACACACAGAGATGGGAATCGAACCAGGACCATGGAGGTGCAAGGCGACAGCGCTAACCACTCCACCACCGTGCCGCCGGTTTAGGATTATTCTTTAGAAAAACAAATGCTCGGGCATGACTAAAACCAAGCGAGGACATTCATTGGCGGAAACAGTCAGTCGAAGAGTCTGACACATCAGGGCAACAAGAACTTCTGTCGGAGATTTTTTTTTTTTTTATGCAAGTCATTTCCCCATTGGTGAAAGGTGTACTTGAGTAATATCTAACAAGCTGTGAGAGAACATTGTAAAAAAACCCGTCATGCAGAATGAACTTTAATTCTTTACATTCTCCTGGTAATTCACTCTTTCGCTTTCTCCTACTCATTCCTTCCTTCATTATTTTTCAAACTTATTAGAAGTAATCTTTAGTTCTCTCAAACCTCACACCCTCTCTCAATGACTTATTTCCTTCTTCTCTGCCAACATAGACAAAACACATGCAGCACAGAAATAAATCATAAACGTCGCAGATAAGATCATCAGTATGTGAAGTCTCTCTCTCTCTCTCACACACTCTATCTCCCTCAATCTCTTTCTCTGTCGATCTCTCTCTTTGTGACTGTGAAACAGGTGAGGTGTCTCCAGGACCCCCGACACAGCGGCCTTTCCTGCACCGTGGGTAACCATCCACACACACACTCACTCACTCACTCACTCACTCACTCACTCACACACTCACTCACTCACACACTCACTCACACACTCACTCACTCACACACTCACTCACACACTCACTCACACACTCACTCACACACTCACTCACACACTCACTCACACACTCACTCACACACTCACTCACACACTCACTCACACACTCACTCACACACTCACTCACACACTCACTCACACACTCACTCACACACTCACTCACACACTCACACACACACTCACACACACACTCACACACACACTCACACACACACTCACACACACACTCACACACACACTCACACACACACTCACACACACACTCACACACACACTCACACACACACTCACACACACACTCACACACACACTCACACACACACCTTGTTTATGTGGTTGCTTTAAGGTCAAAGACACAAGTTTGCTAATAGGCCTCTCAATGGGAAAAAAATATCAATCTTCCACTTCCTGTCTTTCTCAAAAACAATCCCATGTTCCCACACACACTAACACACAAATAGTGACTCTATAGAAAGCGAGCTGGTATGAGCAGTACAAAGAATCTCAGTCTATAAAGATGGGGAATGGAGGTCATACCGTCCCCTCTTCCCGAAACACACACACAAACTTTCTCACACAGTTAGTCTAGGTCACTGTATGATGTTTTTTTTCAGAATGTAAATACCACAGATCGGGTTTTCTCACTCTCATGTCTTCATCAACTTCCTGTCCCCATTTCCCCTGGTTCAGTCACTGTTTCTTTATTAACAGCGTTCCTAATCCTTTCGTTCTATTTAGATTTACTAAGCTTTATTTAGCCTTTAACTGATGAATCATGGAAAGTCTGTAGGATTGAGGTAACAGCTTTGTGTGACTGGGAACAGACTTTAACCCAGAAGACATTGCGGCTTGATTTCCTTTTCAATCCAGTAAAATCCTACGCGCAGTTGACGCTGTTTGATCTGAGACGTCCGTTCTGGTATTACACAAACTAATAAAAAAAATCAGCTCTTATTGGTGTGTGTGTGTGTGTGTCACATCTTCATAACCATTCAGGCAATAAATTTCTACCAAGCTATAAATGCTAAGGTCAGGGGTTCATTCTGTTCTAATAAACCATGTCCCGTGTTGTGAGACAGAACAGGAAGTACAAACATGACGTCTCCTAAAATTAAATAGAAATTACAGACCGTAAATGTTTCACAATGCGGCTTGATCATTTAGGTTTATTTATAGCACAGTGATATTATGTTCTGGATTCTGGTTGGTCAGACAGTAGCTTAGACTTCTAACATAATGCGCTAGTTCTAAAACATTACCGTTTCTATAGTAACGGCTCGTTTACAGGGATGTGTACGGCAGATGCCTCTCTAAAGAGAGAGAATTTTTTTTTTTACAAAGTTTTGAGTGAGAAGTCTCCAGTGTCAGTCAGGAAACTTTTCCCAACATCTTCAAGCTCCAGGAGTTTACAATTCTTCGCGATATCTTAGTAACATGACAGGCTACGTTTTTTTTCTCTTTAAAGAGAGAAGAAGAGTGAGATAATTAATTATACTTAATTATATAATTACATATATTCTCAGTATAAGTGAGGAAAGGAAAACTGACTTGTTCCTCAGACCCCCAACATTAAATGCAACTGAAAAAAGAATATTAATTATTTTATTAATATAATATTTATATTAATATTAAATACTAATATATAATATTACTTCATTAATAAAGAGAAAATAGTAATCAGTGGAACTTTTTCCATATAAAAAGAATAAAACACTCAGGTAAATGATGCTTTTTTCCCCTCAGAACTTAAGTCATGCAAGACTCCATGATTGTGTGACTGGATATTCATATTTAAGTATATTTAAGTTTAAAAATTTAAGTAATCTGTCACACAAACTACACACGCAGTTTCATTCATAATATTATTAAGAATATATTCAAAAACTCCACAGCTACTGTAATGCTAGCTAGCAAATCATTATTCCCTAAGCCATTTCCTTTTCTTATATGCTAGACAAACAATATTACTGAAAAAATTATCCTCTTCATAAACAAGCTAACATCAGTTGGCCAACATGCTTTAACCTGACAAATTTTTAATGCAATGCTAGCAAGGAAGCTAATATACTGTAACTTTACAGAATTTCTAACAGGATCTTTAAATTTTTTTTAAATATTCATACAAGCAAACTTGGCAGTATTTTAATCCTGGTAAAATTCTGACAGGAGTTTTAGGTTTTGCTGCTTGATATTTGACTTTTCATAATGCTCCTTACCCAAGCTAACAAACTAACATTTATTGAAAACTGTAAATGTTCAAATACCAGAAAAACCAGTCAGCTAGCTACTATGTGCTAGCTGACTAGAAAATTTAGAATATTCATAATGAGATAACTACTTTAAAGAATTATATATAAAAAAATAATAAAAATAGTTAAAAAAAATAAAAATAATAATTTACTTACTCATCATAATTATCATCAGCTAGCACCCTGGCTAACACACAGAAAGGGATATGTTGATATCATGGCCTAATAAGATCTCTGACAGGAATTTTGGTGTACTTGATAAGTATTTATAATGTTATTTGCTGAGGCTGGCTTACTATTATACTATAAAATGATTTTAAAAAAATTCTGAAAGGAATTTCAAGTCATATTGAATAAATAAATAAATAAATAAAACACTAGCCAAAAAGCTAACATGCACTAACCTGATATGATTTCTCACAGGAGTTTAGGTACAGGGGAACCACGGATTGTGAATAACCCTGTTTGCGAGCGTTTCGCAAGACTAGCAAAAAAATGTTTAATAAATTTTGACGAAAAACGCCACAAAAAAAAAAGTACTAAGTATCATGTGGCACACACGCGCTTCTTGGTTTGACGCCGGGTGTCACGTGATCACAACCGAGCCAATGGTTATTCTCTCTCGCGCGCTGCAGAACTGTGGGTAAACGTCTCCATCAGCATCCGTGCGAGCGTGTACTGTTTACTATAACACTGTGACCTCGTTTATGCGTGTTTATTTTGTTTGCGTGGGACACACACCAGTTTACCGAATAGAGACCCACCCGCGCACTTGTTAGGGTGAGTCTCTATTCGGTAAACTAGTGTGTGTGTGTGTGTGTGTGTGTGTCTATCTATCGGTATACTCGTGTGTGCGTGTATGTGTATGTGTCCTGTCCTTTCTGGTCTCAATCTCTACAGTCTTTTCAAAGATAAAGTGTATGTTAATTTGTTTTATTTTTATTTTATTTATTTTTTCTTAACAATTTTTATATGGATATTTTTGGGTTGTGGAATGAATCCACAACCCAAAGTTGTGTTGTCAGAGTTTCTGTTATTTTTTATGGGGGAAATTGGCTTTGATATACAAGAGTTTTGATATACAAGCACGCTTCCGGAACGAATTAGTTTCCACTTTATTATTAAAATTATTAAATACATTGTAAAAATAAATTAGATTTAAATTGAATTTAAATTAAATCTGGTAATAACTTCATCACATTGCTTTTACTCAACATTTTGATTTCACTCGGCACTTTGCAGCTTAAACTTCAGGCAAGTATACTAAGTACTGCAAATGTTTCATAAAATTCTGGGGCTATCGATTTAAGACACGCCCTAGTGTGTAGTCATGTTGGAACTGTGAAAGAAACTTTTGATGCTTTAGCACACCGAGATACCGAGAAAATGTACAAAATGTACTAAATTCTTTGGACATTTTCATGATCCCAAATTTGTAGGAACATATAGACAAAGCAAGACCCATAAAGACATGGATGCAAGTTTGGTGTGGAAGTACTTGACCGCAAGACCGCAAGGGAGTCCTGACCTCAACCCGATAGAACACCTTTGGGATAAATTCTTCATCCCTTCTTGTGCAACATCAGTGTCTGACCTCACAAATGCACTCCTGGAAGAAAATTGATGCTGTTATAGCTGCAAAGGGTGGGTCAACCTTATATTAAACTGTACGAATATGCATGTGAAGGCAGGCGAGCGAATACTTTTAGCAATATAGTGTATCTGACAGGAGTCGTGTTAAATGAATGTTGCTAATTTAGACTGTCAGCATTAACTTGTTAACTATCATGTATGCTGGGCAGATGCTGGTTTCGATTTTTTCAGTTATATTTAATAAAAATTAAGCATTTTTGGCATCTAATCCAGCCACCTGGGTTATGCATATTAGACTAAGAGGATATTTGAACATTAGGGCTAATATATATTTTGGCAAACTGGTGGAGTTTTTTGTTTGGTTTGTTAGGTTTTGGCCATATTTTGTGTGCAGGTGTCCATATCAGTATATTTGTCTCTCTCAGTCTCTCTCTCTGTGAGGTGAGATGTTGGGTACAGTCGGTATTCCTCTCTCAGGAACCCTGAGTGCATGTCCTTTTCCAGCTCACCTGGTGGCCATCAGTTCTTCCATCTCACACACATACGCACGCACACAGTTCATCAGCCTGATGAGCGGAAACTCCATTTTATCCCACCACAATGCATATCTCAACATAACGCCCATCACAATATGAAACGTCCTATATAAGCATTTGACAAGAAATCCACACACACACAGACACATAGTTCATTTGCGATTACTTAAAGGTCATAGACAGAATTAATTTAATATGCGTTTTAATAGCTCACCATCCTCCCATGTCCTGTCAGTCACGCACATCCACACACTTTTTCAGAGAGTTTGGGTCTTGTTGCCTCCACAAGTTCAGAAATGGGGGTTACTACGAGGTGTGCGTTGAACTGTGAACAACTTTCATTGGGACACAGAAGTGGTTCTGAGGCAGCAGGGATTTAACGGCATGCCTCCCTTTCAATGGAACGTCAACAAAAATCACTGAAAACATCTTTGTCTAACATCTGTGCCCCTTAATTGAAGATTGTGCGACTGCTGAAGTGTAAGAAGTATACGAATATGTCCTTTGTCTGATCTCTCTTTCACAAAGCCTCCTTTTTAATCAGCAATCAACAAACCGCCTCCGAGGCACCTAACAGAACTGCTTTAATACCTTATCTAATGTAAACTGTTGTCTTGCCTAGTCAGTGCACAGGCAAATGACCACCATTGCGTCATCCGTGTAGGAACCAGTGAATTGCTTTATAGACACTGTGATTCACTTGGTCGGTGCGGAATAGCGAACAGGTCGCGTAATGAGCAGGCAGGCCCTGGACATCCAGCTCATCTGAATGCAAATTGAGAGATAACCTTCAGGGAGCGAATAATCCTGTTCTGCATATTGCGCTAACAAGGAAGTTATGTGACGACCAATTAGAGAATACAATTAGGGAACGAGTCTTAGTCTTCATATGGTTATATTGTTTTTGAATTAATCCTCTTTTTTACAAGAATGTCATTAGGTTTATCGATTAAAATGTAGCAGGAATTTGAATTCATTGCATAATTGGTGGCGGGTCAATGAAAAAGCCACATTCCTCTTTGTGGAACTGATATTTTTACAACCTGTTGAATTAGTTTCACTGTGTCACCCTGATAGAGGAATCTAATGTTTCCAGTTTAATATGTTGGTGATATCTTTTTAAAAACAAATCTAAGCCTGGCAACTGAAACTTGAACTTCTCATGTTTGTTAGAAGCTTAACCATTAATGTAGTGCTGCATGCTAGCTAGCAAACATCTCATCACTCTGTGTTAGGTACTACTGTAGGTACAGTACGTTTACATGGACTCTTAACATTTACTAGTAAAGGGAATAGAACTGCACATGTTCTGCACCTGCACACTTCCACACCTCAGTCAAAACAGTCTAAACTGTTCAGAATTAATCTCCAGACAGAATGAGATCCTTTAATAATCCATTCAGTAGGTAAATATTAGCCATGTAACCACTGGTTCTGATTAAAGTAATAATATTCTTTCTGTGCCAGATTTAGTTTCCTTTCCTAGTCCATATTAAGCCATTTCTGTTCCAATTCCATTCCTATTCTATTTTTAGTCATTATCTCTTTTCTATATAGTCTATATTTCTATTTATTCTAATGCCTACTATATGTCTCAGGAGTTGTTTCTCTGACAATAAAGATTTACTTGCCTACTTACTGTGAAGTAAGTAAAGGGCATTGGTGGATCAGTGGAAGTTAAGTGGAAGTGAGTTAAATTCTCATCCAATCCCCAAACCCCAGCCCAGATTATAATGGAAGGGTTGCATCAGGAAAGTAGTAAAAAATTCGTAAAACAATCCTGTGTCAAGTTGTTGTCCCTTAACAATAATTTGCTTACTTACTAACAAAACAACTCTCTCCTGGCTATGTTTGCTTTAAACTGACATTAATGAGTCTCTGGCTGAGGAAGGAGCACTGATTGGTTCACATTTCACCTGTAGTAAAGCATTTAACCAATCATAAAATTTTAGTAACAAATCATAAAGCAGAAGACAGGATTTATTGGGGAAAAAAATCCTAGTCCTAACCTAACCTAATCTAACCTCAAAACTGGAGAACTGCTTTGCACATTCAAAAAACTTTTATTTTGATGAGAAACAACTTTGAGCATGTAAACATACAATGTATCAGATCAGCATCCGTGTAAACAGTTAAGTTGGAATCCTTTATCGGAATGATTTCAATTGGCTTGAGGAAATACTGGACAGGCTACTGATGTGGTAAAGTCTCAGATCCTGTTTGCTGTAAAGTCTCTATCTGACCATGAACCTGCAGCAGTGATGGAGATGATGGACAAAAAAATAATATCATGCATGATCAGCTTTTTTTTTTCTATGCAGTTCTGCTCTTCCATCCATTGTTTAAATAATACTATAACTTTCACTGTAGTGTTTGTGTTGCCATTCATCAGTCTTTAGCTGACTTGCTGTATTTCTGTCTGGCTCTCTATTTCTCCAAACCTACATCCATTGTTGTACTCTGTGTGTGGGTGTGTGTGAGGGTTTTTTTTTCTTTTTTTTTCGGTCTCCATCTAAATCCTGGCTCCCTGTTACAGTATAAATCAGAACTTTCTCTTAAAACCTGACCCCATCTAGTCTTTCTCACCAGACCTCTGGATCTGTCTTGAGACTATCGAGTGCTTTGTCAATAAACATGTCCAAAGAGCTGCTGACATTCACAGGAGGGGCCCTACAAAACCTTTTTTAAGACAGGATGCTGTCAGGCCTTTTTAAATAAATCTGTGTGTGCATGGGCAGAAGTGCTGAGAGCCAGGCAGATTGCAAGATTCAAGGAAAAAGCTAATGTACAAAAAAGCTCCCAGTAAAATTGTAGTTAAATTCTATGATA
This sequence comes from Clarias batrachus, assembly GCA_003987875.1. NCBI lineage: Eukaryota > Metazoa > Chordata > Actinopteri > Siluriformes > Clariidae > Clarias > Clarias batrachus. The sequence continues at coordinate 204,101 of QMIH01000794.1, read as the reverse complement.
CACTGATATGCCGTAACACTAACACAACAGCCAGTTGAATTAAATAGCATTGATTATTAATTATATACCCGTAAACTAGTGACCGGTTCATGGGTACCCAGAATGCCCTCAGGGACTGATGGCCACCTTGCCGGCCTGATCCCACAGAAAAGCCAATGCAGCACAAAAAATGCTGTGCTGGCTATGATAGAAAGGCACCAGAACTTCCAACGCATCACATCCTGCTGCACACATGGGCCTGACAGGCCAAGGTTGTTGACCCAGCCTTCAAATTCTCCAGATCTCAATTTAATCAAGCACCCATGAGATGTCTCAGACAAAACAAGCCCAATACACAGAGGATAAACACCGCAACCCACAGCACACAAAGGACCTGCTACTAATGCCCCAGTGAAAGATACCACAGCACTTCTCTAGAGGTCCAGTCATGTCCCAAAGGGCCAGAGCTCCCTCAGCAGCCCAAGGGGAATCTAAAACCCATGTGATTATAATGGTAATGGTTATGGTTATAAGTTATGGCTGATTTATTTATAATGTGCTGCCCAAGTGTTGTTCTTGCACAGATATATATATATATATATATATGTATATATATATATACTCTGATGTTTGTCATGTCCTGCTGTTACATCAAAATCCAAGAGTCTGCTTTCAATCTCAATTTCCAACTGGTCACATTGGAGAGAAATTATAACATGCCATTTTAGACAGACATTCTACACAGCTTTGCAGAATAATTAATCTCACCTTCTAAAACAAACACATACCACATACATTAAACAGCATCAAACAGTTTATATAAACTATATATATATATATAAACTGTTTGATGCTGTTTAATGT
>QMIH01000794.1:172290-203223 GCA_003987875.1 Clarias batrachus | reverse complement strand
ATACACAATAAATCAAGTAGTTTTAGGTGGAGGTGCTTCATTTAACACGCTCTCTCACATCTGTTACACACACAGAATGGATACGGTTACTATATGAGCAAAATATATACAACGCAAGCAAAGCCCTATTCTTTCTCCTATCAGCTGTTGCCCAAATGTTTTGTCATTGCACAAATACTCAAAATGAGTAAGTCATAAATCAAAATCTCACACGCACTCACTCTCTCAATCTCACAGCACACACATACAGTACATGCACACAAACAAACAATCACTTCTGTTTCATCCTCTGAATTAGAGCCATCTGGTGTCCGGTGTTGTGCGCCAAATCTGAATCATTTAGACTCCAGGCCAGCACCCACACGCGCACACACACACACACACACGTGGAATGAGACACTATAAGAAACATGTGTCCTACTGTAATAATATTTCTGCCATGTCATTTAATTTCAGGTCAAAACTATCTAAGAACACAGTGTCAAAGAAAAATAATCGACAACGGGTGGTGTGATGAAGCTGACTTACTGTTACCACCTTAAAGCTGAATATTTTCTCATCACAGATGTTCATGAATGATAGGTTTTACTTTGATGATACATTTTCTTTTATTTGTATGGTGCTTTTAACAATTGTCATTGTCGCAAAGCAGCTTTACACAATCAAAGGAATTATTTAAGTTTGTATGAAATGTAAATGTGTATGAATCAAAATGGTCACATAGTCCCTGATGGGCAAGCCGAGGGCGACAGTGTCTAGGAAAGACTCCCTGAGATGGCAGTTGGAAGAAACCTTGAGAGGAACCGGACTCAACAGGGAACCCATTCTCATCTGGGTGAAACAGAAAGCAGGAATTGATCTGCATTTATACTGTGTGTGAAGGTGGCAGGCAGTTCAGTAGAACAGTTGTTAACAGATGTTAATTGAATGTTAATATGGAGTCCAGGTAGTTATTGGAGGCTCAGGTAGACTTGTAGGAAATTCCAGTCCTGAACTATCGAGTGACTGCAGCCGTCAACATCAGTCAAGGCAAGAACCGTCTTCATAGTTCATAGTGTTCCCCAGACACCGGATGCATCCCAAAGAGACACACGGGGGATCCATGTGACGAGATCTCCAACCTGGAGCGGGGCAAAAACTTCACCTACACAGACCTGATGTGGGAATCGACCCTGGTGGTGTGAGGTCACAGTGCTAACCACTACACAACCATGCCACCATTCATAAAATATGAAACTTAACAAACGACCCTATGGGAATCTCACCATATGAATAATTAGATATATTTTTTTAATGAATTTACAATATTCATTAATCAACTGCAAATGACATTTATCCCATTTGTACAACACTGCTGGGATTTGAACTCGCACCCTTCTGATGAAAAGTTCAACTGTCTCTGGTGTTTATGTAACGCATCCCCTGTAAATGAACATTATGAGACATGGTACGTTAATATCAACCTGCACTACTCAGAGCTGCTGTTAAAGAAAAATAATCAACATCTTATGAGCAATCAAGATCCAGAACTTAGCAGCACCGTGATATAAAAAGCACAACTTGACCATCAAATTGCACCAATTAATCAAGCACAAGAGACAGGCTGAATAAGAAGTGCTCTATTATGGGAAAATTCGGAAGAATGGAATTAAAGCCTGAACTTTTAGTCCCTATCATATCAGAACACAGTGCATTGTAATTAGCCGACTTTGGGCAACGTTTCTACTGACAACCTGACAGCTATAAATACAATGGTGGTCTTAGATAGCTGAGAAAAGAAAGAACCCCCCAAAAACAGAACCGTTTGAAAGTGAAGTTTCTCCAACGCAGTTTTTTTCTGTGAACACTGAGATTATTCCAGGACTTAAAGAGTTCCTTGAATTAAAGTTACAGTGCCTTACCTGGAACTCCGAACATCAAAAAACGAGAGAAAGAAACAGGTGAAGGGGGATAAAGATGGAGAGAGTCATTTATCTGTTCGGATATTCTCACATATTTGGCATCAAGTAGAGATGAGCGACGTGAATGAGGTGTGAAAGGAGAAAGAAAAGAATGATTTACAAAGAATGATTTACAGCTGACACACGTTCTCTACTGCCTTGTTAACTTTACAGTGGTTGAGAACATCTTTGAGATCAGCCTCATGTTTTCATTAATGTTTTCCTGATCTCACTTACTTTGTTCTCAGCTTTGTTTTCTAGAAAGCAGTCACAAGTATAATCAGAGACAAAAAGAATCCAGACAATGCTAAGGTACTGTGGTGTTTGACGTGCCATATTTCTGGCTTTAAAGCCTTTGATTTACACACAGTGTGTGGTGGCTGTCACAATGTGTATAGTTCAGCTGAAATCTTGTATTTTGTCTTGTAGCATCCACCATGCCTAAAAAGTCATCCTTATTTCTTGCCATCTTTACTGTGGTTGATGAAAATATCTCCCTCTTTAGGGTCACGTAAAATTCTTCGCTTATACTGTACACGCCATGACTGGCTGAATTGACAAGTCTAATGCTTAACCATTAACATTACTTACTTATTGTCTATAGTCTCGTCTTATTCTATGTACGGTCACAGGAGGTCTGGAGCCTTTACTAGGGGACTCGGGGCACTGGGTGGGACATACCCCGGATGGATTCCTCCGAGGGAGGATACTGGGAGTACCCAGAGAAATGCACCAACCATGGGGAAAACATGAAAACTCCATGCACACAGACCTGATGCAGGAATCAAACCCATGACCCAGGAGGTATGAGGGCACAGTTCTAACCACTATGTCAATGTGCCACGTCAGTGATATTGGTTAATAGCTATACGGCAAGTAACTTACCCTAACAAAGGTATGTTTTATTTCATAATGATTTAGCACAGTGCTGTTTCGAGTACTACCCCTAGTTCATAATAAGCATCATTGTCGTGACAGACGTATGGTAAACACTCATTTAGTCACTTACTTGTATGCTTATACAGGGTCACGGGGGTCTGGAGCCTATCCGAGGAGATGGAGGCGGGGTACACAATAGACAGGGTGCCAATCCATTGCAGGGCACACACTCACACACTCGTTCACACACTACGGACAATTTGGGAACACTGATTAGCCTAATATGCATGTTTTTAGACTGTGAGAGAACACCGGAGTATCTGGAAGAAACCCACTAAGTACAGAGCATGCAAACTCCACACACAGACCCTGAGGCAGGAGTAGAACCCAGGACCTGGAGGTGCAAGGCGGCAATGCTAACCACTAAGACACTCATGGTAAACAAATAATATATATATTTTTAAATCTGTAAACGTCTTATTTCTAACTAATCCCTTCAACAAACTCTTGTTCTAATCGAGAGCCAAAGCTATTAAAATAAGAAGACAGGAAGGAGGAAGAAACCTCAGGAGAAACCAGCGCTCAGCAGGCAGAGTCCTATTTTTCTCCTATGCATCACTGGGGAACTATTTTGATATGTGACAAAATAGATTATTATAGATACTTAAGCGTACAGTTATACTCACGGGTGAAACTGGGGCTGTCCCTCTGGGATGTTTGGTTTAAAAGGTCGGTCAAGAGGAGTTACAGTACTAAAGCTAGACAGCTGGGGGAGATGCTCCATGCCAGCGACAAGTAAGGAATTCAGATAAATGCCACAGGAACAATTGATCCGATTCTGGTTTTAGTAGGGTATTGTCTCTGGGTCTGTCAGGTAGAGAAGTCCTTTAAATTATTGAGTGTAATGAAACAGCTACAGTGTACAGTACACTAAAACCTATAAATAGCTCTGCATGATTGTTCCAGACCACGCCATGTGTTTATAGAGATATTACATGTTTACAGCCCAGTGCCAAATAAATGAATTAATGATGCAGCAGTTTTAAGCATCCTTGAATTTCTTTACAGAGCCCTGGAAGGTATTCACACCACTCCACTTGTCTGCTCTTTCCAATGGCTTCCTGTAGCTGCCTGTATCAAATTTAAAACACTGATGCTTGTCTACAAAGCTAAAAAAGGCCCAGCACCCACTTACCTCTCAGCTCTTATCACACCCTGGACTGCAGCACATTCCCCCTGATCCTCTAGCATTGCACGATTGGTCCCAGCATCTCTCAGGGACAAGGAAAATGTGCATCTAGACTGTTTCCAGTACTGGCTCCTAGGTGGTTGAATGAACTTCCTCTAGAGGCCTGTATAGCCGAGTCACTGGAAATCTTTAAGAGACAACTACAGACCTAGGAAATCTAGTACCTACTGTAGGAAACTATCTGTTTCCTAGGTATTCCACTTCAAAAACAAACAAAAAAAAACTTTCCTACAGTGTTTAACTGCATGTACTTCTAATTACTAACCTACTAAATCACTCACTCATCATCTATACCGCTTATTCCTGTATTCAGGGTCACGGGGGCCTGGAGCCTATCCCAGGAGACTTAGGGCACAAGGCGGAGTACACACTGGACAGGGTGCCAATCCATCACAGGGCACAGACACATACAACGGCCAATTTGGGAACGCCAATTTAACCTAACCTACATGTTTTTGGACTGTGGGAGGAAACCGGAGAACCCGGAGGAAACCCACCAAGCATGGGGAGAACATGCAAACTCCATGCACACAGAGACGGGAATCGAACCCGGACCCTGGAGGTGCAAGGCAACAATGCTAACCACTACACCACCGTGCCGCCGCCTACTAAATCAGTGAAAGGATATTTAATGATGGAAACATAAAAGCACTTTTGATAAAAACACTCTGGATAAAAGCTTCTGCCTAAATGTAAATGTAAATGCCGTAGGGCAACAACATATTTATCTGTATCAGAATGAGATTTTTACTTCCGCTCCTTTTAAACAGAAATAAAATGATCAAGAGAGTCTTTGGAATGTTTTTAAAACAGTTAAATATGCTTTATACAGTAGATATGTATTCGCTCTCCTCTCTGTGTGGATTGTGCTTTTTCAGCAACTAAAGCTTTGAGTTGTCTCTGTGAGCTTTGCACGGTTTGATTGTGCTACTTTCTTCCACCACTCACTGAAAAATATCTCGATTTGGAGAAATATTATTTTCAAGTCATGCCACTGAGTTTTAATTGGGTTTAAGACTGGGTTTTTACTGAAACATTTCAAACCATCCTCGTCCGACTTAAACAAATTGCTGCAATGTCTGGAGTTGGGCTAAGAGCTGTCCAGTGTATTATTAGACCTGGAAGGGTAGTGCTGAACCCTAAACCTCTAGTGGTAAGAAAACATCACTTAAATTCTTGGTGAAGCTGCATCACAAAAAAAAAAAAGTTTAATAGTGAAAGTAGGAACAATTTCTCTCTCTCTCACACACACATACACACACAATTTGATAAGAACTTACAGGATTTCTACTAATACACAATACACAGGTGTGTGTCCATAAGAAAACCATTTGTTAGTGAGACTCATCATGCAGAGGCTTATGTTTGCTAGGCAGCATAAAGATTGGACTTTGAAGTGATATAAAAAGGTCATGTGGTCTGATTGACCCTATCCCAGGGCAATGGATGCATCGGGGTTTTTTTTGTTTTTTTTAAACCCTTATGGTACGGTCATATTTCAGGACTTAAACTGTGAAAGAGTGGTTCTGGAAGCATGAAGAATCATTTTCACACATGAACTGGAAACCACAAGTCGACACTATTTGTGTATTTTTTTACTCAGTCAGTATGTTTCCAGCATAAATCCCTCTTCCATAATTTGCTAGCATTTGGCTTTGTCGATTTGCAACCACCACCTGTGATTTGAACACAGAAATTGTACTACACATAAGGTGCTGGGCTACGCCAAACAGTATGCTTCGGCATTTGACCAAATGATTCGAATGAAATCCCATGGGAAAATTCATATTCTCAGCAAAAATTGATGATGCTGTATATATTTTCCAGTAATCTCTGTAACCCCTTTAGTGTCAGAGCTTGGACACATTTCTGATAATTGCTCACTCAACTTGTTCTGAACCTGCTAGTGTCTGGCTTGTGCCATATCTTCTGCCACTTTATTCCACTGGATTTCACAATGCACCTAAGGTTTAAAGCTTTTCAGATGGTTTGATCATTTTCTGTGTCTTTATTCCTTCCTAGCATCTTCATCTTTTCATCTTGAAACCTCACAGTGACTTGCTTCGTGTACCCGGAAAGAGGACTGATCTAATGTGTCATTTGGGCTGTGCAACCTCTCAAAGTCAGATTGGAAACAGATACACCTGTGAGAATTTTTTAGTATGGTTATTTAGTTTGTATGAGGGAGGGTGATTGTTATTGTTCAGGGGAAAATTATCATGCTGATTGATGCTTGCACAGATGGGATACAAGGGGTTAAGCATGAGCAATGTGTGTGACCCAGAGTATGTCGTGTTTTTGCTAAAGAGTGGAAGCTCTGACAAATATAAGTCTTAAAGTTTGAAACTTCATGTAGGCCTGCATTATTTTCTTGATTCATAGCCTCTTTTACACACCTAATGGTAATTATAAACTGTAGCCCTAATTTAGGTTTAAATAATATATATTGGTGTGAGTGCATGCATGAATACTAATCAATCATCTATGTAGTTTCCTGCTTATTCCTACAATCTTCAAAAAAGAAGAAGGAAAAAATTTGTTCTGACATTTTGAGCAGGCAAGAATGACACCAGCTGCCAAAACCAATGATTGCGCTGCTACTACAGTACATTGAACCTGCCATCACCCCCACCCCCCCGTTTGGTCTACTGGAAAACCTAAGAAAGGATATCACTTAACTCTCTCCTCTCTGTGCCGATTTTGAATCAGAGGTCAGATTGGAAAAATATGCCTTGTGGGATGTTTTATTTTTTTTCCACAGATGTATAACATTTATTATGCAGGACATGAACTGAGAGCTGAGGTGGTAATGCTGTGGGGCCATGATGACTCATTTAACTGCCCAAGATTCAATTTGTTCAGCCATATTTCCCCTTTGACCTTGTAGAGTGGTTTGCATTTTGTCTAATGGTGGGAACATGTGCAACGTCCGAGACCTTGAGGGATTTTATTTTTCCTCATCAGCCCTTAAACTTCATGCCCAGATTGTGTGTTTGTGTGTGTCTGTGACCTCGTAGACCCATATATAGGAACACTTATTGCAAGAGAATGCTTGGTCTCTCACCATCTCCCTGCAGAGTTGAAAAGGGCATGGGAGGGTGATAGAGAAAAAGAGTGAGAGAGCGAGGAACAAGTGACATAGATAATCTGATTTTGCTTTGCTGCAGTGAAGGATAATTAATGTAAGCTTTCCAAACACTTCTTTTAGTTAGTATACAACTAAATAAATAAACGGACAGATTTGTTTAATATTCAAGATTTAACCTTGATAGCTTGATAGCTTAGTCTGCATAGACTGGGGTGAAAAACAAAAACCATCCATGAAATGTTCAAACTGGTTCGATAGAGGTCTTAAGAGATGGGCCGAATGGTTTGCACTGGTTCCAGTGGGGTCTGTAGGATTGGTGACGAGACCTGTTGGTGCTGGTGCATGAAAAGTCTGAAAAAAAATGACTACACTGGCTGGCCATGGTTCACTCAAGAGAGGTCTGAGGAGACTGGCCACACTGGTTAGTGCTGGTTTGAGAAAGGTCTGAAGAGAGCAACCTGACTGGTTCTAGTTGGTTTTAGAGAGGTCTAGGGAGATTGGACAGACTCGGTGGCACTGGGTTGAGAGATGTCTGGAGACTGGCCAGACTGGGTTAAGTAAGGTCTGAAGAGACTGGTCAGACTGGTTGGCAGTGGTGTTACAGAGGTCTGAAAAGTCTTCTCAGACTAGTTGCCACTGGAGAATGACTAAACTGGTTACTGTTGGTTTGAGAGAGGTCAGAAGAGACCAAGCAGACTGGTTCCAGCTGGTTTGAGAGAGGTCTATGGAGACTGGACAGACTCATCTAAGCTGGTTCTGGAGAGGGGTCAGACTGGTTGGAATAGTGCCAAAGAAGTCAGAAAAAACTGAACAGGCTAGTTGGCACTGATTCTTTGAGAAGAATAACCAGGCTATTGGGTACCACCTGTTCCATATAGGTCTGAAGAGACTGGCATGACAAGTTTGAGCTAACAGGGAGTATATAGTAGCTCAAGTGTGGTGAACAGTAAAGCATCTCAGAACACACAACATACTGAACCAACAACTTGGGTGGATGAGCCATAAGAGCAGAGGACCACATCAGAGCCATGTCAGGCAAGAACTGGAATCTGAGTGGAGGTTAACTCATCCAAACTGAACCATCTGGAAGAAGACCAGGTAAAAAAGATATATTTTAGCTGTCTCAGCTATCTCAGAAAATCTGTCAATTCAAGGCTTTCACAACTTTTATTGATGGTAATCTAAACCACTCTTTTTTTCACTTCAGCTCACTAAAACCCATCTTTCACCAGTCTGACTGATTTAGACCCTTTTTTTTTCTGTCGTATTTTTTTGTACTTAAAAACATAAACACAGCTGCATTTTCTAGTTTGTCCAACCAAAAAAGTGACATTCCTGCATAACAATTTCTACTCGGGCCTGAAGACATTAGATAAAAGTTAAACAAACACAAAGCCTTATTGAGGATAGGATGCACTAGAGTAATTCTTGCTGATTAGAAACACACTGTTTGTACAGGAGCATGAATCACAAATAATTAGTTACACACATTTAGATAAATAGCATATTTTTGAGTTGCACATAATTTCTTTCGAAAGAAGCGAGAGCATGTTAATAAACTTTTTGTTCTCCCTTATCCAGAAGCTCAGTTTCATAGCTTGGAGAACAATCACATTTAAAACACTAATAGACCGATGACAGAGTAATCCACAGCCAAAAAAAAAAAAAAAAAAAACACATTTAAGCATACAATTAAGCACTGTTTGTTTATCTTATAGTACACTAGAAAAGAGTCCTAGCTACTGTAACATAACCTAGCTATTTTAGGTAAAGGTAGCTAATGATAAATAAGATGCTTCTCTTTCAGCTAGACTTATTATTACTTATTATTATATTTCTTACAGTTTTCCCAATGATGAAATAAACAAACCTTAGATTTCCCAGAAATGGTATTTTTTAAACTTTAGAAGAAAAACCTTTTTGTAACATTTCCTATTATGAAAGTTTTTTTTTTTTTAATCAGATACAGTGACAGATTGGTTTCAAGTTTGACGGCCATTTTCTTTGATGAGTTGTGACTGCAGTTGCTCAGTGTGTTAAGACTGAAAATACCTCAAACTGTTTTATACCCAAACCTCCATCAGTGAAAGTGGACTTTATATTAACTTCAAACAAGATCAAACATTTTCCTCTTATTGAAATCGTAGCAAAAAGATATAGCACAGATTTAGGGTTATACTGATGGCACCTAGCACCTCCAGGGTCAGGGTTTGATGTCTTGCCATGAGTGTGGAGTTTGCATGTTCACCCAGCGCTTGGTGGGTTCCCCCTGGGTTCTCCCGTTTGCTTCAACAATCTAAAGACATGCCGATTAGGCTAACTTGCGTTCCCAAAGTGCCTGTAGTTTGTGAATGAGCATGGAAATGTTGACCCAGATGTCCTACCATGGTTGTAAAAATGGGAATCTATACAAAAGTCATCAACATTGTCCCTCACAGTCCCTAATTGGACTACAGAGGTTCCTAGATGGATGGATGGTCCTACTATACTGATATCACTCAAATAAGGATGGATTCCTTGTTGAGTCTGGGTCTAATCAGGGTTTTTTCAGGGAGTTTTCCTTGTCCCCATCACCCTCAGGTTGCTCATCAGGGACAAACTGATCATTAGAATTCATCCTTTTTTCCTCACGTTTTTTTTCCACCCAATAGTTATTTATTTATTTATTTATTTTTGTGAAGCTGCTTAGTGCCAGTGACCACTGTGAAAGACGCTATACAAAAATACTTTAATAATTTAAATTGAATGTGCAACAAGCTTCAGTAAAAATAATGAATAAATGATCAAACAAGAGCAGACATTATTACAGTATATTCTGCTCAGCTGAGCAAAAATATCCAACATTCAGCTTTTTAAAATGGTCCCTCAGTTCATATAAACACTTGTTGCAAACATTTCAGAGATTTTTTTTCACTGTGCTGTCTCCTGTACCACTTCAGTTTGAAATATTTCACCAAGCATTTAGGAAGCAAGAGTTAAATGAGTCTGAGTAATGACATCACCCACAGGTTTCTACAAACTCCCACAATGTTTCCACACTTCTGGCATATTTAAAACATGTGGTTTTGCAATCTGACAGCAAAGAACATTGCTGACAAGAGCGTCTACGTCCAGCTGGACGAGCAGCAGATCGAAAGAAAGATTTATGTATGTTTTTTTTTCCTGTTACTTAGTGCTCCTCTAAAACCTAGACTGAAGAGCAAGTTCTTTTCCTACAGCTCCGTATTTTCCCCTTTTCAGAGTGAACTTTTTCCCCCGCAATAAATGCAAAAATCTTCTTACAAAAATATTGTAAGATTTACCCATATGGACATTCAAATATATTTTAGAGTCGTCCATGTAGAGTCTATTCCTAGTCTCACAACCAGGTCTCCGCTTCTCTACAGACTCTGGCATGTTTCAGCAATAAACACAACCAGGATCCACGAACTTTAACACAAAACGAACTTTTATCGACCAAACTAAAAATGGCCATGTGGGTATGTGGCCATAAAGAAATTATCAATAATTTATGAAGTTTTGCAGAATCTGTTCTTTGTAAAATACACTTAAGATAAATGAACTTCACAAATTACTGATAGTGTCTTTGCCAAGTATTGTTTATTTATTTATTCATTATTATTATTATTTTACAACAAACACATTTTGTAAAAGTCTTTGTCTATATCATATTTCTCAAAAACTCACATTGTTCAAACGTTTGTTTTTGGGGAGCAAATCAGATTGCAGTGTTCAAGACCATGAAGTTTATGGCCAGAACAGAGCACAAAACTTTGGTACTTTATCCAGCACATTCAGTGCATGCTCAGACGGCCCTGTACTGAACTTGAATATCCGCAATATGTACTGTTGCAGCTCTAACCCAAAAGGAACATAAGTAGGCGACATGCTTAAAAGTATGTACATCCCTGACCATCACTCCTGTACGTGGCTTATGTGCCAGAAGCACAAGTTTGTCTTTGAATGTCTTTTGTGCGCTGTAGCATTACAGTTTCACTTCACTGGAAATAAGATGTCCAAACCTGTCCCTGCATGACCGTGTGCCTGTGTACAATGTCCATGAAGACATGGTATGTTAAGCTTGTAGTGGATGATATTGAGTATCCTGAACAGAGCCCTTACTGACATCAAACCTTTGGCTGTGGGAGGCCTGGTGTCTATCCCAGGAGACTTGGGGGACGATTAGACCATCGCAGGACACATGCGAATTCAAAGACCCAAGCCACCATGCATGGGAAGACCAAGAGGTGGGAATTAAAACCTGGAGGCCTGACCTCACTAATGCTCCTGTAGCTGAACAAACACTAATCTCCACAGCCACGCCCATAAAAATCTAATAAAAGGCCTTACCAGAAAAGTGTACTGTAGTGTAGTGTAAGAAGAATCTGAAATGAGATGTTACTCAGGGAGATATGGCAACAATGGTCAATTCGCGTTGTGGCAGTCTGGCATTAGATGAGACAAAGAACACTAGTCCAGGGTGCCCTATTACCCAGTCGCAGTCTCTTTCTCTGCAATGTAAACTAAGGTTCAGAACTCTTTCCTCTGCTCTGAAGAACTCCTATAAATTTCTCTCAACTCGAGCCACAAAGCGACTATGTCCTATTTGGCTGTTGGAAATTTTTATACTAATGGTCTTACTTTTTAACTCCTAAGAGGTTGCAGCACCGACAAAATCACAGCACTCCACGTTTAATAATAAACCCTCCCAAAAAGGAAATTTGGTCTCCACTTTAAACCATTCCAGCCTGTTAAAGAGTTATCACACTGAGCGCTTCCTTTATGTTCAATGTACAATACACACGTTTACAGCGTGACTTTGTGTGTCAAAGTTCAGTTGTTATAGCTTGGTATTCCTCGTTGTCCATAGCGTTGTTGACTCACGTCTGCACTCACCAGACGATAACCAGACGATTGATGAGGCTTGGTCGTTCCTTTATTTGTACTAAATAAAACCCCAAGCAGTAAGTTACAAGTCAACTACTGCACAGGGGAATGTGGTGAACAATCTGCAACTCTGATCAACCACAATCTGCAACTGGTTGAACAGCTGATACAGAAGAGCAGTCAACCTGAGATAGTATTACAGAAAATAAACAACACACAGTATTATAGTTTAATTAGTCTGCAGCTTTTCCATTTTACCGGCACCAGGGCCGAATCTGATAGTGTGATATTAAAACATATTAAAAGACAAAACTTGACAAAATGAGGACCTTTAAAATGAGGACTTCAGCTGTCAACTTGCGTAGCACAAAATTGCAACACCTGTTCACAAATTCACATCTGATCACGGTGCAACATCTGTCTGTGCCGAGCCTCCAAGAGAGCGAAACTGTTTCTGAACAGCAGTTGATGGTTTGACTGAAGAGAGCACTTCACTCTCCCTGGCGGGCAGCTGTAATATGATGGGAAGAAATTTAAAAACAAATTAAGAAATCAATGGGAAAATAGGAATGTTAGACATCTGCATAAACGTTCATATTTACACTGACTGGCCATTACATTATAATGCAGAAGATGAAACCCAGCCTGCATACGTGGCTTTTGTCACCTGGGCAGTGCTGGCTCGTCTGGTCGTTGCTTTGCAGGGCCTCTGCTGTGGTGTTTGGATTGGGGACATTGGCGAGTTTCTCACCAGTTTGGATGACCGATCAGTGATTTTGAGCTCTTTGGCGCCATTTCTATTCAACTTCATTCCCACACAAAATTTCAATAAATTCTATATTTTCTATATTGTACAGCTAGTTTTTTTTTCTTAGATTTTCTTATATTTTTCATATATTGTATATTTTGTATTGTACAAATATTTTATTCTTTCTTAGTTCTTTCTTTTTTATTGAATTTGAACCTCCTGTGCACAGGATTGCGAGGGCCTGCAGGAGGCCGGGTCCACCCTGGACAGGATGCCAATCCATCGCTATGGACAATTTGGGGACTCTAATCTTTATTCATTGTTTTTGACCGTGGAGAACCGGGAGGAAACCCACCAAGCACACAGACCCCGAAGCGGGAATCGAACCCTGGACTCTATATCAAACATCTTGTTGCATTTCTTTCCTTCTCTTATTTACTCACTGAACTCAGTGTGACAGGCTGCTTGATCCGCCCCTGTCACATGCCTGATTCGTATCTCATCTGCTCTCGTGACCCTGTGTTAGATGAGATCAGATTTTCTTTTCATCACGCTGTCATGCCTGTCTGTTAGGAAACACACCACGGCTCATTTACGAGCTTATCTAAACATGTCAGATGTGGGAGAAAGGTTCGGTCGCGAAGACAAAAAAAAAAAAACGACAAGAGACACAATAAATTTGTTGGGAAGAAAATGTGTGTGTGTGTGTGTGTGTGTGTGTGTGTGTGTGTGTGTGTGTGTGTGTGTGCGTGTGGTTCGTACTGTGTGTACTCCCAAACTCCCTGTTTGTTTTTTCAGGTCTGCTGTCTGGCACGTTTCGTTTACTTCACACTCGCACAGCTGTGAGAGCCTCGAGTCGACGGCCTTGAGCGTGTCAGGTCACCTGAGACAGAACGATAAGAGTGAAAGAGAAAGACAAGAGTGTTGTCATGTGTGGAGATGAGATACGGTGAGCAGCATGCTGTGTAACTCTTTCTTTCTTTTTTATCTCCACCTGTATGTCTGTCACTGCTCGTCACTTGTCCAGGTGAAAAATCTTACTCTGAATGTTTAAAAAAAAATAAGATAAATCTCCAGCTTGGTTTGTGTGTGTGTGTGTAAAGAATGTGTATGAGAGCTGGATGACGACAGTAGCGATCAGATAAGACAGGCATGTGGCGTATCAGGTTGTGGAGGTGTTTCTCGTCCCCCGTCATACTTTGCATCTGCTCGTGTGTCGTCTCCGTCCAACACCGGTAACAAACACCAAGTAAAACTGGACAAATATCACAAGCTAGTTACAGACTGAAAACACTTTTTTTTTTTCAATAGAAACAAACATTAAACTTGCATGTATTTGTTTAAAGATCATTTCAGCCTGGCATAGAGAGAGAGAGAATAAATAATTATACTGAGTCATAAATCATCAGGACGTCATCTGGGTATGCAGAGTCACACACACACACACACGCACGCACGCACGCACACACACACACACACACACACACACACACAGCGGGGTTTCATAGAGACATGGTGTTTAAATATCTTATCAAAAAAAACATCAGTTACGTTCTTTTGAAACAGGAAGGAAAATAGAAAAAAAGTTGAAATCGATATGACATTACAGCTGTTTCACATATCCAGATAAAAAACAGATACTGCTTTAAGATTTAAAATCAATCAGACCTGAACCATAAAAACTACATTTTTTTCCTCAATAAAAGTAATTAAAAAGTCAAATTTTTTAGCTGATTTATAGCTGTGTCATTCTGACATTTTCTAATTCCAAGGGTTTTTACATTTCTGGTAGAATGACACTCAGGCCACGCCTCCTTCACTGACACACACACACACACAAGCCACGCCTCCTTTACTGGGACTGGCACACACACTCACGCATGCAAGGCACCTCTTTCACAGAGACTGATATACACATAGACCACGCCCTCTTCGCTGAGACTGACACAGCCAAGCCACACCTCCTTCTCTGAGACTGACACACACAAGCCACACCTCCTTCTCTGAGACTGACACACCCAAGCCACACCTCCTTCTCTGAGACTGACACACACAAGCCACACTTGAAAAGAAGATGAAAATGATATGACATTACAGCTAATCCAGATAAAGACCAGATACTGCTTTAAACCGCGCCTCCTTCAATGAGACTTACACACAGGCCACGCCTCCTCGACTTGGACTAACACAGGCCACGCCTCCTTCGCTGGGACTGACACACACATATACAGGCAACACCTCCTTCCTTGACACACAGAGACCACGCCTCCTTCACTGAGACCGACAGACTTTTTATATGTGAGTACAGCAGTCAGACGGCTATTTGGAGAAGTAACCCACATCTGCACACATCTGGCCATTTGCAGCTGGTTGAGAGAGAAAATACATTATGAGATGCTAAAATGTGTTAATTGCTGCTCAGGAGGATTTGAGCAGATTCTCTCTCTCTCTCTCACACACACCTCTTCCTCACTTCTCCGTGCTTCGCTCATCCTCCTCCTCCTCCTCGCCTCTTCCTGTTCAAGTTTCCTGATAATGTGTGTGTGTGTGTGTGTGTGTGTGTGTGTGTGTGTGTGTGTGTGTGTGTGTGTGTGTGTGTGTGTGTGATAGAACCATTTAAAGCAGTAAAATGCATCTGACTCATTAAAAAAGCAATAATGAGATGCTTTAATTACAGCGACATGCTGCATGTTTTCTGAATTAATTTGCATAGTCATGGATTTTTGAGATGTCTTTGATGTCTTTGATAAAAATAATAAGAAAAAAAAATTCATGCTTTTGGCTCATTATTAAGTTTGAATCATTTAATTTATAAATGACACAATTATAGTTTAAAGAACACGTGCAGCTGAGTTTTTTTTTTCTAATCACTTTAAATCGACAAATACTTGTTGTGTGTGTGTGTGTGTGAGAGAGATCTATGGTCAGAATCTTATTAAACCCTTTTGATTAACAGCATCGGTCTGTCTCATTTGGCCAATACATCTGGATTTGACTCCTTTGTCCTCATGTCCTTTCCGCACGTCCTCGGACGAAGCCGCTCGGGTGCGCACAGAAATGAAACAATGAAAGAAAATGAAGGAAGCGGAATGTTTCCAATTTTCTCTCTCCGAGCTCGGGAGCCTGAGGAGGCGGTTGATTGTGGGTAGGAAATGTCAATAGCGAGAGAAAGAGAGTGTGTGCAAACACTAGGAGCTGGTATTGAAGTGGTCGTGATCACTAACGGAGAGAACAGCTATTAAGTTTTACTTATTAACCAGTAAATAAAAAAGAAACTGTTCCGTGGTTGAAGCTATTGTTACAAATCGATTGCAGCGGCTTCAACAGCACCTCAAGTCTCGTTCCGATCCACCGTACGGTACATCGGCAAAAAAAAAACGTATCCGCACTCTCGACCCATATGGAGTTCTTTTCCAAACGTTTTCCCACAATGGTGCGTTCAAGTCAAACCGGGACCGGAATGCGTGAAAATCATGAATGAATGCGTTAAACAGATTGACAAGTACAGAGGATGTCAATCACATTACGGTGATGAGACTATTAGCTCCAGTAAAACTAAGAGTGAGTGGTGAATGAAACGTTTTAAAGTACGCCGTACTGTATGTTCGTGAACGACGAGGCGACTCGGAGCCCACTGCAGTCGTTTACGTTAACATTCAGCCAGTGGAACGCCTGATCCTTGAAAACGCATGGATAACTTGATGCCAATTTGTGGAAGAAACTTCCAATCTGTCTGT
The DNA here is from genome assembly GCA_003987875.1 of Clarias batrachus. Lineage (NCBI taxonomy): Eukaryota > Metazoa > Chordata > Actinopteri > Siluriformes > Clariidae > Clarias > Clarias batrachus. The sequence goes on along the minus strand of QMIH01000794.1, from coordinate 186,695 downwards.
GGAAACCATACCCACAATCCCCTCGCCAGCACCGCTTACTGGAACATTACTGGGAACTCGGCTGGGATTTCTCGCCAGATCCCTCGTACTGCCCTGACCTCGCTCCAAGCCATTTCCACATGGGGAGTTCCTGGGAGGCCAGCGTTCCAGATGTGAAAACTTGATTTGTATCCAAATACTAATGAAGCGCTGTGGTGAGTGCATCAGTGTAGCAAGGGATCGTGAATTTGAACATGTACATACAGTAATAGCTTTGTATGACATCCCTGAAAGAAAATTCTGACGCTTGACCTTGCCGTGACCATGACCCGTGACCAGATCTCATTTGCTTAATAATAATCATACTCACTATAAATGCTCCAAATGTTCAACCATTTGTTTTTGCCACTAATGAGAATGTCAGACAGCCACACAGGCACAAAATACGGTACCTCCAGCACCTAGTGATTGAGACTTAACAGATGTTGGGATTTAAAATGTATGCTGTTTGAGCAGAACTACCTGGCACTGACAGCGCACACATACAGTATATAAAAACATTTCGTTTCTCAAAGTGCTCAATCAGGCTTGTGATCTGTTCACGAAATGTCCAAACCAGCCATGTAATTTTAAGCAAACTTACGCTAAATGCATCCAGATTATATGCACTAGCGCCAATAATTAGCTCTGATAGTCAGTGCGCACACCACATTTTCTTTCTCAGTTATGAGCCAAAGAATGCGGCGTTGGTTCCTAGTGTAGCTTCGGTTGGAAATGCGGTAAAGTCTCAGACCTTTCAGCAAAGCAATACATTACATATTAAGACAACAGTTCACCCCTGAGAGGACGTTTGTTTCTGTATGACACATGGACAAGGTCACCTTCGTACTACACCCCAGCCATTATGTCTGCTAATACCTGTGCAGAGCCGCTTAATAAACCGAATGAAGATTTATTCATAGTCTCATGAATAAATAGGTCTCATATTATGATATTTCCTTAAGTCTGTGTGTTAATGTCTGACTACGCTTTAGTTAATGCTCAGATAATTCACTCCTTTTCCAAATGCACCATTTCAGTGTCTATGTAAATGAGCTACAAATAATACAACAAATTAGAAATAAGTCAATTTGGCATGTATAATATGTCCCCTTTTAAAGTGATGAAATAAAAACAAATTGATGCCCATGTAAATATACACTACCAGTCAAAAGTTTAGGCACCCCATCTAACTCCATGGTCTTTCCTGATTTTTATTTCTTTCTACCTTATAAAACAATCCAATCCTGAAGGTGTCCCAGTAATCTCCTTTCTTGCATATTGTAGACACCTTGAGCAGTTAATGTTGAGATGCATTTGCTACGCATACTTTTTGTACGCATCAATTTTGGTCTGGCGCTCTTCATGAGAACATGGTGCTTCATCATGGTGCTTGGTTGGGTTTTGCAAACAAACTTGACACAATGCTGCAAGAACACGTTGTTCCAGAACAGCTGACCTTCTGGTTTTAAACTAAGAACTGAGTGTTTTTGTTGTTTTTACTTAATTATCGAATGCCACGTGTGTTATTTCATAGTTTAAAATACAGTATTGTTCTAGAAGGTAGAAAAATAAATCCACACTTTAGTTCAAACTTATGAATGGTACTGTAGCACATGTCGATCATTTTAATTAAAATTGTCAGGGCTCACTTAAAAAAAAAAAGATTTTTAAATTTTTTTTATTAATCCTTAGTGATTTATTCTGTTAAATTAAGGTTTATTTTAGTCTAATAACTTTATAACTAAATGATGCACGTTTTATTTCAAATCCTTACGCTTGTTCATGATTACTTGTATTGGCTTGCACACAGTTATTGGGTTACTAAGGAACTAAAGATGATATGGGGTGGGGTGGGGTGGGGTGGCGTGGGGGGGCAGTGAACTGTAATGTCTGTCACGTATCACATTCTGTTTATTCTCCCCTCCCACAACATCGAGATATCCTTCAGTCTTTGTTTTACCTTTGTGTTTTTTTCTCCCCTCCAACGTGCTCACACATGGACTACTGATAGCGAAGGGACAGAGTTCATGAAGTTGATGCGAGAAGAAAGACGCCTCTCTCGTATACCGCAGCTGATAAAAGCGCAGCGTTTAACTCCACACTCTTGGAAATCAATTTTCATTTTCAACACCAGATTACATCCTTAAGGAGATTAGCTTTTGTTTAGTCCTTTTTTCTTGCCTAACACACGCACACACACACTCACACACACACACATAGAAAGAGCTGTGAGGTGTTCATTCAATGAACTCGTATGGAATTTAAAAATTTTTTTCTTGGGTTAAGCAATTAACACGAAAAAAAATTCAACTAATTTAATTTCTTCTCTTCTCATCTATCTTCTTGTTTGTCTGTCTTTCTCTCTCTCTCTCTCTCTCTCTCTCTCTCTCTCTCTCTCTCTCTCTCTCTCTGTGGCTCCCTTCCTCGTTCTCTCCACCTTTTGTACAAACAGTTTAAAAAGATTTACAGCCTGCTGCTGCTATTTTTATTATATGTATTATTCTAAATTGCACCTAGCAGTGTGTGAATGTCTCTGTGTGTGTACAGTATATATGTGTGTGTGTGTGTGTGTGTGTGTGTGTGTGTGTGTGTGTGTGTGTGTGTGTGTGTGTGTGTACATGGTTCCCTGGTGTTGCATCCAGGGTCTATTCCCATAACAATCCGCTGTTCTTTTCCTGCTGTAAAAAGGAAGTTGTGAGAGTGAACGCTTATGACACAGATTTTCGACGCTATAAAAGTGAAGAGCTTTAGAGACACTTTTAAGAGCATACGGTGTTACCAAGCAGCTCCAATCCCACTGGTTACCTGCTAGTTACCCCCTATCAGTGAGAATGAAACTAAAGGCTAACACACACTATCTGAACTGAACTGGTGTTCATGCTGAATCTCTTCCACATATACAGTACAAGCTCAGAGAGGCACATGTAGTCCCCCCTCCCCCCCCGCCCCCCCCCACAAAAAAGAACACCGGCAGTTTTCAGCTCTCAGGTGTTGTATCAGGATTCAAAGACAAAGTGAATGTTTAATGTTTAAAAAATGCTTAATTGTGATTGTAACTAGCTGTGACTTTATTTCACAGAATTCTAACATGCGTTCTGGCATTTCTTAGCCAATCCCCATCCCACATGCAGTATTTTACCCCAAAAAACTTTACATATTGAAATAAAAATGAATACAACCATTGAGAACCATCTTAAAAATAGCATGGGATTAGGTTAACGCTCAGATCCATGAAAAGTAGCTTCAAGTTTCTCCAATGCCTCTAGTCTAACTATCAGTTCTACCAGAATCTGAGAAATAAAAACTAGAACTTTATAAATAGTCATGAAATAAAGTTACAATTGTTAGAAAAAAACTGTTGTAGTTTAAGAGGAAAGTCAGACTTGGAAAAAGTAAAGTTAGAGTTGTGAGACAAGTCAGTTATGTTACAGTTTGTTACAACTTTGTTACAGTTGTGACAAAAGTCACAATTTTAAAAAATTTGAATTGCAAAAAATATGGTTGCAATTGTAACAGAGTCGGAATTGTGAAACTATGTACGACTACAGTATGTGATATGGAAGATCAAATCCAAATTCGTGAGTAGAAGTCTGCATTTGAGAATCAGAATAGTCAGAATTGTGAGGGGGAAAAGTGAGAATTATAAGGTAAACAGTTAAAATTTGTATTAAAAATAAGAATGATAGCAATAACTTTTTAAAGAAAAATTAAAAATTATGAGAAATAAAATCAGAATTGCGAAGGGAAAACGTGAGCATTATGAGGCAATAAGTTAAAAATTGTAAGTGGGAGGGAAAAAGAAGCTAAAAGGTGAGAATTTTAGCAAACAATTGGAAATGGAAAAAAAATCAGAAGGTTGAGATAAAAGTCAAAATTGTGGAGAAAAGGTCATAATAAAATTAGAATAAAATTGAAACTTTTTTGGAAATAAAAAAGATACAATTAATCAAACTTTCGTTTGTTACGTGGTGGACGCAGACTTCCTCAGGATTCTGTTCAGTAGTTTTAGACGTTTTGTGATCTGTAATGAGCGAGCCAGAGGAACAACCTCTGTGAGAGAAATCTGCCTCAGCACCGATGCAGTCCTCCTCCGAGGGATGGTGTTATTACACACGGATCACCGGTGAAGGAGAGGAACACACACTGCAGTACAGCATGAATGAGACACACGGGGTGTGTTTAAGTGAAGTGTGAACATGTTTGGGGAATAATAAAAAGTCAGCGGTGTGGACTTTACAGCGACGTCGGCTCAGTCACGGAGTTAAAGCAAGGTCAAGGTGAGGGAATGTCAAGCAGGCCACGCCCCTTTGTGGTCACTGTAAAAGTTTTTTTTTTCTCTGTCTATATTCAGATTATTTTACTTAACCTTTCATTAACTTTTTTCCTCTTAAAGGCCCACATCACAAACCCTGAATACTGTCGTTTTTCTCTCTTTCATACTCAGTCATCCTCTCTTTCCATATTCTTTAGCATTGCTAATGAGGGAAGTTTCCAGTACATGGCTTTAATTAAAAAATGTTAATCCTACCATGGCGCTTGGACCGGGGCCTTTATTGCGTATGCAGATGGCCAGAAGCCAGTCTGAAAGCACTGAACGGCAGGTGCATATTAAGTTAATAACTATCAGCTCTGGTGCAAAAAATAAAATCAGAATTGCAAGGAAAAAAAGTTATAATTATGATAAAAGTTACAACTGCAAAAACTTAAGTTGAAAAAAAAAATGAATAAAAATATACATTTGGAGTTATGAGGAAATAAATTCACAAGTCGGTGAAATAAAGCTGCAATTGGGAGAAAAATTCAGAATCATTAGCAAAGCGCAAGCAATGAAATTGTTAAATAAAAAGTCAGATTTAGAAAAATTCTAAATTGCAAAAAAAGTCAGAATTATGCAAAAGCTAATCAGAAGCATGAGAACAAAGCCAAAAAGCAAATAAAAAAAACAAACAAATAATAATAATAATAATAAAATATTAGTTAGGTAAGAGATTTGTTTTAAAAATATCAAAATTGTAAAGAAAATATAACATTTTATATAACAAAAAATAGACAATTGTAAAGAAAATGTGAAAGAATCATTAGAAAAGTAAAAATTGCAAAATCTAAGTTATATAAACAGAATTGCAAAAAAATAAAAAATAAATAGCCCATTAAAAGATTGTGAATTGTGAGGAAAATATGTTTTTTGTTGTTGCTAGAATTACAGAATTAGAAGATAACATTCAATAAAAAAAAAAACATCTACACAATAGAGTCAAAATTGTGAGGGAAAACAAACAGTCAAAACTTTGAGGAAAATACATCAGAATGAAGAAGGGAAATAAAGAATGCATGAAAGAAAAAAAATGGTGCAAAAATATTTAAAAACTATTTAACAACAATTAGTCTTCTCTCTTCTATCACACAAATGGCGTTGCATAGTTTTATATAAATGTTTTATTCAGAAGTACATTGTTATATATTCTATTGGTATCTCGGTAAGGAGTTTCCAGTGTCAGCTTTAAGAGGAGTTCACGTGTTTGACTCGTGTCGCACCATGACAGGCTGTGTTTGTGTTCTCGTAATAATTTAAAGAGAGAGGGAACGGGTGTTTATAGCTGCTGTAACCTCCACCAGAACAGGAACTCACCGCTTTAATGGATGTTCCGCAGCATTAAACTCAACTATAAACAGATAAAAACTGTCACGTCTTTCACTGAGGAATAAAATGTAATTGTGTCATTACACCACGTGTTTTTTCCTGCGCGCACAGACAAAATTGACTTTGTGCCACTAAAGCTAACCTGTGCTGCCGCCTTGAGGTCACACAGAAGAATCGCATGCTTTTTATTTTCACTCCAATTATTTTATCTTTCTTTATATTGGACTTTTCTTTCTTTCTTTCTTTCTTTCTTTCTTTCTTTCTTTCTTTCTTTCTTTCTTTCTTTCTGTCTGTCTGTCTGTCTGTCTGTCTGTCGATATATGTAAGGGAGTGTTCCTGGTGTGGTGATCCCTGAACAATTGGACCTGTAGAAGAAATAGATCAGACAGAGGGAAGCAGGAACTCGACACCCGTGAGATGAACCATTTAGGCTTGTATTGAGGGGATTCTGCAGGCACTTGAATGTTCTGTTCACCTTAACACCTTAACCTAAACCTTAACAGAAAGGGATCTAATTATGGCAAATGTACACCATAAACTATACAAAGAATCTTATGAAGAACCCCTTGTTCTAAGTTTTTGTTTGAGTCTAGTGTTTACAGTATATTATATTTCTGTAGGAAACACTGTGAGAGTTTGTGCCTGTGGTAATAAACTGATCACAGCACCGTGTTCTTTCAATAAACACTTCTTTATTGTTCTCTCTGATACACACACACACACACACACACACACACACACACACACACACACACACACACACACAAACACGCATAAAAAATAATAATAATAATAATAATCACACAAAGTGCTCTGAAGGACTGTATTATTGTCTCGAACCCTTAAACATTCACACACTAACAGGAATCTGTCCTTTTCTAAAAACTTTTTTTTTGTAAACATAACACACAGCTGTGAGTCGTATTTGTCCAGCAAAATATGTTTATGTTTTGTCTTTTTATTCCAAGCTTGAACTACAATAATTTTTTTCAACTTGATGTTAATCTAATGATCTTGTAATGTAATGATGTGATCATTTAGTGAAGTGATGATGTACTATTGTAATGATGCGTTGATGTGGTAATGTAATGATGTGAGGTTGTGATTATGTGATGTGATGATGAGATGATGTGATTATGTAATGTAATGATGTGATGTGATGGTGCAATGACATGATGTGATAGTGTGATCAACCATCACATCAAGATGTAATGATGTGATGATGTAATGATATGACGGTGTAAGGATGTGATGATGTGATTGTGTGATATAGTTGTGTACTGGTGTGATGATGCGGTGATGTAATGATGTGATGATGTAATATGATGGTGTAATGAGGTGATTGTGTGATATAGTTATCTACTGGTGTGATGATGTGATGTGATTGTGTGATACAGTTGTGTACTGGTGTGACGATGCGATGATGTAATGATGTGATGATGTAATATGAATGTGTAATGAGGTGATTGTGTGATATAGTTGTGTACTGGTGTGATATGATGATGTGATTGTGTGATGATGTGATGATGTAATTGTGTGATATAGTTATGTACTGGTGTGATGATGTGATGATGTGATTGTGTGATATAGTTGTGTACTGGTGTGACGATGCGTGGTGATGTAATGGTGTGGTGAGGTGATTGTCCGATGATGTGATCGTGTGTTGATGTGATGATGTAATGATGTAATAACAATGATGTGAGGGTATGATATGAAGATGTAATGATGTGATTATGTGATGATGAGATGATGTAATTGTGTGATGATGTGATATGATGGCGTGAGAATTGAGAATGTAATGTGATGATCTTATGGTGTGGAGATGTAATAATTTGAAGATGTGATTCTGTAATGATGTGATCATGTGCTGATTGCTCCTACACTAAAGTGTTCCTAAAGTGTTCCTGCTCAGTGGGACACAGACTCCTCCCTCAGGTCTGTAAGACTCAAGACTTCCTGAAAGGTCATTAGGTCCTCATGACAAGTATGAGAATCAGGCCCACTAGGTGTCTTGCTCATGCCAAGGACAGGATGATCTCCAACACTCTAACCGCCACTACCACGGTGCTCAGGTTGCTAACCAGCCATAATGCAAACACAATGCATTTGCACATAAAAAAGCATTCTGTCCACTTTTATGTGATTCCATAATACTATATAAGGATTTTACAAATATGTATTCCAGAAAGATTATTTGACAGTATCTGTGCCAGTATGTATGTATTTAAACGTCCTTTTGCATCCTCCACTGACTTGGTGTTACCCCAATGTCTGTGGCCCTTATAGGTACAACTCGGGTGTTAACAATTTATACAGTTTTAATGGAGTCCTGCAGTCAGTTTTTGGGGGAGCTCTTCTGGGGGAGCTCTTCTGGTGTTTTTTTTACACAAAGACCACACATTCGTATTATGTAAAATATAAGTAAATGTAAGATAACACAGCAAATCAAATTCTTTATAAATGCACAAGCGTGTGTGTGTGTGTGTGTGTGTGTGTTTTATTATCCAAAGAGGGAAATACATGTGATTGTTTACAGTGACATTCAAATAATTGCATTGCATTTACATATGTAGCACTTTTTATATCCATAAGATACTCGAAGTCCAACAATCGGGATTAGGACAGAATTGCTAATGTGTGAGAGAGAAAGATTTCCATTCATACATGCAGCACAATCACACTTGAAACCTTTTTGAAACCTTTTTTTATCCATTTCTGTCAATATAGCTCCTTCCTTGACTCTCCTGTATACTGGGTGGTGAAATGCTGGAACCTGTCCTAGGAGATTTAGGGCATGAGAAGTAGTACACCCTGTGTTTTGTTTTATTCTCTCTTCAACAGGGTGTCCCACAGGGTTCGGTTTTAGGCGGATTGCTATTTTCTTTTTACCTGCTTCCTTTGGGCAACGTAATTTGTGAGCATGGTATTAATTTCCACTGTTATGTTGACACACAGTTATATGTCAGCCCTTTAGTGTTTTATGAATATAAATGGTGATAGGGTTTTATTTAAGGTGTAGGATTAAACGTACAATTCAAAATTCAAATATTGTCATTTTTTCCTGTCCTGTGTGTTAATAATTTTACTGACCTCAGGCGTGTCATACTGGGGCTGTAGGACCAACTAACCAGCACCATAAACAATAGGAGGGGCTCAGGAAATTAAATATGAAATATCAATCATAAAATGAAGGTGCCCCAGTGAGAGCGCTTATGTACAGGGACCAGAGTTCCCAAACGGAGAGCATGTTGGTGGTTTGATTGCTGGGTAAGGTAGGCCATTATTTCATTTTGTTTGGCTAAATATTTTAAATGTCAGTTTTATCAACTGGAATAAACACAGTCACATGCATTCATTGTTTGACTTTAACAATGCAACGCTAGAATAGATGGAACTTGAGCCATGCAGGGTAAAGGTGTACAGTTTGTGTTAGACAAAATAACTGTGTATGCTCTGTGGGGGGTTTCGATTGTGTACCAATGACCTTAATTTCACAATATCTATTTTCTGAAAAGTTGGCAGCTCTTTTTTGTGTGTGTGTGTGTGTGTGTGTGTGTGTGTGTGTGTGTGTGTGTGTGTGTCAATATCCAGATAGTGTGACCACAGTGGGGTAGAGCATGCGGTTTTTCATACACTTCTCCCGGTCGATCAGAAGTGAGTGTGTTTTACAGCCGATATCCTTCTCCAGCAGCGTCCTGCTCTCCTCCAGCCGAGCCAGAGAGTCACGCGCCTCACGCAGCTGCTGCTGGAGAGCACACAAATCGGCCGAGATCTGCTCCACCTCAACGAGCAGACTGCGCACACACAGACACACAAATACATTATTAATTTTCTTACATTAAATATAGCATAGGAACAGTCTGTTTGTTGTGTGTTTGTGTGTGTGTGTGTTTGTGTGTGTGTGTATACACACCTGAGCTGAGGCTGGTCCCTGCACAGCTCCATGTTGGGTCTCAGTGCTCTGGAGTGCAGTCGTGACTGAGCCACACGCATAGGAGCCTCTTTATCAAACACGGCCTGCTGCAGAGCGCTGATGTTCCGCTCCTGAGAACCGATCTGCTCCAGTACCTGCGCGCACACACACACACACACACACACACACACACACACACACACACACAGAGGTGAGTAAACAAAAAAGTATACAAATACACAAAATATGTGAGGCATCTATTGAACCATCCTTATCCTATTTTTTTTATTCTAACTATTTATATAAATATGTAATTATGTATTTAGCATCAGATCGGAAGTCTCCAGGTCCTTTGAGGTCTCCATGTTTTTTTTTGCGCATTCGTCGAGTTTGTTGCATCTCCGTGTTCTCTGTGAAATCCTTATCCTTTGCATTATGATCTGCAGGTTTTCCATGCTCTCCTTATTCTTCATGCTCTCCATGTCCTCTGTCTTCTTTATGCTCTCCATGTCCTCTGTGTTCTCCACGTTCTATGCGTTCTCATTGACCTTTGCAGTCTCTGTGCTTTTTTGCATTCTCTATGTTCCCCTGGTCTCTACAGACCATTCTTTATGTTTCTCCAAGTTCTTTGTGTTCTCGATGCTCTCCATGTTCTCTGGGTTTTCAGTGCTCTTTGAATTCTCCATGTTTTTTTTTTTTTTTGCATCCTCCATGCGCTCCATGCCCTCTGTGCTCTTCACATTCTCCATACCCTTTGCATATATACATGTTTTCTGAGGAATCCATATTCTTTACATTATGTTTTCCATGTTCACTATGTCCTCTATGTTCCCTGTTGCTTTCCATGGTCTCTGAGTTCTCCACACTCTCCAGCTCCTCTGTCTTCTCCAAGTTCTCCGTGTTCTCTGTGCTTTCCATCTTCTTTATGTCCGTCAGCTTATATGAATTCCGTGTGTTCCTTGACTTTTCTTTGTTCTATGCTCTCCATGTTGCTTGTGTTCACTATGTTCACTGTGCTTGAGCAGTGTTTCTGATTTCTACACACTTGTTAACGGACAGTTTACCTACTGTACAATATTATTACCATATTCTGCTGTATCCCTGTTTTCTTACTCTCTTCAGCTCAGCACGCGTCTCAGACAATGGTATCAATTTAGCTTTTTTGCTGTCTTTAATTGCGTTCAGTTTGAAGAAATCAAAGCAGTTCATTTCTACCAGCAGGTGTGAAAGCACTCACGTCTGTACCTGTACAGGTCTTTCTGGACATTCCTGTGGTACAGCCACAGTTTATGAATACTGTACTTTGTGTGGTACCTGTTTAAGCTGCAGCTCGAGCTGGCTCTTGGCGTGTGTGAGCTCTTGGCAGCGCTGTATGAAGGCCTGGCTCACAGCTTGGCTCTGTGCATGCAGGTCCTCAGCGGTCTCCTGGAGTACGTGCTCACACAATACACACAGCGCGACACTCGCCTCCTCCTCACGCTCAGCCTGAGCCACGTTGCTCAGGGTGAACCTCATCCACTCGTCTACATTGCACACTCTACACACACACACACACACACACACAGGAAGAGAAAAAGTGGGACATTTAGCTCTATAGCCCAAAGAGCGACCGACCATGTGCGTGTGTGTGTGTGTGTGTGTGTGTGCGTCTTACTGATGTTGTGCTGTAGCCGAGGTAGTTGTGTGTTCATGAAGTTGTGTGTTTGTGCTGGTGTTGCGATATCGTCCACACTCATCATCCAGACAGTAGGCTTCGTGCTTATCAGACCAGTCAAGCTCCAGGACCTGCTGAGCATTCCGGTTTAGCCTGCGCGCACACACACACACACACACACACACACACACACACATATATATAACACACTGTATAATTTAGCTCTGGTTAGGCTCAGGGGCAATCACCTCACTGGTCACTGAGAAACATCTCTGAGAAAAATTCAATTTAAAAGTAAAAATAAGTAGCTGGAGGCATTATGCTAATGATCTTCCTTACCTGATCTGAGTGACAGCTTGATCCAGAGTTTTCTTCAGCAGAGCCTGAATGCTCTTAATAAGCTCCACTTCCTGTTATACATCATTTAACAGGTCTTAATCAAGGTTCCCATTTGTAAATGTAAAAGTTAATAACTGGTCATTAATGTTAATAACTTGTCAGTATAATGTAAATAACTTGAGATAATAATGGCTCACTGATGTTAATATCGGAACATTGACATGAACAACAGGTCACTTAATGTTAATGCCAAGAAATTAATGTTAATAATGGCTCAGTAATGTTAATAACTGGTCATTAATGTTAATAACTTGAGATAATAATGGCTCACTGATGTTAATAGCAGAACATTAACATGAACAACAGGTCACTTAATGTTAATGCCAAGACATTAATGTTAATAATGGCTCAGTAATGTTAAAATTCAGACATTAATGTTATTAATGGGTCATTAATTTTAATAACCTGACATAAACATTAATAACGGGTCAGTAACCTTTATGACATGACATTAATTTTACTAATGCCTGTGTAGTGTTAATAATATGGCACTGATATTAATACTAGGTCAGTAAAGTTAATAATGTAACATTTATATTAATAACGGCTCAGTAATTTTAATAACCTGACATTAATGTTAATGGTTATAATCTGACATTAATGGTAATAACGGCTCAGTAACGCAGTTACTTTGAGCAGCTCCTCCTCCACTCGGTCCTGCACGCGGTCCGGCCCGGAGCGCCTCTCCCTGCACGTGAGGTTGTCGGTGGCGATGGCGAACGGGACCTCGGTCGCGTGCAGCGCTCTCTCTAGCCTGCGCTTGAACGCCGCGAGCCGCTCGGTGTCCGCCAGCAGGCGCGCGATGTGCTGCTCGAGCTCCGACCTCCGGGAGTGGACGTCATGCAGGCGCGCGCCCAGGTGGCGGGTGACGGCGGTCTGGCGGAGCGCGGCGGTGTCCTGCGTCTCCGCCCGGAGCGCCTTCGACACCCGCTGGACCTGCGTGGCGCTCGCGCTGTCGGCGGCGGCCCGGCCGAGCGCGGCGCGGTTGTTGGCGAACCACTCGGCCGGGGTGTACTTAGCGGAACGGTAGCCGGCCGTCGCGAGCCCGGCGGAAGTGCCGGTGTAACGGGACTGGTGCCGGTGGGCTTCATCCTCCTCCTCCTCCTCGGCGTCATAGCGGGGTCGCGCGGACAGAACCTCTGCAGACATCGGGATAAGCGGGGATTAATAAAAACCGCAGAGAGGCGATTCGTAGATAACTCAGGTACACAGATATCACCAGATACACCTGTGGAGAGAGCGGCCACTGTTTGTGTTTGTCCGGTTGCCTAGAAACCAGCCGTCTCCATGGAAACCGGACGCTGACCTTCCCCAGCAAACAGAGCCCAAGTAAAAAAAAAAAAAAAGTATGTTAAGTATATTAAATCCTAGCGTGCCAAAGCATACTTACTGTAAGTGTACTTGCTCCAGACTAATGACTAGTATACCTGAAGTTTGCTATGTACTAAGTAAATTTAAGTTGTAATTAAATTGTACAAAAGCACAATTTTAAGTGTATTACATATGCTATCGTGTGCTAAAATGGAACAACTTTAAGAATACTTGGTACACTTAAAGTATATGGCTGTGTGTGTACTAACGCACATACTGTACCTGGCAGTAATTAATGAACTTTAAGTATATATTTAATGTATTATAAGTGCATTACAGCAATTCTTACTGTGTTACAAATACATGATTAATATACGATGAATATATATTTTTATTGCAGCAGTAGCTTGCTGTTATACTTCTGGCCAATTACAAATACTAAAAAAAGTACACTTTGTGGTATATACAAATATACCTTATTATATCATACAGTACACACAGTCTTCCATAATACTGTATTGCAAATGTGTTACCAGTACACTAAAGGTGTTTAGGATAATTTACACATGCTGAATGCATTTTATACACTTTAACATGTTTTTGAAACACATTACATCACATTACATTACTGAGCCAGAATTTATTCATTAGTTCAACAGATTTAATTTGCACAAGGTTACAAGTAGTGCACTAAATATAAGCATTAATGAGTACATAAAAATAAGTACATTTACATTTAACTGAAAATATACTGAGACTACTGTATATTAAAATTTGTAGTCTAATGTATACTTTCTGTATATATCAAGCATTTTTTTTTTTTAAATATACCAAAAATCAGTTGAAAAAAAAAGTTTAAATAAGTGTACTTTGGAAATTAGACCAACCTTTCACTTAAAGTATATTTTCCTATGATATATTTTTGGAAAGTGTACTATAATACAATTATTTTAAAGTATGTTTAAAGTTTAATTCCAAAATTTGGTAAAAGCATGATGTAAGTAAACTTTTTATATATTAACTGATGGTACAACTTTTTGTTAGTATATTTGCAATGTACTATTGAAGATTTCAATATATTTGTAATACATTAAAGTGTTGTTTTTTTACTGGGCCGGCCATTACAAAACACAGTGTTACACACGTCTCAGTCAAGTTTAAGAAAACACACATACACCAAAAAAGCTTTTTTTTTCACACGCATTCACTGTCCACTTAATTAGGAACACCTGAGCATTATACAGTCAGCTCCTCAGCCAGTCACGTGACTTCAGCTCAGTGTAGGGGAGGGGCTTCATGTGATGTTCACATCCAGAGGAGACTGGAGCGCTATAGGCAGGGAGTTTCTCCAACTAACATTCACTACAGTTAACTTATAAATAACTAGTTGATAGGTTTGAAGAGATTGTAGAAATAGTTTAAAGGTTAAAGCGAAAAAAGCAGATCGGCTTATATATATATATATA
>QMIH01000794.1:141756-164462 GCA_003987875.1 Clarias batrachus | reverse complement strand
ATATATATATATATGAGCTTGATTTCAAGAGACAGGTTAAATTTGTGATTAAAAGTGATATACCTGCTTGTTGTACTTCACAATTCGATAAACTATTATGCTGATGGTGGCTCAGTGGTTAGCACTATCACCTTGCACTTCCAGGGTCATGGGTTTGATTCCCACCTCGAGGTCTGTGTGCATGAAGTTTGCATGTTCTCCCCGTGTTTGGTCAGTTTCCTCTGGGTACTCTGGTTTCCTCACATAGTTCAGAGGCTGAGAGATTACACTCTAATTAGCATTCCTAAATTGCCAGAATGAATGTTGACCAGAGGTCCTACCACGGTTGTAAAATGGGAATAAATATACTCAAGCAATCCACGGTCTCTAGTTGGACTACAGAGGTCCCTAGATGGATTGATCGATGGGTGGATAGATCATGCTAATGCGACATAACAGTTTCTTTTTACATTTTTTAAAGATTTGACATTGTTGGTTTATCAACAGTGAATAGAGTGATCCAATTGATTAGCAAAATTGCTTTTCATGCTTTGAGAAAACCTCGACCATCGCTTTTGCTTTTCTGCAGCCACTCCTCCTGCCTCAGTACACCTGGGCACGAACTTTAATTTTCCGTTATTAAAATATTTCACTCTGAGCATTGTGCAGTTAATGTGTTTTTGCACTTGGTGTTGCAGGAGCTGTTGTTTCTCAGCAGTGGTGTTGTGCGTCACATGACTCTGTCTGTGCTGTGAAGGGCTCTACAGTGATGCTGAGCTGCTACAAACCCTCTACAACCTGTCCGTACACATATCAGATATGTTTTGGGGGCAATTTAGACCCCAGGATTCAATACGTTACATCGGATATCTGTAGCATCGCACTGAGTGATGTCACCCAACAGGACCAGAGGACATATACCATCAGGACACATCAACAAACGGTTCATGTTTCTCTTTCTGTCACAGGTAAGCACCGTCAGTTGAAAGAACATACATGCTTGCACAGGCATATCTACAGTATAAACATATACCGAACTATATAACGCATATACAGTAAAAAGATGGAGCAAACTAGTGCAGATGTTACATAACATTACATAAATATAAGTAACTCAATTTATGATCTAATTTCCTTTCCGGGTTAATAAAGCACTTTATCTGTTCATAACTTGATAAGTAAAACATGTTATTCATTAATAAATTAAATAGCCTGTAATACAAGAGGCATAAAACTTCTGTTATATAAAAAGAATCAGCTTCTCTAGTGGTCAATGTAACTTCATTTCACCACAAACGTTTTGGCCCCCTTATTTCTCCAAATTTTGCTTCCAATGCTCCAGACTTTCTTGTATTTTTAACATAGTCTTAAATAAAGGTTCTCCAGGCTTCCTGAAGGCCTCTTTAGTCTCTCATGGTCAGTCCAGTCCCTATGTGAGCAGTTTCAGAGGAATGTTTTTTTTCATACAGTGATCTATGAATCATTCAAGCATAAAAAACCCTCTAATGATGCAGATGATGACAGATGACAGATCAGGCGGTGATTAATATACTGATGATGCTGAATGCTGAGTGGGTGGAACAGACGAGAGGGGAAAATGAGGTCGCAGTTGCGATTCTTACTTTTACAACCACTTTTAAAATTGTACCTTTAGGCACTTTGCAGCCTGTAACAGTAGAACATTTGTATACTGTATGTTTGTCCAATTTAATCTACAACATTTAAGTGTATTTAATATGAAGAAATCAGGCAGCACAAAGTCCTGCCTGAAGATACCCAAGATATTAACTGGCATAAGTTGGACATCGCATAGTACTAGTATAGTATTATACAGAGGATTGAGTACATTTGCTTTCGTACTGTACTTAAGTACATTTTTCACATAACTGTGCTTCAATTGAGTAGATTTATTAGTTTTAGATTTATTACTACATGGCAACAAGTGTTTGAAATGAGACGCAGAGCTTACTGCAGACACCGCCACAAACATCACATCCACAAGTGGGAAGTGTGTCTATGTTTGTTCCTGTTGAGGGTTTCTCCTTTTAACTCCTTTTTTTTTACTTTTTCTCAAGTGTACATGTAAAGGGAATCTTCACATTTACTCAAGTACACGATTTATGTACTTTGTCCCCTTCTGGTATTGGACTATATCACTTCCTATCTAGAAAGGCATCCCAAAAGTCATATTATTGGACCAGGGCTTGTGCTTTCTCTAAGCCCGTTACTGAAGGCACACCTAATCAAGATGTCTGTGTACCACCCACAAGCGGATGGCTTAGTGGAAAGATGTAATCAAATGTAGAAACGTACTGTATGCTGCAATGAGTCACTGATGAAGAGGGAAGTTCCACAGCCTTATGTGGGGCGCAAACAAAATTAAAATTAAACATTTAATACTCGCCTGTAAATAGGCATTTATCAGGTGATTAAGCATCATTACTACTAGTATAAAATAAATGCATGACTCACATCGCATCCTGTCAGCAGCTCCGTTTGCCATAAGAAGTGCTGGAAAAGACTCGTTAAGAATGGTCCAATCACATGAGCCCAAATATTTAAAAACAATATTGATTCCCTAAAAACAAAAGTGGGAGGGTTTGGGGCTCACAGTGCTGCAACCCAGGATGATTTGAAAAGATCCAATCAGAGCTCAGCCTCAAGTCACATGCTTTTCAAAAACGTACGCGTCTACATAGACACTCGTACACCAACACAAATGAACATAATACAGTTTAGATTTTTTTTATTGCAAATTAATTATATTAAGAAATACAGCGGAATTTTGTGACTAAATGACTTTATTTCATTATTAAAATAAATAATTATTATGTTAAATAATTACATGTTAAAGGAGCAATCTTCTCTGCCCAAGCACTCCGTATTGACCGGCCGCCACTGGTTCTTAACCCAATTTCACTCACTTGCTTGATGCACATCAATAATCAATAATTGACCCTTTTGAAGCTGCATTGTTTTAGCCAGCATTTCCATATTTTTGACAATTTGTCATTTGAAAACAAAACAAGTAAATACCACCACCTACAGGCAGCATTGCCTCACTGCCTCACTTCAAAAGTTCAGTCCCATATGTTTTCCTCTCTTGCCTCTTATGCACAGAACTTGAGGTGGAGATAATTCCTGGTAGTGTGGTAGAGGGAGACGACGTCACTCTCAAGTGTAAAACCAGCTGCAGCCTGACTTGCACTTTAACATTCATCTGGTACAAACAGGAAGATTTCCATTGCTCCATCATCTCCTACTCTAACACGCTCCATCTGACATCTGTCAGTAAGAAGGATGCAGGCATATACAGCTGCGCAGTACAGGGGCAAAGTTATCGCTCCCCAGCTGTCACTCTTGATGTCCAATGTAAGTCCAGATTGATTATTCATCTTTAAAACGATGTGTTCGGACACCATTGAATCAGGAATCTTCTAATTCAAAAGCTTGATTGTTCTGTTTGTCTTCCTATCTGTAGATCCTCCTAAAAGTGTCTCGGTGTCCATCAGTCCCTCTGGTGAGATAGTGGAGGGCAGTTTGGTGACTCTGACCTGCAGCACTGACGCTAACCCACCTGTGCAGACCTACACCTGGTATAAGGGAAGATGGTTTATGAGAACAGGAAAAATCTACACCATCAGTACTATCAGCCCTGCAGACAGTGGGGATTACACGTGCCAGGCTGAAAATAAACACGGACAACACTCCTCTACCGCTGTGTCTCTGAATGTCCTGTGTGAGTTACTGATGATTCATTACTGTCTAGGATACCCTCAGTAATCTGAAAGAACATGTTTCATTTGTATTTTTCCTTCTTGGCTGTTTTAGATCCTCCAAAGAGAGTCTCAGTGTCCATCAGTCCCTCCGGTGAGATAGTGGAGGGCAGAACACTGACTCTGACCTGCAGCAGTGATGCTAACCCACCTGTGGAGCTCTACACCTGGTATAAGCTCAATGAAATCTCACCTGTAGGATCTGGAGAGAGTTACAGCTTCACGTTGAGCTCCAGCAGCAGTGGATGGTTTTACTGTGTGGCTCAGAATAAATACGGGACTCAGAGAGCCGATGCGGTTCCTCTCATTTTAAACGGTAAGACGTCTGATCACTGTTCAATATCTTTAATTTATTCATGTCTTATGACGCGATTGTTTTTTTCCTCTCTCAGAGTACGCATCCTGGTCAGTTTTCATGATATTAGGCATAACTCTTGGAGTCTGTGGCATCGGTGCTTTTATAGTCGGACTTTTCTGCATGAGGTATCTATCCGTATCATTTTTGTTTTTGACTGGATTCATGTTTGATATTTAAATATACAGCCGGGGGCCAAAAGATCTTTTATGTCCGATGTTACTCCAGTATACTGAAGAATAATTACAAGTATTTCATAACTGTCAAATGCTTTTATTGACAATTACGTAAAGTTTATTCAAAGAGTCAATATTTGCAGGGTTGACCCTTCTTTTTCAAAACCTCTTCAATTCACCCTGGCATGCTGTCAATCAACTTGCCCACATCTTGACTGATGGCAGTCCATGCCCTTGTAATCAATGCTTGTTAGAATTTGTGGGGTTTTGTTTGTACTCTCACCCCTTGACAGTCCACAAGTTCTACATCTACATCTAGGCATTTGGCAGACGCCCTTATCTCATTATACATCTGAGTAGTTGGGGTTAAGGGCCTTGCTCAAGGGCCCAACAGGGACAAYKTGGTRGWRGHVGRAYTTGAACCTGGGACCTTCCGAACCGTAGTCCAATGCCTTAACCACTGAGCTACCCCTGACCCTATTTGATTAAAGCTTGGGGAGTTTCCTGGCCATGGACTCAAAATTTGATGTTTTGCTTATTGTCCCAATTATCTACTGTATCACTTTTGCCTTATGATGGGGTGCTCCATCATTCTGGTAAAGGCATCGTCACCAAACTGTTTTTGGACGGTCGGGAGAAGTTTCTCTCGGAGAATGTTTTTGTACCATTCTTTATTCTTTGCTGTATTCTTAGTCAAAATTATGAGTGATCCCCTCCCTTGGCTGAGAAGCAACACCACACATGAATGGTCTCAGGATGCCTAACTGTTGGCATGACACAGGACCCATGGTACTGTAGCTCTCACCTTCACACTTTTCAAGAAGGGCAGTGTCATGTCAAGTCCTGTGTCATGCCAGTATTGTTTTTGTACCGTTCTTTATTCATGGCTGTGTTCTTTGTTCTTAAAACTTGTACAGTAAGTGAGCCCACTACCTTGGCTGAGAAACAACCTCACACGTGAATTGTTGGCATGTTGACACCGATTCTTTGCAGTAAAACATTTGTTTCAATTTCTTTCATTTAATCTACATGACAATTTTATTTAATCTAAAAAAAAATAGGGGGACTCAAGTCTTTTGCACAGTCAAATCAGTTGTTGTTTTTTTTTATGCAGGAGCAAAAGGGAAAAGAGCAATGTGGTTAACCACGAATACGAAGTGAGTATTACAAAACGCTTGTATTGTCGAAACACTGATGATTGATTCACTTTGTGATTCACTTCAAAAGGGAAAAAAACTCATTAGTGTTGCTCTTAAATGTTCTCTCTGCAGAATGATAGCTTTCATGTTGAACCTGACTCACTCTCGTACATCAGACTCGACCCCGCGACCAGGTCCTCCAACGATGCATACAGCACACTTGCAGTAAGTGAGGTCTCTCAAACGTATTCATCTCCATTATTTAATATTACATACAGCCTAATTAGAGTCTATAGATGAAGAATGAAAATTCTGTATGAACATTAAGCAGACGTACAATAAAGTGTCACATCTTAAGATTAACAAAATGCTGGTGGAACCATTTCAGGTTCTAATCAATCATCTTCTCCTTTATTGGGGAGTCCATGTTGTTCTTCATGGTCATTAGGTCTGGCACTGTATTTATATTTGTACAGGTCAGCATCATTCTTTAACACCATTAAAACAACAAAAAAGCAAAAGGTTTAAATTGGGTTTACAGACAAGCTGTGCTGAGGAAGCTTAGAAGCAACCACTAGACTTCCATTTTGACATTATTATATTATATTATACATTATATTTGTTTTTTCACCACTATGCCTCTATAAGTATGTGTGGGTGTATTATTCTGTGTTTTTTAGACATTAAATCATCACTGAGATCTTCAGTACCACCCAGCGGGAGAAAAGATGCAAAATCAGGTCCAGCTGTGAAGAATGTGAAGAGTTCAAAAATAATCATTTTATTTACTTTCATAATAAAAATGTGTCTGGCTAAGCATGGTTAACGCTTATTATTTCTAATGTATTTGTTGTTCTTGTTGTTGCATAAAACCTATTACACAACAGTAAGTTCCAATCGAGTAATCTGATTGGACAAGAGCAAATATATTGTTCTACAGTATATTAGATTATATTATATGTTCCAAAAATCATTAATTTCACTAACTGTTGGTCGCAGCATTGGATGAATGAATATCTATGCGGTCCACAGTACTGAGATCATCTGTCTGACAAAAAGAAACTAACTTCTAACACAAGGCTGAATCCCTAATCTCGACTTTGTGTGTGGAAGAAGAGATTGTAGATCCTAGTATGGTAGCTTTCCATTTAACCTTATTCAGGACATATTTTAAAGTGGAATAAGTGGAAATAAAAAGTAAATCTTGTGAGTTTCTCAGGACTGTCCACCACCAACATGGTTTATTCTCCACACATTTTACCTTCATAGTAGCAGTAAGATTTTAAAACTACACTACTTTCACTTCTGTAATTCTGTAACAGTCAGTCCCCAGCTCTGCCAGACATGGAAAGATATATAATGCTGGAGTAAAATAACTGTATAAATAAAACAAATTAGCTGATATTCAGTGCAACAGAACAACCCCAATTGCTTTATTATGTGTTCTATTTTTATTTTCATGCATTGTAAGTTTTTTTTCTTAAATAGCAATAATTGTAACATCTCTGCTACAGCATAGAAATGTGAATAATAAATAAAAGAGTGAATCCTGTACAGCAAATGAATGACCTTCTCAGTAGTGACATCTCAAGTGTTTAAAGGTGAATCTCTCTTTTTTATAATATCTAATGTCCGAGTTCGACATCATACTAAATACAAGGATATTTACTTTCTATTATATCTAAAATGACTGTTAAAGAAATAAAAAAAATCGATAATTGAGGGGCTTGCTTGTGTTATTTGTCAGGGTAACCAGTTAGTACCCATCGCTGACGGTTAATGAGTTTGTAGAAATAGTTAAAAGGTTAAAGCTAAAGGTATATGTAGGTTAAATCAGAAAATAAATCGCAGATGAGATTAGATTTGAGAAATTAGGTTTTAGAAAATTACGAAATTAAATTAAGTAATTATTAATAAATAAATTACTTTTTGTCTTAAAGCGATTCCAGCGTTCACTTCCTGTATTCCACTTCAGCGCTGTTATTTTAGCTGTAAAAAATAGGAACTAATCCCAGTAAAAGACATTCAGGTCATCTTTTCTAATTAATATCTATTGGTGCAGGTGTTGGTTTACATTGAACAAGTAGCTTATTTAAAAGTAGATTATGAAATCCGGCACATAACTATTCCATAACATCACTTCTACCCAACAGTTTGATTTCATTTGTGGTGCAAGTTTAATTTCAGACAAACACTTGGCAAAAAGTGGCAATACGGACAGACAGAACATTTTCTGAGACGGGTTTCTGGTCCTCCAATGTATGAAATGTCAAGATATCATTGAAAGAACGAGTTTTAACCAAAGCACAGACAAAACTTTTTTTTAAATCTATATAGATTTGTACAGAGAAATGTGATATGCTGTATATTCTGAGACAGATTGTTAAAAAAAAGGAGGGGGGGGGGGGGTCAGTCCTGGCAAAAACAGGCAAAGTGGGAACATTTTTTTTTTTAAAGGAAAGTTAAATTCTACCCTCAAACACAAAATACATTTATATTAAAATATATATGCTGGGTTTATTGATTCTGCACTGAAAAAAATCCTTTGAATTTGCTTGATCTTAATGTGTACATCGATCACACATCATCAAAATGTGGCCAAATTACACAATTTTTGACTGCTAAACCAAAATGTTTAATTCATGATAAACTTGTGAAAGAATCATGTTGACTCAACATAATCTTAATCATTTACTGTAATAGCAATCTATTGTGTAATTGTAATGTAACTTAATTATGTCCATGATACTCCATTAGTATTGACAAACCTAACAAGTTCTTAGTGCTACTCATGTTACTAAACTAGATGTTCTACCATAATGTACACCAGCCCTATTTTCCCACCCTTTAGTGACTCTTAAAGACAACTCCAGAGGCAGTAAATATGTAATACATCATTCTTATTAAGGGAACAACTTAACACGTACCATACTACATAAAACACTAACAATCACACTCAAAAAAAAAATGTTGGGTTTAATTATTTTTTTCTTTAGTAAACTCAACTAACATTTGTAAAGGTCTTTACAACAACAAGATAACTGTCAAGTATTTTTAATAACAATTGACACTGTTTGAAATGCAGCACAAAAAAAAATCAAGAAATTGAGAATATTATGGTCCAACAATACAAAAGACATACTGTACACAATAAAAAAAATCCTTAATGTACTGCTTGATGTTGGTTTACTCAGTTTGTTTTTAAGCATTTGTACCTTTGGTGAAAGTCTGGTAAAAAGCACAAATTTAATCACTAGACTAATACAGAATTAGTCTGTATTGCAAAAGAGCCTGTTTGCATTTTTCCCTGTAAATGTTATTTAGTATTTGATCACTAACTTTTGGTTCACACTGATTTCTCACAAACTTGAAAACACTTTCCTAAGTACACCGGTGATCTGAGGCATCTAACGGCAGCTTTATCTCATCATTTTTGAAGGCTAAATGGATATAGTGATATTCTGAAGAGCCCACTGGTACCGTTACTTTTGCTATATATACTTATCTACTTAAATACTTTTCACCAAATAATGGAAAGATATGCAGTGGACCGACCTGTGACACGTGACTAAATCCGTTAGCTGGCTAACTTCAGTCTAAAACACTAGGCCTCTTTAAAACTACAGAATCAGGCCAAAGTTAAATACTAATTATATATACTGGTAAAATATATATATATATATCTGAGGAAAAATCTTACCTTTTTCGGGTGTTGATCTCCCTCGGTCAAAACGCACAGAACGTCACGCACGCGGACAGAGAGTCCATTAACTTAGGGCAGGTGCAGTCTGGCTCTTCTGTTTCATTAGCGGTTCATGACAGCTGGCGTCTCGCTACTGCCCCCTGCTGTATGTATGACATGTTGACTTAACATGAATGGTTCGTGTTTAGACAACGTATTAGGAATGTGGTATTGATATAACTGATCAAAAATGCAATAATAAACACATTCGCCGGATTTTTCAAACTCAAAGAAGAATTACTCCGAGGGGGRAATTTTATTGGAGGTCTTATATTCAAGATATTAACTGGCATAAAGYYTGGCTTATACCTAATAAATATTGCATCTCTAACAAAATAAAAGATGTTCATTTTAAGATTCTCCACAAGATTTACCCTGTCAACTCAATTTTATCTAGATATTTGGAGGTAGAGAATATATGTTCTTTCTGTGGTACATTAGATGAAACATTGATTCATTTGTTTCTTGAGTGTGAGAAAACAAAAAAATTCTTAATTCTTTTAAAAGACCACCTCTTGGACCACCTTAATATGTCTCACTCCTTTCCTATTAAAGATATAATTTTTTATTATGAGAATACGGAAAATAAACCGCTTGAATTTGTAGTTAATTATTTTATTTTAAATGCAAAATACTTTATACATAAACAAAGATTTAGAAAGGAACAGTTATATTTCCCTCTTTTCATTATAGAAATGACATCGCTTATTAATTCTCTTAAACTAATTCGACTTAATAAGAAGAATAATAGACTTCTATATTATTACGACATTATTTTTAATTGAAGTAATGTGTCTCCTGCCACCTTTTTTTCTCTCTTTTTTTTTCTCTTCTTTTCGATCCTCTCGTGTCTTTTACTCCTTTTTGGACTGTCAATTTATAGTTCCTTGTTCTATGTGTTTGATGTTTGATGTGTTATAATTAATGTTTTTGCTGTTATTGTTAATGTGTTTTGTATTCTATTTGCATTGTTTCAATAATTTTTTTTTTTTTTTTTAAGGGTTAAAAAAAATTAGGAATGTGTACAGTCAAGTTGAGACAAAATTACGTTAACCTTATTCGAAAAAATAAAACATTTTAAATCAACAAATATGATTATTATGAGTATATAGAAAGTAATTATATTATGTAAAATGCACAACCTGCCTTGTTCGTTTTTTTTGAGTGTGGTTCGAATTTGTTCGTAGCCGGTGATGCACGATGTCGTCCTAACAGGAAATCTGATGTTGAAGTAGTGGAGTCTTGGTGCCTGTGCTTGAATCAAAGTTCCATGATGCAATGTAGCTAGCAAACGTAGCTAAACCTTTGATTAAGCATCAAGGAAGTGATCAGCACGAAGTGCATCTGCATTCGCAAAAAGGCATAATTACATGTACAGTAAGACTTTAATAGGATGTCAAAAGTAAGAAATGTGATTTAGCAAGCACTAAACCAAAGAGCTGAGAATTCAGGAAGAACCATTTGTCACTTTGGCCCCACGCTATAACACGTGTTCCTGATGTATTACAAAATTTCACCTCGATACACCATCCATACACAGCAGAGCCACTGTTTCCCAACATCCTGTGTGCTGCAGTTACGTCTAGTGTGACAAAGAGAGTTGCGAAACATACGAGGAATGAAGAAATCATGGTTTATTCCACCTAGATTAAAATCCCAGGACCCATTCTTCATTTCTCATTCCTTGATAAGAGCTGAACAACAAGGTGAGATTTTACCCATTCATCATACTGTATGTCATACACTTTATATTATAACTGTACAATTTATCATCTACCTGAGGTCAAACGTCAGGTTTGGTTCATACTGTGTCTAGCGTAATGTTGATGCTGTTTGAGATTTCTCAGAATGAATAGAAAACAAATTCAATGTAGTTTTTTATTTTTTTTAGACATTGCCGTGATGGTGTCGCTATGGTTTATCCCTCGTCCGCATCCGGCTTCCCTCCTCTGTCTACTAGTAATGATCGGTGAGTCTGAGCCTCACGTAAAAAAGTTTGTACAATTATGTTTCATCAGAAGCACGTCCTGTTTAACAGAAGAGAGATAGCAGCACTTCAGAAAATGTCTTGTTGTTTTGTTCATTTCATTTCAAAGCAATAATCTAAGCTGTCAATCACGCTTTCTACACTTCAGCAAAGTAGAAAATCCTGCAAGAGTCCTTTTTTTCTAATGCAAATCATTTATCTTAAAGCATTATTCGAGGCTTTTGAATTCCTAAGCGCTTGATTAAAGCCAAAGCGTGTCTGACATTTCCCAAATTGAAATGCAACCCTGAATAGAGAACCTAATTAAAAACGTCTCAGCATTTAATTGACAAAAACAAAGCTAATCAGTAAGACACACACACACACACACACACCTATACTACTTTCCTTCTCATTGTTCGCTCCATCATCCCGCATGATGACAGATTCACTACGTTACTACGACTTCACTTGTTGCACAAGCTGCTGCGCCTTTCCATGTTGCACACAATTTCCACATTCCACATTTACTCAAGCCTTTACCTTCCGTCTTTACACAAATGTCTTTGCACATTATTGATTATATTTGCAATATATGTAACATTTTAATCTTAATTACATCTATGTAACATATACTGTACCATCTGGCTCACCTGTTTATCTGTGCGATTATATAAAAGTAAATAAATAACTTTAAGAAATCTGATGCTATTTTATTGTAAAACGATGCAAGACGTTTTGTTTGATTGTCATGAGGTTGCATGGTCATGAATGTGTGTCTTTATGGTTGCAGGTTTTTTTAGAAAGTTAACAAATAGAATTCACATTAAGTGGCTGATTGATTTATCTGAGTTAGAGCCCATACTCATTCACCCATACTAGTTAAGTTAAGTTCATTTCCTTCAGTGAAATTCCTTCTTCGCATATCCCAGAGCACAGGCTCAGCCATGATACAGCGCCCCTGGAGCAGAGAGGATTAAGGGCCTCGCTCAAGAGCGGCAACCTGGCTGAGCTGGGAATCGAACCACCAACCCTCCGATCAGTAACTCAGTGCTTTCGCACCTATCTGAGCGGTTCCTGATACTCATTCGTTTATTCGATTTATTCCGAAATTGTGTAATTTATTTCAGTGATTCTCAAAACTGATCCGCTTATCTGAAGAATCCCTGTTTCTGATTTATTTATTCTGATTGATTTATTTAAGTCATTCCCGATACTGATTCATGTAACTCCTAGAGCTTCCCATTTACTCTCCAAAGTCATAAATGATATCTGTTTCTTTTCTCAATGCAAAGAATTAATAACACATTTTGCGTTGTGTTGCAGTTTTTGCATCGCAGCGGGATCTGCCTTTGTACTATCCAAAGACGTCTATTTGTGCCCTAAAAGGATCTACAGTGACTATGGTCTGCAGATACGCCGAGGACTTTTTAAACAAAGATGAAAATATTTTCTGGAGCAAAGTAGTGTCTCCCTACTACGCGGCTCCTGACCTGTCTTTGGACCCCGAGTATACAGGCAGGGTTCAGTACGCCAAAGACTCCTGGTACGACTATAAGCTCAGACTGAGCAACGTGACAAAACAGGACCAGAGGACATATTACGCAGTGGTTAGGCAGAAGAATTGGAATATGTTAAAAAGTAGAGGTGGAGTCAACCTTTCTGTCACGGGTAAGCCCGATGAGCTGGTTTCACTTTATACCTTATATCTAATGGTACATAAGGACACTGCGACCCTCTGGTTAGACAGGCAGCAGTGTGTCACTTTGGAAAAAATGTAAATTACACAAACGACACATGGGTCTATCTGAGATCACACACTGTCACTTTGTTAGCACATTTGTAAACCTGTATGCCTTGTTTTCTTTCATTTTTCACAGTTAATTCCATTCGTAACTCTTGCTCTTGCATGTTCTCCCAGTGCTTGGTGGTGGGTTTCCTCTATGTCAGGGGTCGGCAGCACGCGGCTCTGGAGCCCCATGAAGAGGACTCAAATAGACATCGAGTATTTTATTTGAAAGTGACCTTCAACCTTTGCAGCTCAAATTGTTTTTGTTTCATGCGGAAATAAATTTAGTTTTCGCAGTAGCAGTTCATCAATTTCATAAATGCGACACAGTATCGTTTTTTTATACAGTATATAGCATAAAGGTTAAAAATTATATATGCAATGTTATCATTATTTTAGATATAAAATGGGTCTTGTGACTCCTGGTGTTTTCGTTTCTGTGGGAAATGGTTGTCCGAATGGTTGTTTGAGTGTTTAAGGTTGCCGACCCCTGCGCTAAGTACTCTGGTTTCCACCCACAGCCCAAAGACATAAGAGTAAATACAATGGTCACCATTGGACTCCATGGTCCCTAGTTGTACTACAGACGTTCCTACAGTAGATGGATATATAGATGGTTGTCCTGATATTTAAAAAAAAACGAAGTTGTTTTAAGTATGAATGAACAGTGCCACCCAGTGGCTGCAACACATCTCTGTTTAGTAAGTTTTTCTTCTTTTCCCATATACTAAGAGCTTCAGGTGGACGTGTATCCTCATAGTGTGGTTGAGGGAAAATTAGTGATACTCATGTGTACAACCACCTGCAACCTGACTGACACTCCAGATTTCACCTGGTACAAACATGGACGTGAATCATACTCTCGCCACAACTCTAGGCTGCTTATTCTGCCATCAGTCAGACAGGAGGATGCAGGCAGCTACAGCTGTGGTGTACGGGGACAAAGTTATATTTCTCCTGCTGTCAGTCTTAATGTCTATTGTAAGTACTCGTCCTAACACATTCGACGCTTACAGCCAACTGACGGCAGGAACAAAAGCCTGACCGTCCCTTTAGGCTTTCCGCCAAATCAAAGGTGATCCAAGAAACTAATTTCGTTTCATTTGTCTTCCTACCTGTAGATCCTCCTAAAAGTGTCTCAGTGTCCATCAGTCCCTCTGGTGAGATAGTGGAGGGCAGTTCGGTGATTCTGATCTGCAACAGTGACGCTAACCCACCTGTGGAGACCTACACCTGGTATAAGGGAAGATCTTATATAGGAACAGGACAAACCTACACCATCAGTACTTTCAGCTCTGCGGACAGTGGGGATTACACCTGCCAGGCTGAAAATAAACACGGACATCAGTCCTCTACCGCTGTGTCTCTGAATGTCCTGTGTGAGTTCATGAAGATTCGTTATGGTCCAGGATATACTGTAGGTTCTTTACTTTTAGTAATCTGGAAGATATTTAAAAGTGTTTGATTTGTATTGGACGGCACGGTGGTGTAGTGGTTAGCACTGTCGCCTTGCACCGCCAGGGTCCGCGTTCGATCCCCGGCCAGGCTCGATTCCCGTCTCTTTGTGCATGGAGTTTGCATGTTCTCCCCGTGCTTGGTGGGTTTCCTCCGGGTTCTCCGGTTTCCTCCCACRDTCMAAWGACATGTAGRTYARGYTAATTGGYRTTCSCAAATTGCCTGTAGTGTGTGAATGAGTGAGTGTATGTGTGTGTGTGTCTGTGCCCTGCAATGGATTGACACCTTGTCCAGGNCGGCACGGTGGTGTAGTGGTTAGCACTGTCGCCTTGCACCGCCAGGGTCCGCGTTCGATCCCCGGCCAGGCTCGATTCCCGTCTCTTTGTGCATGGAGTTTGCATGTTCTCCCCGTGCTTGGTGGGTTTCCTCCGGGTTCTCCGGTTTCCTCCCACAGTCCAAAGACATGTAGGTTAGGCTAATTGGTATTCCCAAATTGCCCGTAGTATGTGAATGAGTGAGTGTATGTGTGTGTGTCTGTGCCCTGCGATGGATTGGCACCCTGTCCAGGGTGTACCCTGCCATGTGCCCTAAGTCTCCTGGGATAGGCTCCAGGCCCCCGTGACCCTGAATACAGGATTAAGCGGTATAGATGATGAGTGAGTGAGTGATTTGTATTGTTTTACTTCTTGTCTGTTTTAGATCCTCCTATAAGAGTCTCAGTGTCCGTCAGTCCCTCTGGTGAGATAGTGGAGGGCAGTACAGTGACTCTGACCTGCAGCAGTGATTCTGACACACCTGGGCAGATCTACACCTGGTATAAGGAATCATCCTTTATAAGTATAGGACGATCTTATATCATATACTGGATCAGTTCTAAGGAGAGTGGAGAATACAAGTGCATGGTTGAAAATCAGTATGGAGAACAATACTCTGATGGAGTGACACTAAATATTGTGGGTAAGTAGTTTGATTTTGGAACAAATGAAAACTACAGAGGGATTAAATTTGAGGTTGTCATTGACTAAACCTACAGTACAGACCAAAAGTTTGGACACACCTTCTCATTCAGCGAGTTTTCTTTCTTGTGTTCTTTCTTGTGTTCTTTAGCCCAAACGCGTCTCTTCTGCTTGTTGCCTGTCCTTAGCAGTGGTTTCCTAGCAGATATTCTAGCATGAAGGTCTGATTCACACAGTCTCCTCTTAACAGTTGTTCTAGAGATGTGTCTGCTGCTAGAACTCTGTGTGCCATTGACCTGCTCTCTGATCTGAGCTGCTGTTAACCGCCGATTTCTGAGGCTGGTGACTCGGATGAACTTCTCCTCCGCAGCAGAGGTGACTCTCGGTCTTCCTTTCCTGGGGCGGTCCGCATGTCAGCCAGTTTCTCTGTAGCACTTGATGGTTTTTGTGACTGCACTCGGGGACACTTTCAAAGTTTTCCCAATTTTTCAGACTGACTGACCTTCATTTCTTAAAGTAATGATGGCCGCTTGTTTTTCTTTACTTAGCTGCTTTTTTCTTACCATAATACAAATTCAAACTCTTTGAATGAGAAGGTGTGTCCAAACTTTTGGTCTGTACTGTATTTCTCTGTAAATTTAAAAACAACTTTATAAATTGATACAAATTAAAATACGTTCCATTTTCCATTCTATTTTGAGATAATTAAAAAAATCCCCCTTTGTGCTGGCTTTGGCAACCCTGGCCTTTGGAGGGTGTTGCCAAGATAAGTTAATATGCGTTCAGTCTTCATACTTTCATTCACTTTGGTCAGAGGGCAGGTGGCACAAGGGGAACCTACATAATACAGGGCTTAATATTTTGCACTTTAATGTTTGATGGCTGATCGTTGTGTACTGTACTGTATATGGTGGGACTCCACACAGCTGCCCTTATGGATCAGCTGCCACTGAGGTTGTGTTTTATGGTATGTTATGTACATTATGAACTGTCAGTGCCGGTATGATCTGTTATCACCCCAAATGAGGATGAGTTCCCGGTTGAGTCTGGTTCCTCTCAAGTTTTTTTTTTCTATTTCCACCTCAGGGTGATTTTTCCCGCCTCCATTGCCCTCAGCCAGGTCATCTTCTTGTTTATGCTAATGAGTTGATATATGTAAAAAAAAAAAAAGTATTTCTTTCTTTCGTTCTTTCTTTCTTTCTTTCTTTCTTTCTTTCTTTCTTTCTTTCTTTCTTTCTTATTTTACCCTTAGAACTTCCCAAAAAAGTCTCAGTGTCCATCAGTCCCTCTGGTGAGATAGTGGAGGGTAGTACAGTGACTCTGAACTGCAGCAGTGATGCTCTGAAGACACCTGGGCAGATCTACACCTGGTATAAGGATTCGTCATTTATAAGCATGGGACAATCTTATGTGATTAACAGGATCAGTTATGAAGACAGCGGAGAATACAAGTGCAAGTTTGAACATCTATACGGAGAACAATACTCTGATGGAGTGACACTAAATATTGTGGGTGAGTGGTTTGATTTCAGAACAAATAAACTGAACCACATGCAAAACAATGCAGGTGAACTAAATAACATTGATTATTACTTATATAACTGGTGACAGGATCATATGTACACAAGGCTCATTTACTGTATACCTGGAGATCAGACGCCAGCCAGTCAGGTCAGATTACACAGAAACACTAATGCTAATTGCAGAAAGAATCTAATACACCCAATCCAATCAAGCACCCATGGAATGCACCAGACAAACCATTGTGATTTATTAAGGGCTCATCCAACAACCCAGAGCACCCAAATGATCTACTGCAAGCATTCTGGCACCAGACACCACAACGCACCACTGGAGCGTTTTCCACGCACCACAATGCATCGTGGAAAGTCATGCCTAGAAGGACCAGATCTGGTGGCACAAGGGGAACCTACATAATACAATGCTTCATACTGTATTTTGCATTGTACTGTTATTTACTGTATATGGTGGGACTCCACACAGCCCTTATGGATCAGCTGCCACTGAGGTTCTATGTAGTGTATGTACATGTTATGCATGTAAGACAAGGTTTTATTTTAGGTTTATTTAACCATTTATAATTATTTGTCACATAAGGAAACTCATTCAATTATTCTTTATAAAAAGAAATACACCAACAACACACACACAGTTGTGCTCAGAGGTATTTATATAAATTAATGCTAGATATTATTATTATTATTATTATTATTATTATTATTATTATTATTATTATTATTATTTCCATAGTACCCCCTAAGAGAGTCTCAGTGTCTATCAGTCCATCTGGTGAGATAGTGGAGGGCAGTACGGTGACTCTGACCTGCAGCAGTGATGCTTCCCCACCTGTAGAGATTACCTGGTTTAAAGGAACATCATATATAGCAACAGCAGAAACCTACTTCATTCCCAAGATTCAATCTGAGGACAATGGAGACTACAAGTGCAAGTCCAGCAACCAATATGGATGGAAATACTCTAAAAAAGTAACTGTAAAAGTTGTGTGTAAGTCTCACATTGAGGTCAGATTCAGTTCACAGAGAATAAGTATTATAGTGCAACATAAAAAAACAAAAAAAATCTTTGTTGGTGGGTTTCAGATCCTCCCAAGAGAGTCTCAGTGTCCATCAGTCCCTCTGGTAAGATAATGGAGGGCAGTACAGTGACGCTGACATGCAGAAGTGATGCAAACCCACCTGTGAAGACCTACACCTGGTATAAGGGAACATCATCTATAGGAACAGGAAAAACCTACACCATTAGCAGGATCAGGTCAGAAGACAGCGGAGATTACAGGTGCAAGTCCAGCAATAAATATGGAGGAAAATACTCAAATGTTACTCTAAATGTTTTGCGTAAGTAACTTATTGAAACTGCGATCCACCTAAGTGATCAGTTCCTGTTTAATATTCTTAAACTCCTGTTATATCTCTCGGTTTTTAACAGACTCCATCGGTCCCTCCAGTGAGACACTGAAGAGCAGTTCAGTGGCTCCGACACTCAGCAGTGATGGCACACCACCTATGACGACCAGCACTTTCAGGTCCCTGAGTTTGGGTCCAGTTATTGCTGTCTGTGGTGTCTGTGTAGTCGGAGCTATTATAGCTGGAATTCTCTGTGTGAGGTAAATCACTGTGAATGTAAAATAATTTAATTATGAGATGATGCTCCTAAAACCATAATATAAAATACAATATTAATAATATAAAGAATACAAGATGACATGGTGGCTTAGTGGTTAGCACATTTGCCTTGCACTGTTCAGGGTCTGGGTTTCATTCCCACGTTGGGGTCTGTGTTCATGGAGTTTGCATGTTATTGATGGTTGTGCTTGATGGGTTTCCTCCTACAGTCCAACGACAGGCAGATTAGATTAACTAGCGTAATGTGTGAATGCGCGCGTGAATGTTGATCGAACGTTTCACCAGGGTCATAAAAATAGGAATACAGTAAAGACAATGGTCAACATTGGTCTCTACGATGCCTAGTTGGACTAAAGAATTGGACCAAATGGATGGATGGATGGATGAAATAAAATACAAGGGACATCCAAGCTAAACCGGGACTTGTGATGAAATTTCTGGTGAACGAAGAATTGTAAAAAAACAAACAAACAAAAAAAAACACTGGAACTTAAATAGATTGGACTAATCAGGAGAAATATCACGATCGTGGACATCATTAAGACAAATAACAATGACAAAGACAAAAGAGACGGCAAGTGGCAGCATCCACACTGTTTAGTTTCCTTATTTCAATTTTGTATCCATAGCAACAGCTCAGTCACAGGAGCGTGTAACGCAGACAAGTCACATAAAAACCTAGTCTGACAATAATAGGAGTTCAAAAACATGTTTAATGGTTCCGTTTTCTGTATGCATCTGTTTAACATTTAGCTAATTAGCCTTTAGCGACAGTTTTAAAGTTTTTTGACAAGGCAAAGTTGCTTCCATAAGACCACATCATTGTTGTAACATCAGTTAGAAAGGTTGCGACATCATATGTTGCCTTTTATGATAGCAGGAGGAAGAGGAGGAAGAGAAATGCGGTTAAAAGGCAGGTGAGTGTCACAGATTCAAGATTCAAATTCAAGATTCAAAGAATGTTATATAGTTATGGAAAAGAGTACTCTTCTCCACAAAATTGTTGTCACATTTATGTCCCAAATCAAGATCAGTGAAGTTACCAAATGGTTCCTCAGCCAGTAACAGGGCCTAGTGTAATACATTTTCTAAGGAGTGTATTTTTTAAAAAAAACACAGATAAATTCAGACATAAAAATGTGCAAATAAAAAAATACAAATAAACAAAACACTACAAAAGGATACAAATCCCAAAGTTACCAAATGTATTTTTTCACCCAATTAAGAGATATATTCCAAATTTTTACACAATCATAAAACCTTCATAATCATATTATATATACTTGTTATAAAGGGTTCTATGAAATGCTTGGAAACTCTAAATGTTTAGCCTTTTTAATATACTTATTGTATTTTCCCCCAAAATATTTAAATAACCAAAAAAAAAAAAAATTTGGTTGCAAATCAAGCATGTACTGTACATGCTTACAAGACTGACAGTGACCAGAAACATAAAAATGATGTGTAAGGTAGTCAAATCCAATCCACATTAAATTAAAATTAAATTGAAGTTTGTAAATACAAAAATAAAAATAAAATATGCACAATGCAAATAAGAATAAAATTAAAAAAATATACAAAAAGTCAATGAAATACATACTGTATGTTTCAGTAAAAATATAATGCAGAAATGTGTAGAGATGTGTAGTCGTTTACTGTTATAATGAACATTAATAAAGGCATACGGATGGGCGGCAGCTACAGTTATTATTGTCAGAATCAGAGATATAAAGTGCAGAGTGGCCATGTCCATTATCTTTGATGTTAAAAGAAAAAGAAAGTCGAGTAAGAAGAGATCAGTCCCA
Organism: Clarias batrachus; assembly: GCA_003987875.1. Classification (NCBI taxonomy): domain Eukaryota; kingdom Metazoa; phylum Chordata; class Actinopteri; order Siluriformes; family Clariidae; genus Clarias; species Clarias batrachus. The sequence continues at coordinate 144,160 of QMIH01000794.1, read as the reverse complement.
CCCAGGTGACCAGAGTTAGATGAGGTAGTTAAATTGTGGGTTATATTGTAAAATAATTTATCTGGATAAGACAACAAATGCATAAATGTAGTGTAAATATATTAATATGATATTTGTTCAGGGTGTTGTCTATGTTCAGAGTCCAAAGGCTGCAGAAGCACTTTCCTGACTGCGACAGAGTAAACAGTCCATTGTGGGCTTGTCTGAGGTCCTTCACAATCTTCCTGGCATTGGTCCAGCATTGCTTGCTATAGACAGAATGCAGGTCAGGGAGCTCAGTATGGATGATGAAGCACTCAGTTGATCAGAATTCTTTTCCCAAACCAGGTTGTGATGTTTCTTGTTAGGAAGCTCTCAATGGTGCAGGAGTAAAAGTTCCTTAGTTCCTAAGGTGGTAAAGAGGTGGTGTCATTGCACCAGCTACTATTCACCATCAGGCGCATGCCACCTCCCCTTTACTTCGCCAATTTTATTGTTCAGTCTGAATCAAGAAGAACTTGGCTGGTTGCATGGAGTGGTCTGTTACCATCTTTGCCATCTCTAGGTGAAGCAGCTGAGATTGATGTCCTGGAAGGTCCTCTGGAACTTAGCCCTGACATTTGGGGTCATTAAATTGGTTCTCCAGAGACTGGACATTGGCTGGCTGATTGCTGGGTAGGGGTATGTGGTGTTCACAAGCCCTTTGCATGTTCCTGACATCAGCTGGTTTCCCTCTTGGCCACCAATTTGGGTTGCATCTTTTGTTCTTTCTGAAGATCTCACTCAGCCAGTATAGATCTGATCCTAAATGAAGTACTCAATGAAATACTGTACAGATAAGAGGTGGCAGGGGAGTTTATTACGGGAATAAAACTGTTAAACAAAGTGTTTTCTTTTTTATTATTATTAAAATGATGTTCTGAAGAAACAGGGCTAGCCTGACTTTCCTTGGTTTCTTGGAGAAAATGCCATTGGTGGGAAAAACAAAAACAAAGATGCAGCCAGCATCAACACTGTCATTTTGTTTCATATGATAACTTCACTGTCCTTGATACATGATAACTTCACTGACCTTCAGTGCAACATAAAATGGCCAGCATATGAAAATGGGGGGAAAAAATGAAAACAAAAAACTTTTTTATAAATTTTTATTTTGTATTTTTTATAAATTATAAAAAATAATAATAATAATATATTACTATAATAATATAATATAAGTGTAACAGTAAGTTTTCCAGCTACAGAACAGGGACGTTTATGCTTTGTGATTCCCCAGTACAAGTAACGTTTTCAATGTTAATAATTTAATATTAGCAGCGCAGATTATTACATGTTAACTAATGATATTTAGTGATTTATCATTTTGCTATTTGTAACACCTGGCATTGCTGATGTTCTCTTAGCAGGATGCTGAAGAAAGCTCATACACTGTCCTTCAACCCATGACCAGGTCATCTAATGATGTGTACACCACACTTGCAGTAAGTCAAGTTTCATTGTTGCACATCACCCTAGAAGGAAATAGAAAATCCTACAGGGAAAGCATTACCATCATTTACAACATTTACAGGTTCATCCCCGGCCTCCTGATAACACGTATGCCGCTCTGGATCCTCGGTCCATCACTTCTGATTATGACACACTAACAGTAAGTGCTTACTTTTGTACATCATCAGTTTGCTCGTAGCCATTACTAGTCCAACGGCAAAAGTTTAAATCATTTTCAAGATGATTTAAAACACATTTTTTTTGTTTTGTTGTTTGTTGTTTTTTTAAATACACAAGCCATCACGCATTCATTATGTCCATCCCCTTCAGTGCTACACATTTTATTTAGGAACTTAGGTTTTCTAACCCTAAGTCCATCCATCTATGAACCTCTGTAGTCGAACTAGAGGTGATGTGAGATATCGCTCAAGATATCTCTGCTTGACTCCTACAGCAATGGTGAGCAGTCTACTAGTCAATACTACACTGTGCTCTCCAGCTGGAATGACCCAAATAGCCTGAACACAGAGGGGCGTTTGTGTGCACCAGTCAGACTTGAAATGAGAATATCAGCTCACAGAAAAAGCACCTTTGGCTTTAAAATTCCATGATTAAGGTTAATTAAATCACCTGCTGCGAAAATAGAATGTAACAGTTTCTACAGCCATCTAGTACAAAAAAATGTGAGTGGGCATTTGTTCATTCTAGTTGAATGGGCACGATGTCTGTGTCAGAGCATTCCAGAGCATTTATAGTCTGAGATGAACTGCTTGGAAAATGCCCCCAGAATTACTCTAATAAAGCTCTAATGTATAGCTTTATCTCTAATAAATAGCGAAGATGGCTAAAAAGTTGCATTTGAAAATACAAAGTCTTATTCAATTTGAAGATTTGATGCACATTCAAATTATATATAATAATATATTACATATATATA
>QMIH01000794.1:129082-141573 GCA_003987875.1 Clarias batrachus | reverse complement strand
TAATAATAATAATAATAATAATAATAATAATGTAATATTTTATGTTCATACAACTTTCTTTCATGGTACAAGTATACTGTAGCACTTCCTCCAGCTGTGTTTAAAATTCGCAGAGTTTATAGGAAAGTTGTACTCTCTCATAAAAGTTGGTCAGTTTCATATCAGAATCCACTGATAATTGTGGATTTGTTAGTTTTAGATAAAGAGATTGATAGTTTTAAAGTGATGCAAATGAATGCACCGATACTAAGCTTGTCCATGTTCTGAGGCTTTTTCCATAACAATAGGAGGCAGAATGTCTCCTGTACATTTGGTCAGATCGGATTTGCATGTCACGATGGATCACATTCAAAATGACAAGTGACTTTTCTCCACCGTTTTATCCGAAATGGCACGGGCACATCGATATGTCTTTGCTGGCACCAGCTGGGTTAAAATGAGTTATATTTGTGTGACCACTCATTCAATTCCAACACGTAATGCGATTTTAGTTCAAGCATTCTTTAGGTTTTGCTCTAGAGGATGCCGCTATGAAATCCCCGTGCTGTGGGTCGGACAGCCATTAAAAAAAAGATCTCGCTTTAGGGTAAAAAAAAATAAACGCTTTAGGCTGGGTAATGTCACGTCCACAATGCTGTAACGGCCCATTATACTGTAGTTCTTAGAAGATTACATTTCTTATACTGTAGGTACAGTATGGACCGCCGAAAGAACCTTATGAATGATCTGCTCACTTTTACTTCTACCCGTAGTCTCTTCATGTGTGTGTTTATGTGTGTTTTGTTGTTTCCAGGTTTTGAGTAAGCATCACTGACATAATCTGCACCACAGAGAGAGAGAGAGAGAGAGAGAGAGAGAGAGAGAGAGAGAGAGAGAAGAACACTTCCCTTGTAATGGTGCAAGAATGAAATGATTTAATGTGCCCGGCTGCATGTGGTTCATGTGTGTAATAAGTAAATGTTTTGCGTAACTTTAAAACAGTCTTTTTCATACATAACTCTTACAGTATCATATACTTAGTTTTTTTCTATATGTGCTTTATTTTGGAACTGACGTAAAGAACTTTTGATGGAGTTTGAATCTCGATGTCTGGAAGTCTGAAAGACCACAAAAGTACTTAGAGAATCAATCTCTCTCTCTCTCTCTCTCTCTCTCTCTCTCTCTCTCTCTCTTGTTTTTCATTTATTTATCTTTCTTGTGCTTATGTCAAACGGATTTGTTTTTGGTTTCCGTCTATCATGACACTTTGTCGAAATGTCCTAATGACACTGTTTGGTGTCACGCTGTTTAGTTTGCTTATTTCTGCCCTGACTTAGTTCTCGCATTATATTTGTCTTTGACTCTGAATCTACTTTCTGTCTTCCTTGTTCCTGGTTTTGCCCTGTTGTGCTACTGGTCTGTGTCCAGAAGTCAGAAGTGGTTGTTACTTACGATGATTAAATTTGCACAAAAAAAAGAGAAGATGCCGAGTTTACACACTTCTGCCCTGCCTTGTGTTATTACTGTCTTCTATAATTAATACAATTTTTCATTCTTATTTAATTTTATTTAATATGAAGCGGCAAAGAAAACAAACCCCAAAGCTGCCTAGCATACTTTATCTCTCTCTTAATCTGCTCTACATATTCCACAGAGACAAACTTTGGAGCAACACAGTGATGCACTCGTTCTTCAGGTTTTTCCGTGTGCAAATCATCTTCCTCAGTCATGACATCTTGAGTTTGTGTGACGCTGAACTGCAGGCTGTCACGTGCCATACAGGCTTGGAGAACATTTGTAAACAGACACTTGAACCAAAGGGCCACTCCTCCATGCAAAGCACTTTTTTTTGTACATTTATGTCTGTGCAGGTGAAGTGCCTTTGGGAATTCAGGTCACTGGCTTTTGGTAGAATTGCAAATCAAAACTAATACTGCGTTGTGTTGGGGTTGATTTAGGTGTGTGTAGGTGTTGTCACGCTTCTGGGGTGTGCGAGGCATAAATGCAGGGATTCCAGTTGGTGAAGGAAAAACGATTTATTTTATTATAAACATAAACACAAAACAGGGAAATTAAATAAACAAATATACTTTATAAGTAAACTGAAACCAAACCACGAATAAAGACTCGAGACATACACCTTAAACTTATTGTAACAAATGCAAGATGCTAAACTGAACTAAAACAAACCATTTATAATAAAACTAATGAGCAAGTCGGATCAGGTGAGCGCCCCACGTCACCTGACCGAAGTAAATGAAGTGAAAACAAAAGAACTACAAACAAAAACACAGGGCGCTTTGGCGCCCTCTAGGGGTTATCCCTGACAGGTGTGTGTGTTTTTGAGAGAAATATAATAGAAATCTGAGTTTATATCTCAGTTCAAGTATCTCAGGATTGTCCACAACCTCCATGGTTTCATTTTCTCACCTTTAAGCTACATAATATCAGTATGAAAACTAATTTCACCCCTGTTAATTACGCTAACTGTCAGTAGCCAGTTCTGTTCTAGTTGTGAAAGGATATGTATTAGTATAGGTAAAAAAAAAAAAAATCATAATCTCTTGATAATAAATGTTAAAGTTTACTTCTCTGTAATCTACAGTAACTACCATCTAATGAAAGCTCTTTGCTTTTTCTCGTGGTGACGGACTCAACATTTGAGCAACCGCATAGTCTAATTCAAAACTTTGGTCCTTTTGGACTTTTGGAGGTTTGCCCCGCTTGCCTTTTGGAGTTCATGCTCCAAGGCTTCCTCGCGGAACACGGTTTTCCTCCCACACTCTTACAATGTGAGTTGTACCCTGACTGGGTGTGCACTTTTGCCCTGGGATGGATTGTACCCATACAAGATGACCCCTCTCCCCACCTTGTACACGAAGCTCTGTGCTATACGAAGGGAATAAAGCATGAAATTGTTATTATTGCTAAGAATAACTAGTGCAGTTAAAGTGAACGTTGGTCATGAGATCAGTCCTTCTCGTCCACCTAAGCCGACACACATCTTTAATGATGGAACGAGTTGGTGGAGACCATCTTTAAAGAAGCCTCCGTTTTTGTATTTAGAAAGGCAAGTTTCACCATTCTGCGAGCTGGCGTGTTGTCATGAAGAAGCTGCACTTCAATATGATCAACCGGCTGCAGATTTTTGGTGTGAAGCTTCTAGCGTTTCTTTTTTTTTTTCTTTCTTTCTTTTTAACGAGAAGTAATGTTCATGAATGTACTCTTAACAGAGACATTTTTGGCCAGATTGAATTTTCACATCATGATAGTTTACATTCATTTCTACTGTACAAGTGGTGTTTATCCGACTCTAATATGACCAAGTCTTTATTTTTTGGTTGGGGTTAAAACAGCAGCGTGACTTAATAGCCATAACAGAGTAAGGTTAGAGCAGGTGCACACACATTTACTGTATATGCATACACACTCAGAACACACACACATATAGTATACTCTGAGCTTATACTGTAGAGAATCAGTCATTGGAATGTAGTTTCAGAATGAAAGGGTAAAATAATACTCCCATAAAGTTTAGAAACAGAGTTGAAAATGGAGGATTACAAATTTCTCCTTCCTCGAAATCTTCAACTCTCTCTCTCTCTCGCTCTCTCTGCTTCAACTCACTGCGAATACTCAAGCTTCTCTAACTCTGAACGGGACAGGACTATTTTCTCCTAAAAAATTTGGTAAGTACAGTAGGGCTGTTTTTGTGTGCTGTTATGTTTGCTTGAGTACAAAAATAAGGAGTTTTTCTTGTTTGTCTCATTTGCATCAAGTGTTCATGAATGAAGTTAGAAACAGAGATTATATACTTTGGATTAAGGAATTGTTCAAATGCAGGTTATCTGAACATTTATGACTGTGATATAAACTGGGATATAATCATCGACTTTGAGAACATCAGTACAGTACAGTAGTACAGTAATCTGCTGATTCATAATTGTTGTGTTGAAGATGATTACTGTAACAGTGTTGTTAATGGTTACTGCTCGCCTAGTGCTGGTCAATTCTCTCTCTCACACACACACTCACACACACACACACACACACACACACACATATATATATATATATATATATATATATATATAGCTTTGATGAGGTTTTAATGTGTTCTAAAAGCTCCTGAATATTAAATATTTCATTTATGCTCTACTTAACTCGAACTGATCCTACCTATAAAAGTTCAAACTAAACATTACTCTGATTCAATGATTAATGAATATTGACATTCTACCCCTCTGACTACTACACCGACACACCTGTGTACACACTTATACAAGCGAGCATGTGTGTGTATGCGCACACATTCATATATACGCCTGACTACAGTGGAAAACTGCACTGACATTTAACACCACGGAGGTGAATGCCACCAGACTTGCTGGTCAGGATCACACTGATGCAAATGTGTACACAAATATCTGCCATGATGGTCATGGAAACAGGAGAGAATAAGAAAGAGAGAGAGCGAGAGAGAGGTTCATTTTACTTTGAATAAGAGCAATGTGAAGAAGCGCTCACCAATCAACAGCACATCTGATTAGAGCCGTTATGAAGGCTTTACAGGCATGAACAGCAATCACATCTCAAGATCTACTGCATATTTCGGACACCTTCAGCATTGTTTCGCAGTGTTACAGGTTGACTGGAACTGTATGCAGTATATGTTAAGTTAAACAAATTGGGGTTTTATTTATTTGTTTGTTTATTTGTTTGTTTATTTGTTTGTTTGTTTGTTTGTTATATATTTTTATCTCGCAGGTGCTTGACCTCTGATCATGGAGAATAACCTTCCTCCACCATACCCGGGTCCCGCTGACTCCAAAGCTGAAGCTGCTTATCCTCCACTACCAGGTACAATCTTGCTTATTTTTGGCAAGTACTGTACTTTTGCTTTCCACACACACTAACAGCTTTTAATTAGCTATTATTCTATTAAGCTAATATTCAATCATTCAGTTAGCTATTTTAGGAGTACATACTGTAGCATGGAAGCGGAGGAGAGAAATAAGTGCCGAAAATAACTCCGCCTAAGGCGTTAATGTTTCACAACTTTTGTGTGCTCTGAATCACTGTACACACATCAGAAACAAAGAGACCGATGTGAAGGCATTTCTTTGAATAAATCTGGATTTCTTTTTGTAGTATTCTCCTACTAAAACCTTTGACCAATCCCATTCCTTTTACACCCAAAAATTATTTAATCACTCCTTCCAGAGAATTATTCACCCCCCCCCAATAAGTTTCAACTACTCCTGCTTGTTTCAGAAAAAAACTGACCAATCCAAAAAAATATATATAAAAAAAAACATTTGACAATTTCCACTTCCACTCATAAGCTGCATATGCTTTTGTCACGTCAACCAACACATGATGTCTATCTCTATATGAGTGTTTGAATATTTACTGTCTTAGCTGCTCCAGATTACGCTATTTATTTCCTTATTAATGTGATTTGCATGCATTTAAGCATTATCATTTCCATGTGTGGTGAATGTGGGATGCATTTGCTATTTGCTTAACCACAGTTGCACAGGACGCCATGTATCCACCTCCTCCTAAGTACAGCGCCACAGAAGTTCAGCCCGGAGCTATGATAATGCAGCCAATAGTAGCGGGGGGTCAGCCAGCGCCAGTCATTCAGACCCAGCCCGCGGTGATGGTAGTAAGCTCAGTAGGTGAGTGTGCAAACATCTGTGCTCTACTTGTGGAAATTGACTTAATTGTTTGGGTTTTTCATGCAACAGGTCACAAATTTCATATGACTGTCATATTAATCATTTCATTAGTGATTATGACTGTCGCCTTGCACCTCCAGAATCCGGGCTTGATTCCCACCTTGGGGTCTGTGTGCATGGAGTTTGAATGTTTTCCCTGTGCTTTGTGCAAAGAAAATTCTGAAAGAAGTTATTTAAACCAGCTATTAGTTCGCAATGCTGTGCTGTGGTATCGCTCTATAATATACTACTTGCCAGTGTACAGTGTCAATATTTGACAGTGTACTAGTAATACAATTGCATACAGCACAAACTTGGCTTTCATAATAGGGCTAATGTGAAATGTGTCAGAATCATGTGCCACATGAGAATATACATTAGTTTTTATAACTAGGGAAAACCTATTGACACCTGGCTCAGGTTTTCCCAGAACACCCATTGATGTTCCAGCCGTATAGTCCAAAACCTATACACCCCTATTCCCCACATAACAAGAGTGTACAAAATATTTAGCAAGTTAATATTAACTACGTAACCCAGCACATTTTTACCATTAGTGTTATGCATGTTTAGGTAATTTCCCAGTATCTAACTTTTCCAGACATACCAGAACATCATCCTGCGTTAGCTTTTTTTTTTCCTCGTTCCATCTGCACCCGACTGTGGTTGTCTATTTGAGCCCGTTTCATATGACTCCTGTCTGTACTTTACCATCAGCTGATATGCTGGTCCATTGTGCATCAGGTGCAATCAACACAAACCACAGAGGAAATGGGTGAAGAGAGTACAGTACCACACGTTAAATGTCATTATTTCAAGGGAAATATGTGCATACTGTATATTAACAGTCTGTCTACATTCTGGAGAAGAAGAAAATCATTAAAATTAAACAAGAAGAATTGTAAGTATTTTGTGCACGAGTTACAAAGGTGTGGAAAAGCCCAAATAATTACGCTTAATAATAAAATTAAGAGGAAATAATTGTGCATTTCCACATGCACACTGTAAAGAAAACTCAAGGGATTGGCACTAAACATCTGTGTAGCCTCCAGTAAAAGCACTTATCAGTGAGACTAATTGGGGGAAATAGGAATGCTAAGAATGGACTGTAGAGCATTGGACACAGGCCTAAGGTTTAGCTGAGAAATGTTTTGGTTATATCAGCATATGTTTGGGATGATTTAGCAAAAAATGCTACAACTCCACCTCCCACAGTTTTGTTCCAATGAATAAACCAGCCTGCATGTTGCATGTTTCAACTGGAAACAAGTTATTTAACTGATGCAGTAAGTAGCTTCTCATTTCATAAACAACCATGTCAGAAGACAAATCCTGTGGTTGTGGCAAATATGTCACTCTGGTTTAGAAGGATCAAAACTGTTGGCCTACATCAAGCAAAAAAAAAAAAAAACTAAAATTGTGTTTTAAAAAAATTAATACATGCATTATTGAAACCTGGAAGGATAGTGGTGAACTTCATCTTCAGGGAGGAAATGTGGTCAGGAAAAACATCCAGAATGAGTTTGATGGATAATCCCTTAAACACTTAGAAAAAATGAAATAAAAAAAATAAAAAAACATTAGAATTCACAACTATGCTTAATAATAAAAGTAAGAGGAAGTAATTGTGCATTTCCACATGCACACAGTAGCACTTATCAGTGAGACTAATTGGGGGAAATACTGTAGGAATGCTAAGACACAGGTCATGATTCTGTCCAGATTTACCCCTGTGATCAGAGTAACAGGTGTAGTGCCTACAGTATATGCTTGTGGAGGCAGCAGTGTTTTCAATTGTTCTCTTGGTATAGGTTTAGCAACATTATGTGGCCAAAACAATGTATATATAGTGGTAAAGTAGTAATAGCAATAGTAGTTGCAATAGTAATAGTATATAAAATACGGTTTGACATGAGTATACATAGCAGTGTGTGTGTGTGTGTGTGTGTGTGTGTGTGTGTGTGTGTGTGTGTGTGTATGTGTGTGTACGTATTCAGCCACCTCTGGCAGATGTTCCTGTTCCAATGAAGTGCACTTTCTGCCAACAATCAATTGTCACCATGACCACGCCCACAAATGGTCTCCTCGTCTGGTCTATTTTTGGACTTCTGTTAATCTTTGGGTGAGATAGAACTCTCTCTCTCTCTCTCTCTCTCACACACACCCACACACACACACACACACACACACACACACACACACACACAGTTACTAGTACTGTATGTGGTCATCTTTAATGACAGTGTGACTTAGTGGGCTTGGACTCCACAGATTTGTGCAAAATTTAACACATCAAATCAATCAGAAAATGCACTTCAGTGCAATATACATTACTTAAGTAAAAATATCTGTTGGAAAAACTACATGATGTGGAAAAGTTTCTAACTGGTGGGTGTAAATACTTGATACATGATTACGGTTGTGTCTTGTTGCTGTGCAGAATTTGGCCGTGTTGTCTGATTCCCTTCTGCGTGGATTCCTGTAAAGACGTCCAGCACACGTGTCCCAACTGCAGGAACGTTTTGCACATTTACAGACGCGTGTGAGCAAACCCAAACAATAAGCCTGAACAATGTGGACCAACCGGTGATTCCTCAACTGTGCTTAAAAAAAAAAAAAAAAACACTCCACATTCCTGACAAACTTCACTTTTATCACATACACAGTTCATACGTTACAATGTTGGAACTGAGAAGATGAAATTGCTTGTATATATTTTAATGACAATCGCTGCTTTTAAATTGATTCCTTAACACTAACATTGTGACTTTAGTATTTAAAGGTTCTATCTTATAAATATAACATACAGATAAGCTTGGTTTTATCAGCTATCCAGTCATTACCCAAGAGAAACATGAGATAAACACAACAAAAAGCCTTAGTTAATCCATGTTCAATTTTTTTTCAGATTTTTAAAAATGGTGGAAATCCTGTATGTGGTGTCAGTAATCAGTAAACACTTGAATCAGACTTTGTGATTTGTTTCTAACCAAAAATTCTGATATTATAACCGCATCAGAAATTGTTCATGATATCTTATACTGGCTTCTCATAAACAAAATAATATAAAATGAACACACTGCTATTGCCAATAATAATGTTTTGTCATAAACTAACAGACTCAAACCTTTAACAAGGCTATTAAATTGCATTTTCACAAAGTACAGTTGTATAAATTACTTAAAAAGATAAATTCCTTTATATATATATATATAAATCCATTAATACAGATTTAAAGTAATCTTGAAGTGAGTGGGAAATTAAAAATTAAATCAAATTTTCAGACTTTAGATTTTAGCTAGTCAGAATGTCAAAACTTTTATGTAGAACCTCAAAATACTAAGGCCATGGTGTGGCTATGTGTACTATGTGTATCTGTAACATATATATATAATATTTGTTGAAGAACATATCAGATTGACTGTGAATTATTTTACGACTAGATCACTTAACCTAGTAATTGTTTACTGTCAATAACTTACTGTACTATTACTTACTGTAACTATACCTCTGTATACTGATACTGTAATTATACTTCTACTTCGAAGTCTGGTATTAAAGTATGAAATCCTCAGGATATCTAGAAAAAATGTAGTGGGCTGAACACAGCTAAGTTGCACTACATGTGTATTGGAGTTTAAACATCTTAACATGTTCATATGTGGGTTATGTTTATCTATAAAGACTTTTATTTGCTTAATTTGCAAATGTCTTATTTTACACATTTATACTTGCCTTTGAACATTCGCATTTATGTGATATATTTGTGATATGTATATATCACAAATATACATATATATATATATCACATGTATATGATATATATTCTTCATATTTGAAAAATTAATTCTTTCATCATATTAGAAAGTTAGTATAATCTGGCTCCTAAAAACAACAGTGCTTTACAATAAAAATGCTTTTATTGTACTGTAAAATACTGCAATTGTATTGTACTTAAGCACAGTTTTAAAAGTTCAATTACTTTTTTTTTGCTATTCAAATGAAAAAACAAAAAGGAAACTTATTTTTTAAAGTACCTGATAAAAAAATGACATGCTTTTTGTTTTTGCTTGCCAAGTTACACAATTCATTTGGGGTTTTGCTTTTTGGAATTCTTTTGTTCTCAGATCCAATCAAACTCAACCCACTATTAGGCATTGCACAAAGGCCAGCACCAAAACCAGTTTTTTTTTTTTTTTTTTATACCTGCATGTCCAATTTACTAAAAATTTACAAATGATTGTCTAATAAATTAGACCTTTCCATGTCTGTACATACTTTACTTATGGAAGTTTTAGGGACCTACTGTGCTTACTTTTTAAAAATTATTATTTATTTATTCAATTACATATTTAATTAATACTTTTTTACTTGCTTACTTACTAACTTACTTATGCAGTTTTGTCGTTACTTACTCACATACCTACTTATGTAGTTTTGTCATTACTTATTTGCTTGTTTACCTACTTACAGTATGTTGTTTTGTCTTTACTTACTTATTTACCTACTTACTTTTTTACTTTTAATTCATTCATTTATTCATTCATATATTTATCCATTCATTCATTACCTTATTACTGTATGTATTTAACTACTTACTTACTAATTACTTAGTTACTTACTAACTTATTTACTTTAACATTACAAAATGTCCACTGTAAACATGTATATAACCTGTGATTAAATGTGATTTGATTAACTTACTAGATGGACATATCTGTAGATTACTTTAGACAATAAATTATTATTACTATGTAATATTATTTTGAGCCATATGGCCTTGATAATAATGAATTGTGCATGAAAATAATGCCAGGTCTTGTTCAAACTCCGTGTTTTCTTATGCTACCATGTTAAACCATGTTTATCTACACAGTTCACAGTTCTATTTGATGGCTGAATATCTTGTACAATCCACTTGGTGTGGAACCACTAGCTGATCAGAACATAACTTAACTTATATTACTTAAACTACTAACTCACTTAATTAAATTATTTGCTGTATTTAATTACATTCCTTACTGATATGATGAAACGTCTGCTGATGCCTAGCTAGAGCGCATCATCAGTGATGTATCCTGAGTTCATTGGGTGTTTCGGGTCTTTCAGCATCATACACCCTCACTCAGGCAAAGCAGCTGAGGCTGATCAGACCTCAGCTTGTTCCTCTTCTTTCTTAATCCTTATATCCACCTCAAGTCTGTCTCTGCCTCTTCTCCTTCTCTCACCTGTGATGCATAGTGCTGTGTAGGCTCCCCAGAGGAACTGGCCAGCAAAGCCCCTGCACCCAACCTCCACAGGTAAGCACCTAGCTTTTTACCCTTCTTTGTGGCATTCCTTGACAAGGCCCTGATATTTTCCCTTCTTCCACTGAAAGGTTCCCCCCATTCTGTTCTCCCATGGCACAGCACCTCTTTCTGCTAGTCATTAACATACACAAGGCCTTTACACCTCACAGCCATCACCTCTCACTGCTAGCTGTGAGGACTCCTAGAAAGTTTTACTGATTCCCGTATACATCCACATACATGAGGTATTTGGTCGTTTCACAAAATTTCCTTTTTGCATTCTACCTTTCCAAGCACTCTGCCTCAGACTTCTGGCAAACCTAAAGTTTAGCAGAGATTTCCCATACCATGTTTGTCCGGATACAGCTCTTTCCATGCAGTGTGTGCTCCAGCATAACAATGTTTTTGGTTGCCTTTGACAACAGCACAATATCTGGTCTCAAGAGCGTTATGGTAACATGTTTGAGACATGTTCAAGTCCACCAGCAGATGCCAATCTCAGGCTGAGAATATGATCCCGGATGATGCTCTAGGCCTCGCTCTTGGCTTCTCACCTGCTCTAAGCAAGCTGATGGTCTGCTTCATGGGTTTGGATTTTTGATTGATTAAAAGGTTACTGTGGATGCTCCCGGCAATTGTCTTGTGCACCTGTTCATGCCTCCAGTGGTATAATCCCTCTCCCAGAACTTTCTTACTTTATTTACTCAATTATTTAATTTATTATTTATACCTTGTTTAGACTGCAGGCAAATCCAATTTCTTTCATGAATCTGATCTTTGGGACCGACTGTCCACACACTCTAAAAACTGCTGGGTTAAAAAACAACCCAACCTTAACCCAGCTGCTGGGTMACTATTGGACAGAACACSCGCTGGGTTGTTTTGACCCAAGTGCTGGGTTGTACCATTTAACCCAGATTTCTGGGTTGTTCATCTGACCCAACCAGTGGGTTAAATTGACACTCTTGCTGGGTTGAATGTTAAAGTGTTGGGTTATTTTATTTGACCCAACCAGTGGGTTAAATTGACACTCTTGCTGGGTTGACAAATTACATTAGATTTTTTATTTTCAAAAAAGACACAAAATGGACACAACTTCACATAATGTAAATAGATTGTCACAGAATAAGAAAATGTGAATACCTTAATTTTTACCAAAATGTCAGACAAAATCATATAATCTCAAGGTGACCATTTGTTAAATATAAAATAAATGTACTGTAACATAAACACTCTGTAAAACAAAAACAAGAGTACATCTGATTTGAATAGCATTTTTTGCATTTAATACAATGTTTAAAAACTTTTTATATAGACGTTTTCAATACAAATCTTATAATGCCCAAATGACACAACTATTTACCATCTTAATCTTTTAACTATCCGTTATTTAACTATTATTATTTAATTTCCTTCAAAAATGACATTAAAAACAAAAATGCTAAAACTTTTAAAAATATTATTGATTAAATGTTGGCTGAAAAAACTGTTGTCCTCAAAA
>QMIH01000794.1:91546-123583 GCA_003987875.1 Clarias batrachus | reverse complement strand
TATATATAAGAGCTGTGAGGTCTTACTGTATATAGACAGGTGTGTGCCTTTCCTAATCAAGTCCAATCAGTATAATAAAACACAGTGGTACTCAAATGAAGGTGTAGAACCATCTCAAGGATGATCAGAAGAAATGAACAGCACCTGAGTTAAATATATGAGTGTCACAGCAAAGGGTCTGAATATTTATGACCATGTGATATTTCTGTTTTTCTTTTTTAATAAATCTGCAAAAATGTCAACAATTCTGTGTTTTTCTGTCAATATTGGGTGCTATTAATAAGGAAAAATGAACTTAAATGATTTTAGCAAATGGTTGCAATATAATAAAGAGTGAAAAATTTAAGGGGGTCCTTTCTGTACCCACTGTATATTCATTTAACACAAGGAAAATAAAATTATAGGTAAAGTGTTGATTTACTGATCAAATTCGATTAGGCAAAACAGGTGTGCATACAACATGGCTGGATATACAAAATATTTACCCTGTTTTTCCTCTTCTAGAGCTGTATATCCTGGCAACATTCTGGCTCCCCAACCTGTACAGCAACTCATACCAGGTCTGCATCAAACTCCACTAGCAGAAATTATGATCTATTTCAAGTTGCATAATCATATCTAAGATATATACGGTATTTTTCAGATCTGATCATGTTCGTGCATTCCGACAGCCAAAAAAAATAAATAATCAGATCAGTGTCGTATTAAAAAATCTGATTTGAGTCACTTCAGGCTTATAATGTGAACACACTGTAACATTATAGAAAATGCATCAACACTTTCAGACCAATCAGACTCCAGAATTAAGCAGTGTTGTGGGATAAATGCACTTTAATGATGATAATGAACTAAACTACTGTCTGTAACTGTAATGACATTAAGTAATTTTACTTTTTATGCTTCTCCACAGGTCAAGCAGTCCCCAAGTACTCTTATTATGCCAATGGTGCATTACAGCCAGAGGTCCAAATGGTCCAACAAGGTGGCCCTCAGGTGGTAGTCCAGCCTGCTCAGCAACCTGCTGTGGTGGTCCAGCCTGCTCAGCAACCTGCTGTGGTGGTCCAGCCTGCTCAGCAACCTGCTGTGGTGGTCCAGCATGCTCAGCAACCTGCTGTGGTGGTCCAGCATGCTCAGCAACCTGCTGTGGTGGTCCAGCATGCTCAGCAACCTGCTGTGGTGGTCCAGCGTGCTCAGCAACCTGCTGTGGTGGTTCGGCAAGCTTCACAACCTGCTGTGGTGGTTCGGCAAGCTTCACAACCTGCTGTGAGAGTCATTCAGGCATCACAGACTGGTAAGTGAATGATTGCTTTCCATGCATGAAAATTACAACTAAACCATACATGACTCATATTGTTTTCCTCCGATGATATTTTACAGTTTATCAACAATATTACTGAAGTCTTGCTCTGCTCAAGTGAAACGATCCAAGAGAACATAGACGAGACGCAGAGTGCTGTGATGAAAACTTCAGTGGCACTATATGTTACGGTGAAATAAATGTCCACATATATATTATTAAATTGTTAATATGATCATTAACTGGTGGGGTAAAAGTTAATCTTGGACATCATCTCATAGTTCAGGTCTCCAAGTTTACTGACATTGCTTGTCTGTACTTACTACTCATTTTCTTTTGCATCCATGATGATTAGATAGCAAAGCACCTACAGTACATAATCTACATAAACTGCTGTGCATATGATGTGTAAATGAAATACTCATAAAGCGGGGCTAATTTTATCCACCGCTTAGTAAGTTTAATGAATAATGCACAGTGAATTGTACCAGTGTATTAAAAACATTTAAGTGAACATTACAGTGAATTTAATGAGGTTTTGAAATTCGTGAATGAGTACACAATTGAGTACACAACAATTTGTGAAGGAGTGGCTTTGATTAGCTTACATGTATAAACTGTATGGTGTCTCCATGGCTTGTGTACAACATTAATATTTTTCTTGATTATTTTCAGTTTAAATAAAATTCATGAGACAGAAAACCATATGAAGTTGGGACTCTGTTTGATCTAAAGCATCACAGAGGGGTTTAAATATCCATAAACGTTGGGCCCCATGCAAAAAGGAGTATATATACGAATGTTTTTTATATAAACAAATGTATTTTTGATTATATCCATGGTTTTGTTCATGGCCAGTAATTTCTGGGATTCATCATATTTTTAACCTTATTTTTGCTCTTCTCTTAGATATGAGAACATTTAACATTTAACAACCAAGTAACCATCTTACATATCCGATGCATGGAAACATAAAGAAAACGCCATATAATAAAATGTAATTCAGTTCAATTCAATACTAATTGTATAGCACTTTTAACAATTGTCATTGGCGCAAAACAGCTTCACACAATCAAAATAATTATTTAAGTTTGTATGGAATGTGAATGTGTATGAATCAAATTGGTCAGATTGTCCCTGATGGGCAAGCCGAGGGCAACAGTGTCAAGGAAAACCTCCATGAGATGGCAGCAGGAAGAAACCTTGAGAGGAACCGGACTCAACAGGGAACCCATTCTCATCTGGGTGAAACAGAAAGCAGGAATTGATCTGCATTTATACTGTGTGTTAGGTGGCAGTCAGTTCAGTAGAACAGTTGTTAACAGATGTTAATTGAATGTTAATATGGAGTCCGGGTAGTTATTGGAGCCTCAGGTAGACTTGTGGGAAATTCCAGTCCTGAACTATCGAGTGACTGCAGCCAAGTCCTCAGAGAAAAAGCTGTCAACATCAGTCGAGGTCAGAACCGTCTTCATGGTAGAGTAAAACCATCCCCAGACACCAGACACATTCGAAAGAGAGACACGGAGCATCCATGTGACGAGATCTCCAACCAGAAGCGGGGCACCAGGACGAGTCAGACCGGTCCAGCAGAAGAAGTCTGGATGACTGGCAGCTCATGTGTAGCTAGAAATTATAGAATCGAAAACGTTGATCATTATACGGTACAGTATGTTTAATGAGCGTAAATTAATTTCAAAGCTCTGGGATGCTTGCATGCATTCTGCTTCCAAATGATTTTGGATGCTGTTAGATGTTTTAGCCATTCAGGGATTATACTTTAAGAGATCACATAGATTTGATGATGATAGTGAGTCGTTTCTGAGCACTCTGAAACACATTATTATAAAAAAAAAAAAAACACACAAACCAGCTCAACAAAACTCTAGCATAGGTGATGGAGGTTTTGTCCTCACTTCATGTGCCATCAAACCAATTTTTGTAACTTCGAATTCCTTGACTAACACAGCAATTACAGCAGTGAATGCTTTTTTTGTTGCCATTCCTGTGTTTATGATTTATCTGTAACACTTACCTGTAAAACCTTAAGCAGAAGATTAAAATAAATCAATTATAAAATTAGTAAGCATATTTCTAAAAATTTGTTTTACTTTTTAGTGTTCTTTTGTTCTTTGGCAGATAATTTGGCTTCTTTTCAAATGTAAATGAGCGACACGTCTGTGTGTGGAGTTTGGAGGCATTTTTACTCTGAAACTTGGTGGGTTTTATCCAGATACACTTCCATAGTTCAAAGACACACAGAGTGGACTTTCTAATTTCAAAATTTGTGTATGCTGTATGTACTGTAGTTGTGTGCGCTGTGATTGACTGATACTCCACTCATGCTGCAAATCTCTTGGGATAGGTTCCAAGAATTCCTGCCAGCCTGAACAGGATAAGTGCTACAGTATAAAGCTTGAGTGAGTGAAGCAGTAGTAAAGTACAGTAGTATGTTTTATCTAAAAAAAAAAGGCTTAAAAATAATTATCTGTGAAAAACTTATTTCAAGAAATTGTACATACTGTAAATTTGACTACATTCAAATGTTTTTGTAAAAGCATTTTTTTTTTGTTCCTTAAGACCTGTAACCACTTTAGATGTGCACTTTGTGCTGGACTTCCAGAAAACATTGACGGTAAATTGTTTCTGGAATGCTCCTTCATGCACTTCCCTAAAAGTTTACTTTTTTTTTCTATTGAATATTCCATATCAGATTCTTTCAGATATGAAGCTGACAATCATTAGCATTAAAGTGTCAGGATTGTCACGTACATCAATTATGGTTGGCCCATAGAAATACCCTGACAATCATTTAATGCATGGGGTTAATGTTAGAGTAAGGTGAGTGAGAGAGAGTATGGTATGTACAGTATGCTTTAATACTTGACAAACTGGTTTGAACGTGGAGCTTTATGAGATTTTCTGCAACAATAAAAGACATCACAGCAACTGAATTCAGGTTACTGTCTTTCCAATGCAGATAAAGCATGTACTGGAGAGGAAAAAATAAACATGTGAATAAATGACACAATAAAATAAGCATTAGGAAAATGATTAACATTTTAGCAGGCACACAATAAAATTATTTTCCATCCATAAATTTTCTGAACCACACACACAACTACAACACATTAGACTGTTAGAGGAAACCAGAGAACCCGGAGGATTTTTTTTTTTTTTCAAAATCAACTTAGATTAGGAGATTATTCACTGACTTAATCACTCATCATCTATACCACTTTATGCAGTATACAATGTTACAGGGGGGCTGGAGCTTTTACCAGGAGACCTACGGCATGAGGCAGGGTACAACCTGGAAAGAGTTAACTATTTTCAACAGAGGTTCCATTATTTCTGGTACTACAATATCTGCTTGAGAAAATGTGTCAGTACAGGATCTAATACACAGGTTGATGATTTTGTAGAAGTGATGAGTGAAATTAGTGTAATGGAAATATCACATTTTAATTATGTATTCATTTGTAATTGTGCCAGTTAATTCTCTTTAAGGGTCGAAAAATTCTACATTCTCATATGATATGGTTAGTTCATCATATGCATCAATAAAATTGTCTGGTTTCAAATTTGATTTTTTTTTTGTCCAATTTCTACAATGTTGATATTGAAAAAGTCATTTATGTGGCCAAAAAATTTTTTTTTTTTTCACCTGACCATAAAACAGAAGACCATAAGTCTGAGAGAGGTAAGAAGACTTCTGGTCTTCTGTTTTATGGTCAGATGAAACAAAAATGTAACTGTTTAGCCACAATGATGTACCCTACATTCAGTGAAAAAAAGGAGAAGCCTTTAACCCCACCACAACACCATTCCCACTGTCAACCATAGTGGTGGGAACCTAATGTTTTGGGCGTGTTTTTCAGCCGGTGGACCAGGGAACCTAATCACAGTAAACGACACCATGAAAAAGAAACATAATTCTCAACATCAACATAGAGAAACCGCAGAGAAACTTGGCCTTGGGCACCAGTGGACATTTCAGCAGAACAACGACCGAAAACACATAGCAAAAGTGGTGACGAAATGGTTAGCAGACAAAAACAATAACGTTTTGCAGTGGCCCAGCCAGAGTCCTGACTTACAGTTTTTCTCAGTTGCTTTGGAGCATTTCTCGAATCAGTGCATTCTCTAAACAATTAGTACAAACAGCACAACAAATTGGATTTCTTGCAAAAGCATGTACTTTACTCAACATCCTTAGGTATTCCCTCAAAAGTAAGTTTCTGTGTCAATGAAAATGTCATCAGCATCAGAATGACAAGTTCTTTTGTCCTTGTTTCTCTACGGTGAAGTCAAAATGTTTAGTCATGTTGTCAGAATGACATTGCATGGTTTCAGGATTTCCTGATATAAAATATGGTTTGGTTTACAGTAATTGACAATGCAAAAGGCTGAATTTCTTCTATAAAATTCAACAGCACAAATTTACCAACGCAATATCACATCATTACGTGCAATATTGACATTATTTGATCTATTTGATTCGTGCACACTGATACAAATTGCGCTTTTTTTCATGTCAGACAGTACGATTTTCAAACAGTGGCGGCTGGTGCAAAAAAATTGGGGGGGGGGGCGCAAACAAAATTAGAATTAAACTTTTAATGCTCGTCTGTAAATAGGCATTTAACAGGTGATTAAGCATCACTACTACTGTACTAGCATAAAATAAAGGCAATACTCACATTGCATCCAGTCAGCAGCTCCGCTTGCCATAAAAAGTGCTGGAAGACTCATTGAAAATGGTCCAATCACATGAGCCCAAATATTTAAAAACAATATTGATTCGCTATGAATAAAAGTGGGAGGGTTCAGGGCGCACAGAGCTGCGCCCGAAGGATGATTTGACGAAATCCAATCAGAGCTCAGCCTCAGGTCACATGCTTTTCAAAAACGTACGTGCTACATAGACACTCGTTTGTCCGGCGCCCCGCGTACACCAACACAAATGAACGTAATACAGTTTAGATTTTTTTTTAATGGCAAATAAATTATATTTAGAAATACAGCAGAATATTGTGACCAAATGACTTCATTTCATTATTAAAATAAATAATTATTATGTTAAATAATTACATGTTAATGGGGCATTCTTCTCTGCCTAACTTTAAGGGGGGGCGGAGCCCCTGCGCCCCATATTGACCGGCAGCCACTGTTTCCAAACCAATTCACTGCTATGGAAATTGTCTTTTGATTTACAGCTGTTATTCTGTATGGATATTTCAATCTGTTTTATTTATCTGGAAGTAAATTGTTTTCCAAATCGTGTTCTCTGGCACAAAAAGAGAATCGTGTTCTCTGGTTTCCACAAATTACGTGACTATTGCATGAAATGCTGTGAGACTGTGGAATATTGATTGTACACTTTTTTATTGTACTTTTACTAGTGGACTGAAAAAAAAGAATTACAATATAACATCATATAATGTCACTGTGATAAGAAAAATAAGGACACAAAAGCACAATGGGCTTCCACAGTGATATCCTCACATGCTGCATCCATGGCAGCCAGAAGGGACATCTGTGTATGTGGCTGGCGATCATAGATCTTTAATCTCTATGATGAGTAAAACTCCTTAATCTTTATTGGGTTAAGGAATGGGAAATATGGTGGGAGGAATTACATCAACATTCCGTTATGGGTCAAAGACCTTTGCCTGATGGTGTTTGAGTGATGAAAACTCACATTATCCCAAAGTATCACATATTTGACTGAATCATCTTGATAGTGAATGAGGGATGAGAGCCCTATAGAAGGTCTCTAGGAAGGTGCGGACATGCTGTGTACTGTATGGGCCTATAAGGGGAATAAGAGTTAGAACACCATGCTCTGAAATAGCAGCACATATACAGTAGTGATATTTCCTCCCAGCATGCATACTTGTTCCTGGCTCTTGAACACATCCTGGTTGTTCATCCATTTTCAAAAATTGTAAATCTGTGTTTTTCTCCTTTTTTTTTCATATAGGCATTTCATATAGGCATGCCAGTTATAGGTTCACGAGATTCACCTGTTTTGGACCCTCACACCCCTTCATTAGTGACATTCAAATTTCATCTGCACACTGTGTCAATTCAAGACACATTTACATAAAATAGTTTTTATTTTATTTTTTGAAGATTTTGACAACTGGATTAACTATTTTGCATTCAGTGACTTGTGCAATGAACTGATGCTGAAATGATTTGGGGGTTAAGATTATTTAGATGAAACTAGTATAATATATCTTGAGCAAAATGACATAAACTAGTGAAAATGTAGGAAACAGCAGAGAATTGAACACAATCAATTATATGAATGTACAAAAGCATTTGCATTTTAATCAAAGCAATGAGAAATGTTCATGTGGTTAATATGCTGGTTAATAATGGTTAGTTTATACTAACTATACTAAATATGTTAAATATCCTGCTAAGATGGTGAACCAGCATAACTGATGGAAGACCAGCATGCCTGCTGAAAAATCCAGCATAGGCCAGCATGATTTATATRCTRGGCCACYAGCAAGGKTTTGGTAGTTAAAATTGGTTACCATTTTAGCTCATTATTTTGTATTTTAATAGCTAGTACTGAAAATAATGTGTGATGTAAATATGTGGACCGTGCAGTGTTATCTTTAAATGCATTTACATACAAGAGACAAAAATAATATATTTACGAAAAAAACATGCAAATCCATTATTTTTCATTTATTAAATATCTGTGGGTTGTCTAAAAACGCAACACAAACCTTTTGTATAAATGCACTTTTTTTTTTAATCAATGGAAATCACTTAAACCTGAAAAAAAAACAGCATAGACCATCATAGCTGGTTACCAGCTTGACCAGCAATTATACCAGCAGGGTTACCAGTATACCAGCACCAGCACCATGGGGTCAGCTGTTTTGGATGTGGGACCACTTGCATTTTTTTTTTGGTAACCATCAAAATAACTTAAAATGTTCCATCATTTTTAACCATACACATATGTGTAATGTATCGATTTATATCTTTATTTGTCAATGTACACTCACATATCATATTTGTAAAATAAAGAAAATAAACAGGGTGCGCTTTCTGCCCTTTCAGTCTTCCAGAAAATGTTTTTGAAACGTTTCACTAAAATGAACTAAAATGAACACACACATATCTATATCTATACATATATCTATAGAAAGCTTAAAGCATCTACTTTTAAATGTAGCAAGCTTAATCAAAAATAAATGTTCTCAGTTTATATAATCCATGTGAATCTAAGGAGAGATACAGTCTTTCTGCCACACTTCATTCACTGATAATGACCTGAGACAGGACACGCCCACACGCTGTTCACAGGGTAACAGTCAGGGTAATCTACATACAAGGCCACGCCCCCAAACACGCACGCACGCACACACACACAGTAGATCTGATAAGTTTCTCCAACCCCTTGCGATAAAAATTTAAAAGAAATTTGATATGTGGCTTATGAGAGATTTATCACTCAAAGGTAGGGTTCTGTTATCCAAAACTGAAGGACTATCTCGTTTAGTTTATCCTGCCAAGGTTTTAGATGTACCAAAATCTTTTTCTAAAAAAATTGATTCAACTTTATTTAATTTCATTTGGAAAAACAAACCTCAMTATTTAAATAAGAATAATTTATGTAATTCATATGATCAAGGAGGTTTAAATGTGATTGACTTTGACACTTCTAATATTATTTTCAAGTTAAACTGGATTAAACATTATATTAAATATAAAGATCAAATTTGGTATATAATTCCAAATCTAATTTTTGAAAGAGTTGGTGGCATTGAGTTTCTTTTGAAATGTGACTTTGAAGTTAACAAACCTCCCATTCAGTTATCTAATTTTCATAGACAGGCGCTGTTATTTTGGACTCTTATATATAAGCATAATTTTTCTCCTCAAAAACACCTAATATGGAATAACAAATATGTTAAATATAAAAACAAATCAATTTTCTATGATAATTGGGTTAAAAATGATATTCTAACGGTCTCTCAATTGATAAATAATGAAGGATATTTGCTTACATACTCTGAATTCTTAGAGAAATTTGGTATTCCAATACCTCCACGTGAATTTAGTATTGTAGTTGACGCAATACCAGCAGGATTTGTGAGACTTTTGCAAGGCTTTAATGATTCCTTTAAGTATTCAATGATTTAAAAAAAATGTTTAAATGGTATTGATATTAAAGACAGAAAATGTAATAACAAATTTTTAAGATGTTTGATTCACTGCCCTGCAACATTTCGGCATAAATACTTTTGGAACAGCCAATTTGAAAATATTGACTGGAAATTGATTTGGACGTATAACAACAAATACTGTGTTAATAACAAAGTTAGTGAAGTATACTTTACAATTATACACATCATTTATCCAACTAACCAATTCTCAAGAGATATAAAGCTGATCTTTCTGAATTTTGTTCTTTTTGTGGAATGTATGTGGAATCTGTATTACATCTCTTCTTTGAATGTATATATATAAACTTTTTTTGGATTGATGTTGAATTTTCATTTACTACACTGACTGGATCAAAAATTAATATAAGTAAAAGAGATGTTATATTTTATTATGATAAAAAAGATATCGAGAAGAGTCACATTTTCATGTTATATCTTTTAATATTACTAGGAAAATTCTATATACACAAATGTAAGTGGTCATTAAGAACGCCTAATATCTCCCACTACAAGGTGGATTTGAAAATTTATTTTGACACATTACATGGACTTTTAAGCCAGAAAGCAACCAGAACGATGAATACATTTAAAGAACTAAATTCCTCCTTTCTATCAAAATTGTAAGTATACCCCTCTTGTTGTTGTTATTGTTTTTTTTTTCTTGTTGTCTTGTTGTTATTGTTAAAAAATGAATAATAAAAATGGTTACTATTTAAAAAATAAAAATAAAAGTTTCCTGTGCGTGTGGAAGATGCACTGTACAGGTTTCTGAAGCTCTACAGAATGTTCTGGACAGTGGGAGGAGTTTAGATTTACCTCAGAACAACACTAAGACTCCAAAAGAGAACGAAGGAGGAGAATGTTACCATGGGTAAGTTGTTAAATCTTATATTATCCTTATTCTGATCATATAAAACTAATATTCATTTATTTTTCCTCATTTTCTCACAAGCTTTTGCCAGTTTATGTGAAACATTGTCATTTAATGTCACTTACATGGTTTGGTTAGCATGTAGATAACACTGCTAAATCATGCTAACATACTACCTTATGTAGCTTAGCACAAACAGGTTAGCTCACAGCTAAGCTAATGCCTTACAGTATGTAGATTACAGATGGTTGTCAGTATCAGCTGTGGTGTAAATGTTTATAATATATTTCACCCCGTTTTGGATAGCTTCATGTTATGGTAGCTATTTGGTTCAGTTTTTGGTTAGCTTATTACACTGCTATCTATAATTTTATTTAGCACAAACACTTTAGCTCCCGTTGCCTAAAATACTGCCTTATGTAGCTTACAGACGTTTGTGATATTAAGGTATAAATGTAAATCGTAATGCAAAAAGTATAATTCATTGTATAACATTGCAAAAGTTTGTCTTGTCTTTATGCATGGTCAATAGTTATTGATGATTATTGATAGTAATTTTATTATCATCATGCTTATGTTTCTTTTTCCTTTTTTATAAACCACACGATAAGGCTTCACTTGTGACTGCACACAACCAGGACATGGACTGATCTCAGATGCCAGGAATGTTACCACTGCTGGTCACAGGGTCTGTGTGAATTGCAAATCAGTTTATGGTAAGCAGCCATAAACACCATGGAAATGCCAGGTATAAGATCATCTGTGTCACTCTTCCCTCAATCCTGGACATTTACTTTGCACTAGGTGAAAGAGGTGACATTTATATCTTTATAAGTAAGAAAAATACATAAATGTCAGGACATGTCAGACCTATTTCAGGGCCCATAAACCCGCAGACCCCTAAATAAACAGTGAGGGCCAAGCTCACCCATTCACACTACTGTGGTGTAAAAGTAACTGTGTGAAAGTCTCCCTGAGAGGTTGGTCTCATTTTTTATTTTTATTTTTCATCGAAACGTATTTGCTGTTCATTGTTAAATTATCTTATTGTTACAAATGTGCATATTGTATATATTGTTACATATAGTATTACATAATGTTAATATTGTTTGTGTTGGCCAATAAAGCTGATTTTATACTGATTCTGTTTTATATTTTACATATTGGAAGACAATCTTCCATGTATTCTGGCTTTTATACCATAGCAACATAGTATGTATGCTGGTATGCTGTGGACCAGCATCAGTAAAGTGACCAGCATACAAGTAGCAGTATACCAGCAAATGTATGCTCTTCACCAGCATACCAGCACCAAAACACAACATATGCTGGTATAATTTACCAGCTATGCTGGTCTATGCTGTTTTTTTTTCAGCAGGGTAGGTATGGTGTTCTTTGGATGCAACTCAGCATTCTTTCTCCTCCAAACATTTCTGTTTTGGTTTCATCTGACCATATGACATTCTCCCAATCCTCTTCTGGATTCAAATGCTCTCCAGCCCACTTCAGATGGGCCTGGACATGTACTGGCTTAAGCAGGGGGCCTGGGTGCGTGCGTGCTTGCTTGTAGTAATATTAGTAGGGCATGTTCTTTCTGTGTTTAATTGGTGCCATGGATTACTGTACTAGTCATGAGGCTGTATGTCTTCGAGATTCAGTTAACGAGATGGGCAGACCTAACCCAACTCATCACTGTCTGGTGCGTAGTGTGGGGGAATTGGGAACATCTAGGAGAGGCTCCTGTCCAAGAAGCCTTCAACTCCCACCTCCATTGAAGGTTCTCTGGCATCCCTGTGGAAACTAAGGACGTTGGTTAATTGTCAAAGTTCCCATTTCTAAAGCTGCTGCCATAACCCTCAAACAACATGGTGGACACCTTTGATCAGGGAAGCTGTCCAACTAAAAATGAAGACCTTCAGGGATATGTTATCCCGAGGTCCGCCTCTCTCTTTAACTGAATGTTCAAGACATACAACCTAAGATCAGATGATACAATCACCATGACTCGGATATGATGTTTGTTATGGACAATCCATGACTAGCACAGAAATTTAGCAATAAAATAAAAGACAGGTTCAGACTGGGGAGGCCGTTCCCCCAATCACGCCCCTTTAAGTATTTCCTTAATTGCTTGTGTATTGAAGTCTCCCAGCAGGACTATGGAGTCCCTCTACTGGGGCCTTCTGTAGGACTCCATGCAGATCTAACTGATAATGCTCCATCTCCCACATAAGCTCCAGCTCCTCTCACAGTCCCCAACAGTTTGACTGCAGAACAATCCCTGCTATTCTCTCAAGGTTTCTTCCTATCTCGGGGAGTTTTTCCTTGCCACTGTCACCCTCAGCTTGCTCATCTGATCATTTTGATTCATACACATTTTCTCACATTTCATACACATTTTTGTAATTTCTAGGGGTGCTCCGATTGATCGGTCGCCAATCATAATCGACCGATAATTGCTTTGGGAAGTTTGATCGGCAGTCTCTATAATAGCCGATATAGAAAAGCCGATCAGATGACGCAAAACTCGAGAGCATTTTAACACCACGAACCTCATCAGAATTTTTGAGAGAGCGCGAGAGTTCAGCAACTC
This sequence comes from Clarias batrachus, assembly GCA_003987875.1. Taxonomy (NCBI): domain Eukaryota; kingdom Metazoa; phylum Chordata; class Actinopteri; order Siluriformes; family Clariidae; genus Clarias; species Clarias batrachus. The sequence goes on along the minus strand of QMIH01000794.1, from coordinate 110,624 downwards.
GCGCACCGCCACTCACTCTTTCCCCTATCTCACCTACGCGGTTTCGCTTGATGGCTTGATGGCCGTATTGTTCATCATGAATCACCGCGGGTTTGGCGCTGTGATTACGTTTCCATCTTTCCGCACGAAAAATACATGTTTGTCAAACGTTAGCAAACAAACATGTTTAATTTTTCATGTTTAAATGCTTGAATCTGCAACATGTTTAATTTTATTGTCAGTCCTTGCAGAACTTCCGGGGACTCGCGTCCTACTTGTCCGTTATTTTATTTAATTTTAAATAACTGAATTATTTTATTTAAGCTCTAAGTTGTTCCCAATTACTAACCAAGCACAGGCTGCTATGTTTTAAGTTGACGTGTTGCACATGTTGCTTGCCAATACAGTAAATACAGGTGTCAATTCATGATATTCCTCTTCTTGTAATTTCAATACTTAATTTACATTGTTGTTAGATGTAGTTTAATAAATAATGCTACATGATGAGGCTTCAAGTAGACCCTGTAATCGGTGCTCGGTATCGGCCGATACAGCTTCTAGTGATCGGAGATCGGTGATCGGCCTCAAAAATCCTGATCGGAGCAACCCTAATAATTTCTCTTTGATTATGTAAAGCTGCTTAGTGACAATAACCATTGTTAAAAGCACTATACAAATAAATTTTAATTGAACGTACAGTACAAGTGACGGTACAAAGCCAGCATCCTTTGCCTGGGTCGGGTCCATCAAGCCCTTTGCCTTTACTGACACCCAAATAGCATGAAAAAAGTTTTTCATTCGTTTTTTTTTTTTCATTAGGAAAAAATGAAAAAAAAATAAGCAGCTCAAAAATTCCTTTTGGTCAGCTCTGCATATGTACGAAATTATGATTTCAAAAACTTTAAAGAGATCCATTACAACTTGGTTTAGATGATGATGAGATAGCTCTGACAGTAATGTTGAAGGGCGGGAAAAATCCATTCCAGTAACATTACTGTCATCACTTATGTATATGCAATTATAACACACCTCACCACAGATATTACAGGAATTTGCCTTTTTTTTTCTCCTCCTCTTTCTCTTGCCAGGATCTCGCTCTCTCTCACTTTCTCTCTTTCTAACACTACAGACCTTTTTACAGTTTCCTTGTAACACTCACTGGAGTGAGCACTCCCTACCACGGACAATTGCTCTATATTGTATAGCTCTTCCTAAGGCACAGGTAAGTGTGTGTGTGTGTGTGTGTGTGTGTGTGTGTGTGTGTGTGTGTGTGTGTAGTATGTATATATGTGTAGTGTTAGTAGTAGGGCATGTATACTGTCTGTGTTTAATTGGTGCCATATACGTATATGCGTGTGTGTGTGTGATGAATTGGTGTCTAGTATTGTTTTTTGTTTTAGACACTGCATTCAACTAAATATTAACAAGTTTGTGCTAACTGGCATTTTTTGCAGCTATTAAGCTGAGGTTTTGCAGTTCTTACAGTATTACAGTTATGGATTTACTGTTATTGACTGTTATAAAGGGACATTGGACACAGATGCCTTTTTTTACTATAGTAAAGTAGAGGAGTAGTGTATTAGAACAGTATTAGAACGGTTCTGGTGTTTTGTATGTGACATTCATATCTGTAAATAAAAACCTCAGAGCACAGACACTGCATTACAGTACGTAGTATTAGTGCATGTTTATGTAATCTCTTCAGGTAAAACTAATGAAATTCTAAGAATAAAAAAAAATTATATAATTTATTACATCCTGAAAATGTACGGCGGTTCATTAGGTTTATGGATGTTGCATTAAATGAACAGATTTTTGTGAGAATGTTCAGAATTTTTTTTTTTTTTTTTTTGCAAATTCTGGATTTTAAGGACTGCTGCAGAAAGCATTATAATTTTGCCTTTAAAAAGACTTGAATAAACACAAAAAGTGTATATTTTAATGTCTATTTCTTTTATTAATTATTTCGGATAATGAATAATATGGGTGTGACATTTTCATCTTATGTATGTTATGTATTAAAGATCACACTTGAATAGAGAATTGAATGATGAAACATTCTCAATAGTTACTATAAGGAAAGCTACCTACAAAATTAATAAATCACCAATTATTCTTGATTTCTTTTTTTTTCTGGTACTTTCCTCTCTTTGTAGTTTGCTCTTATTTTATTTCATATTATGGTGTCACTGTTAATATATGCATGAAGAAAAATTTTGTTATTTTATCTATAAATCTGTGCATTAAATGTTTTGTCAATTGTAATCATTTTGAGAAAAAGGTTTACTGTAAACCACAAAATTAAAGTTATTGGTCCTAACACACCAAGTCAAAGAGAAAAAAGTACAGTAGGAATGAATTCAGCTAACATATGGTATAATAAGTGAACGTTTATCTCTTATTTCTAAGCTCCACTTCGTTTTCATGGAGAATATCCCTGTTCCACCATATCCTGGACCACCTCTGGAGTCCCCCAGTTCTGAACAGCAGAGAGCCTACAGCTACCAACCAGCCCCTCACTCACAGCACACCAGTGGACAGGTAATGATCTCAACAAATTGTCTTCCTTTCTCCTCTAAGAGACATGCAATGCTTCTCAAACCATGCTCTTTTTCTTTATTAATCTATCTTTGGGATTTTTACGCTGGTCCCTATAATCCACAGCAGTCTCCTGGCCCTCAATACCTCAGGTATGTCTTCAGCAAACAGTTTTGTGTTGGTAACAGTTTTTGGATTTAGAGAGAATCATACCAGAATTGTGCATCTGAATGATACCATGTCACTTTAGATAGATAGTTAGTGATTAGATAATAAAGTGAAAGAAACCAAGGTTCTATTTTTTTCTTCTCTTACAGTTCTTTGCCCATGAAGAATATCCCGACTCCACCATATCCTGGCCCGCCTTTGGACTCTGAGCTCACCAGTTCGTTCCAGCAAAGAGGCTCCACGAACCAGCCAGTTCCTCAGACACAACACACCGCTGAAGAGGTAAAGTTCATTGGATAAAAATGTCATGGGGTTGACACCATTACTTTTCCTCATACCAACACATCCAGCATTTAAATTTGAGGCACCTGCTTAAAGAGACACGTGTCTTAAACCACTGTATTTCTCTATCTATCTCCTTATCTGACTGTGGGATGTGGGATGGTCTGTGGTATAATCAGCTGCCCCATGGTCCTCAAAGCCTCAGGTATGTGGCTTCACATACTTGCACCCTCAATTAGTACATGCAGTGACCTAGCTGAAGGGCCATTTTACCTGTAGGCATAACTTTGTCAGTAAAAACCTTTATGAGAAGTAAACATTATACCAGACTTGCTTATCAGCATGATATCATAAAGGTAGATAACATAATATGAAACTGATGCTTCCAAAACATAAAGGAAGGAAGGAAGGAAGCGAGGACATAAGTTTCTTTTTTCGTCTTCAGAGGTTTGCCCATAGAGAATATACCTGCTCCACCATACCCTGGCCCACCTCTGAACTCTCAGGCCACAAGTTCAGTACAGCAAAGAAGCTGCATCCACCAGCCCGTTTCTCAGACACGCCACACCACTGAAGAGGTGAAGTTCAGTTGATGAGATAACCTGGGGTTCACACTGTCATTCTTCCTCTTAAGCAGACATCCAGCATTTCAATTAGAGACATCTGCTTTATGTCTTAAACCACTGTCTTTCTCTACCTTTGGGATGTAGGATGGTCCGAGCTATAATCTGCGCTCCCATGGCATTCAAAGCCTCAGGTATGTGGTCTTTACACTTTGCACTCTCGTAAAGTATGTGCAGTGACATACTGTAGCTGTCGGGCTGTTTTTTTTTGTGTGTGTGTTTTTGTTGTTGTTTTTTTATCTAGAAGATGAAAAAAAAACTATTATGACAATCCAAATAAAACCAGATTTACTTATCAGATGATATGCAAAATGTTATATCATATCATAAATTGTATGAAACTGATGTTTCCAAGAAAAATAAATTAAAAAGAAAAGAAGGAAGGAAGGTAGGGACAGAGTCATTTGTTCTTTTTTTTTATTGTTCAGACATTCACCTATGGAAAACATCCCTGCTCCACCATATTATGGACTACCTTCTTCTTCTGCACCACAGAGAGCCTTCACCCAGACCACAGACCTTGACAATCCTGGCATGAAAATCAGCAAAGGGCGGGAACTGAAGGTGGTTCTTAGGAAATTTTTGTTGAAATTCTTTTATTTTCTCTGTCATCACACTATATACAGTACATCTCTTTGAGTCTCTTTGTTTTTTCTTCTTTTTGACCTTTAGGGTGTTCTCTGTCAACACTCAGATTCACACAATGGCCCCAGCTTTCATTCTCAACATGCAAAACAAAGGTATTCAAAAGCTGCTCTGTTTCATGCTAGCTTTCTACAGTATAGTATTTGTGGGCTCCATACACTAAGGTTAAGAGTTTGTAGAAATGTGACGTTGTTATGTGAACCTTCCTAAATCTGGAACAACATACTGTAGTTCTCTAGAATATCATTGTGCTTTGTAGGTTTTTTGTTTTTAAGAGACACATGAAGGCATTGTTTCACAATGTCTCAATTTATGATCTGATCTGGAATTAGCAAACAGGTGTGAACACATTATCATTTATTGATGATGCAGTTGAATTAGATTAATATGGGAATCAAACTTCTGTGGTGTAACATGGATGGAAAATAGGGAGAGAGCAAAATCTGAAAGTTAGTGATATATATATATATATATATGAGAAGAATCTTGAAAAAAAAAGCTCACAATATGGCCAAAGGCTGGTCACCACACCCAATGCGTGTGTGTGCTTAACACCCCACTCCAGATTTATTCCCACTTGTTTTCCACTAGATTCCTGAGCTTTATGTTTGTTCCAGTAAAAAGCATTAATATGCTCAGGTGCTGATGCTGACATGTTAAAGAGGCTTCATTTCCATCCCATCCCAAAGGTGTTCAGTGGGGTTGAGTTCAGTCAGGCCTCTGTCTCCTTAACATGCCATGTCTTCATGGAGCTTGGTTTGTGCACTTCTCAGTTCCAGTGAAAAGAAATGCAATTGTGCAATTCATACTTTGTCGCAACAGTTTAAGGGAGAACCACATATGGGTTTAATGGTCAGGGGTGCACATACTTTTATTTATCATTTCTGAAAAATGGGATGCAGGATCTTGTGTTTCAGACAAGTAAGTCTCATGTCTTTCTTTTCTCTCTTGAAGTCCTGCATGTCCAGAGAAAGAGGAAATCAAGCGTATACTGTATGAGAGCATGCCTCTGGAGAGGAAGCCACGTTGTGATTTGAAGGAGAGAGTGTGTTCTCAGGAGGGCGTGGCACAAACACACTGTGCCCCTGTGCAGATGAAGAATAATGGCATGGGGTAAAGCACACAAGTCACTTTTACTGGCTCTAAGTTCCTTATTTAAAGACACTCTGTTCACTTTTCTCTTGGTGTATCTTGAACTCTCCACAAAGAGGTAAATGCTATAAAGCTTTATGACAGCTTATGAATGTCATCAGTGGCCAGGACTCATTTACAGACACTGTTTGATGGTTTAGATTTTCTATTGATTTTTTTTTTAAGCTGCTGTAGTAATATTTAATATTACTACACCAGGTTTTTACCCCTTGTTTGATAATTAAAGGGTTTATTTATTTATTTATGTGTTTATTTATTTATTTATTTTTGCACCAGAGCCTTCTCCATGGAGAAAATGTCTTCGTCACTGCCTCGCAATGCAGCCCTGAAGCAACAGGAATTCACTTGCGTACGTAAACTACAGATGGAGGTAAATAAAATAATTGGTGATTGTTTTCTTTTAATCTGCTGGAATTCAGTTCCTTGTATGAAAAAAAAATGAAAAACTGGTCCTGGAATGCAGCAGTGGAGTTTCTGTTCTGATTTATTGTTGTCTGTCTGTCTGACTGTGACATCTTGTCACGTTTCATGTTTAATTTGTATACGTTTTCGTTTTTTAGCTGAACTCCTGCTTTGAGAAGAGATCCGCTGAAATCTCCAAAAGCACTACGGAGTTCAAGGAAATCAGGTGTGTGTGTATATATTCAGTTTTTAATTGGTGCCATTTACTGTACCAACGATTTTTGGACATTTTGCATTATGGATGTGACATTTTCACCTCATGTGTGTCACCTTTATAAAATTGCATGATGTGCATGTTTAAATAGTGCATTTAAATAAAAAAGTCTAATTAGTAATTACGAAAAAATAAACTACAAACTTATTAAATGACCAATTGTTGCTCAAATTGTCTGGAGCTTTTGTGTTTTATTATATACTCCTCATTGTCTTTGAGGTTTTTCTTTATCATTGCTGTACCACTTTGTAGTTTTTGACACTCAGCATTTGACTTTACTGTTAAAGTGAATGTTCCATCAGCGTAAGTAAGTATCAGTATGGACTGGTAGAGCCCTGTGAATTAGATCTACTTTGCATGGAATTGACGAATACACAGTGCGTTCATTAAACGTTTCAGTTAAAACTACTGTCAGAGTTTCTGTTATAGAAGATTACGCAACATATTTAACAATAATCTACGAAAAAAGTTTAAAAGATCACTGATCACAAAAAGTTGTTTAATCTTTTTCCTGTAAATATAATTTGTATAATTGATATACAAATAATGTAGAAATGATGTTAAAATAACTGCAAATATTCCCATAAAATAGTTTGAGAATTAGATGCTATAAATTGCCGTAAACATGTGGCCCCACCTTCTATCCTCAATATGCAAAACAAAGGTATTCAAAAGTTACTCCTTTCCATGTTATACATATTTGTGATCTCCATACAGAATAGGGCTGAGAGATTATAAAAATGTGACTGTCACACCCAATATCACACTGTCCTTGTATCTTGTAGCTTTCAGAAATTTTCAGGAATTAAGAGGTTGAATAATTTCATCATGACGATGTGTCTGTGCACAAAATCAGCTCCATTAATATATTATTTGATGATGTTTTAATTTATGATCTGATTTGGAATCAGCAAACGAGTGTGAAAGCATCACCAGTTTTTGGTGATCCAATTAAGTTTGATTGTAGAGATTGACGTAACTTATGCAAAACAGAGAGCAACATCAGAACATAAGGTTTAAAGATTTATGGTTTAAAGATTTATTCCCACTTTGGGGTTATAATGTTCTCCACTATTCTCTTCTAGAAAGGCTTTTCACTAAAATGTGGAGTTTCACTCTGGAAATTTGTGTTCATTCAGCTACAAGTGCATTAGTGAGCTCAGGGGCTCATGTTGAGATATCAAGAAGGCTAAATTTCCAACCGTTCATTGGGGTTGAGTTCAATCACACTCTAGTTCTTCCACCTTAGCTCTTTAACACACCACGTCTTCAGTGAGCTCGGTTTGTGCACTTCGTCATGCTGGAATGGATTTGAGCTTTTAAGTTGAAGTATAGAGAAATCTAGACAATTGTCCACTTCAGACCAGTTTAAGAGAGAGAGAGCCACATATGTGTTTAATGGTCAGGGGTGCACATACATAAATGAGAAGCACTGTGGATCTTGTGTTTAAGACAAGTAAGTCTCATCTCATTCTTTTCTCTCTTGAAGTCCTGCATGTCCAGAGAAAGAGGAAATCAAGCGTATACTGTATGAGAGCATGCCTCTGGAGAGGAAGTCACGTTGTGATTTGAAGGAGAGAGTGTGTTCTCAGGAGGGCGTGGCACAAACACACTGTGCCCCTGTGCAGATGAAGAATAATGGCATGGGGTAAAGCACACAAGTCACTTTTACTGGCTCTAAGTTCCTTATATAAAGACACTCTCTCTCTCTCTTCATGTGGGGTGTTCACTTTTCTCATGGTGTCTCTTGAACTCTCCACAAAGGGGTACATGCTATAAAGCTTTATAAGTGCATTATTACAGTTTATGAACGTCATCAGTGGCCAGTACTCATACAGCATTCATAGCCTCTGTTTTATGGTTTAAATTGTAATGTTCGTTTTTTAAAAACATCTGTAGTTTGTATTTTATTTTCATAAACACAATTATACCAGGTTTTTGATTTTTTTGTTCGTTTTTTTGTTTGTTTGTTTGTTTGTTTGAAGATGAGATAATTAAAAGGTTTCTTTATTTTTTTGGCACCAGAGCTTTCTCCATGGAGAAAATGTCTACATCACTGCCTCACAATGCAGCCCTGAAGCGACAGGACTTCACTTGCGTGCAGAAACCCCAGGCGGAGGTACAGTAAATGGAAAAGGAATTTTATAATTGTTGTTTATTGTTATTCATGCTTCATGCTTCATTTCTTCCGCTGGAATTTAGTTCCTTGTATGAAAATAATAAAAACTTGTCCTGGAATGCAGTACTTAACATTCCATTTTTTGACACACACACACACACACACACGCGCGCACACACACACACACACACACACACACACACACACACACACACTGAGGTGTTTATCTGTATTATTTTTCAGTTGCCTCCTAACTCTCAGAAGAAACCTGCTGAAATCAAGCACACTACAGAGTTCAAGAAAATCAGGTGTGTGTGTGTGTGTGTGTGCGTGCGTGCGCGCGTGCGCGTGTGTGAAAAAAAGGGAATGTAATTTATCATGTGTAAAAGTTGGTACCCCTATTTTAATTTTGTGCTTTTGTGTAAAAACAAAATAAAAATTATCTGATTGTAGCAGGTTTTTTATATAAATACAACCTCACAGGTGCAACACATAACCTTTTTCATTATGCCATTATTTATTTATTTTTTTTAATGCACAATACCAAGTAGTCCCTTATGTGCTTCTAATCATCATCTCTTGAACAACCATGTGTGCAGACCTCTTTAAAAGAGGTATTTTTAAAAGGTTTTGGCAGTTTGCTGGTCTGAATCGTACAGGTGTGAATCATACAAGAGAGAAAGACAAGCAGACAAGCTTAGAGAAGCAATTGTTGCTGTACATTCATCTGAAAACCATTTGGAGTAGAATATTCACAGGTGTAAAGCATTCAAGACAGTTGTCAGTGTTCCCAGCAGTGGGCATCCCAGCACATTCACTCCAAGGTTAGACCATACTATGCTCAGAGAAAGGCAAACAAACAAGAGCTACATCTCAAATCCTGCAGCCTTCACTGAACATGTAAAAGTCAATGACAACACAATTAGAAGAAGACTGAACAACGTTTGTTTGGAAGGGTTGCCAGGAGAAACCTCTTCTGTCTAAAAAGAGCATGAAAATGTGACTGAGGTTCATAAACAACTGCAACTGAACAAACCACACGTTTTCCTATGGACAGATGAGACAAAAGTTGAGTTGTTTGGCCTTAATGCTCAGCGCCACAGCAATAATGACTTGTTTTTGCAGCCACAGGACCTGGTCATTCTTGTAGTCATTAAGTCGAGAATGAACTTCTCTGTATTTTAGAAGCAAATGTGAGGCCATTTTCCATTGATCAAATGTGAGGCCATGTCACATTGGTCTAAACCTTGGTCAAAACTGGGTCATGCACTAGGACAATGATACAAAGCACACCTAAACCCAATTGAACCCCATTTTTTATTTCTAAGCTCCACTACTTTGTCCATGGAAAATGTCCCGGTTCCACCATATCCTGGACCACCTTTGGAGTCCAGCAGTTCTGGACAGCAGAGAGCCTACAGCTACCAACCAGCCCCTCACTCACAGCACACCAGTGTACAGGTAATGATCTCAACAAATTTTATTCCTGTTCCCTCTATGATATCTGCAATGCTTCTCAAACCATGCTCTTTTTCTCTATTTTGTATTCTTTTTGCGGGGATATAGCCAGTTCTCTACAATCCCCAGAACTCTCTTCAGCCTCAACACTACAGGTATGTTTTCCAGCACAAAACTGTGTTGTCAGGTTTTGGATTTTCACAGAACAGGTTCTACCCCTTTTTTCTTCAGCAGTTCTTTACCTATGGAGAACATCTCTGCGGCCTCATATCCTGGCTCACCTCTGGGCTTTCAGTTAACTGGTTCTGTACAGCAATTAGGCATCACCTACCAGTCAGCTCCTGAGATACACCCTACTGCTGCAGAGGTAAAATGCAATGAAAGGGGTTTATGAAGTTCACCTTTATCTTTTTTCCCCTAATGCTACCAGGCAACTCAAATACTCCTTAACTCCCACCCCACCTTCTATATCTTTTTTCTGATGTAGGGAGCTCTCCATAATCAACTATACTCTCTTCAACATCAAAGGTATGTGTCCCACTAAGCATTTACCTGACATGGCACATTGTTGCCTTTGCTTTAGCTGTTAGAATATTTAATAAAATTTGCATAGTTTTCAATTTTATCAGGACGAATACAAAGAAGATGCAGTTGTAAATCAAGTTGAGCAATCAGAAGAGAGCATAGTGTCAGCTGGTTAGCAAACAGGCTGTAGCAGTTGGCAAATTGGAGTGAAACACGGCCGACACGTTCCAAGAAAAAAGGGCACAGACAAAAGTCTCTCTCTCACTCTAGGCAACACACCACACACACAACAACACACATGGACTGTCAGTCCTTCAGATCTGCAATGAGCAGGCAGGGCGCTCAGGTGATAAAAACAATCTGGATGCAACCTCCAGGTGATTTAGGCCGACCCCTCCCCTTTTGTGGTGCTGAATGTGCACCGTGTGTGCCCTTTGTGGTTCGAGCACAGATCTGTCCAATGGTAAGAAGCACTAGCTACTGTATGAGCCTTTCATCCCAGCCTGCGACTGCTTCACATTGCATCTTGGAGAACACACTCTTGGTGCTGGGTTGGTATCAGATCCTTTCTTGCTGTACCAGCTTGAGGCTCTGCTCTGTGGGGAGAGAGGAGCATGAGCTGAAAGGTGTGTCCATGGTTCTAACCACTTTTTCAACAGATTAATGTAGTATATAATGCAGTAGCTCAGTGCTTTTCCTCTGGACTCGCTTGCTCAATCTGTAGTCCTTGATATTGGCTTAGTAACTTACACATGGAGCTGGGGAGCAATAAGAGCACTCAGTCACTAGGCTGAAAGTCCCTCGTTGTGTCAGCCAGGCATGTGCTCTCCCCTGCGCTGCTTGAGCTTTTTCCATGTGTTGCCTGATGATGGGCAGCATACGGTTAATATAATCTTGCAAGTTTTCAATGACCAAGTAAAATGGAGATGGCTACTCCTTCTAGGCTTCCTTTACCACATTAAGCAGACCATGTGGCCAGCATTGCCAGGAGTAGCTGGTTCCAGTTTCTGCTGCCGTCTGTCACCACTCACTGCAGCATTTTCTTTAGCGCTTGGTTACATTGTTCCACCAGCCAAACCATCTGAGGATGATGTATGGAGCTGCAACAGATCAAACATAAATGAAGTACCTTGGTCAATACTGTAAGTATTTTTTTTCTGTAGAGATTTGTTTCCTTTGTAATGTTACTCAATGTAGATCTGCGGAGTGGCATGGCTTCTGGGTACCACCTGGTACCATAAGCAAGATGTACTCGTAGCCACAGGAAGACTTTGGCAGGCCATCAAGATGCTTCTTTATGTGCTCAAACAGATGCCCAAGATACTTTTCCCGGGGTTGCTTGGGAATCTAGTTCCGGACCACCCGTTCACATTCTCCAACAGTGTAGCGATTCGACAAGGTGGAGTGAAACACGGATACAAGTTTGCAAGGGAAAAGTGCTCTTTTATTTACAGATTGCTCAAACAGAAAGTCTCTCTTTCTCAATGTAGCGACACACCCACACATGCCCTGTTCCTTTACTGTACATAGTGAAGCTGTCCATGGTTCTGAATCTGCATTGTGTGTGCCCTTTGTGGTTTGAGCATCGAGCTGTTCAATGGTAAGAGCCACTGACTTTAAGACTGCCATCGCACAGGCATGAAGTAAAACAGGCAGAATCAAAGTCTATTAGGTAAAAAAAAAAGGTTTGTAGACAACAGTGCAGGATAAACAATGACAAAGTGCAAAGTGTCCACTGTAGAGTGTTCAGGTGTGAACAGTTAGGACTCTGTGTTGGAATTGGAGGTCTTAGCAGCCATGTTCGTAGTTTGCGCTTGGGTGCATCCACCAAATCCAGCATAGACCTGACAGTCAGCCACATCTTCAACCTGTTTTCCCTCCTCTAGAGCTGTAAGCGCGTCTACTACACAGTATCCTGGTCACACTATGAACCTGCAGCCATCCCAACCTGTACAGGAACTCTCATCAGGTCTGTGCACCAAACTCCACTACAGCAAATTAGCTAAGCACAGGACAGGTTTTTATTAGAAAATAATCCAAGCCCCGGTAGTGTAATGAAGTAGAAAGTTGATTGTTTTTCAATAACATCACATCCCTAGGTTTTTTTTATTCCTTCCACAGACATATTAGTCTGAATGGAATACACATCATACTTGACCCCATTCTATTTAATGATGTTAAACAACTACAAAAGAATTCAGTTCTTGTTCTTCTGGGCTGGACAGGGACAGAATTTTAGGCCGGCAAATCGAACACCAACCCAAGCCACCATATGCGCCCAAATAAATTTAGAAACTACAGACAGCCTTATGTTTTCCCTCTAATATTATATAGGGAACCACTGCAGCATACTCAGTTTCTTATGCATTTTTTTTCTTACAGGTGCATATATTTGTTTGATTAATTGTTAATTGTTTTTTTAACTGCTGACAATATTTCTCCTAAATTTTAACTGCTAACTATTATTTAAATTGTATATTTTAAGGAAATTACAACATCACAACATGAATCTGATGTGCGATCACTGCACCAAATCTAGTGCTAGGCTGACATTCTCCACCTTAATTTGAAAATGAGAGGGGAAAAAAGTTGTAAACCTCATAAATGAGACATAACTTTCTAAAATATAAAAATTAGAACAATAATGACTACATTATGACTACATTGATGTGAAAAACCAGAGTTTATGACCCATTTTTGTCAGTTTCTGCAGTACAGCTCCCTTCCTACCTATATAAAATAATGTGGTATTTTGTGTGTCTGATAAAATACTTATGTAACGTAGACAATCACTTTAGTACACAGGGTGGGTGAGTCCAGAAATAAGCAGTGCTGTGGGATAAATAGACAAAACTATTGTCTGTAACAATAATAACATTGAGCAATTTTGCTTTTTATGCTTCTCCACAGCAACATCTGTGTCCAAGTACTCTTATTATAGCACTGGTGCAGTTCAGCCAGAGGTCCAAATGGTCCAGCAAGGTGGGACTCACGTGATGGTCCAGCCTTTCCCTCAACCTGCTCTGATGGTCCGTCCTGCTTCTCAACCTGCTGTAATGGTCCATCCTTCTCCTCAACCTACTGTTGTAGTTCAGCCTGCAACTCCGACTGTTCGAGTCATCCAGCCGCAGGTTTTCCAGGCTGCAGCAAATGCCATAGGTAAGTGAATGAGTGTTTTTCACGCATGCAAATTACAACTGAAATACACATGACTCATGATCTATTTGTTTTCCTCTGATGCTATTTTACAGTTTATCATCGTTATTACTGAAGTCGTGCTCTGCTCAAGTGAAGTAATCCAGGACTACATACTGTAGATGACCCAGAGTGTGCTGTGATGAAAACTTAAGCGGCATTATATGTGATGATGAAAAAAAGTCAATATGTGTCATGAAATGGTGGGGAAAAGTTAATTTCAGACATTAGGTCTCCTGGTTCACTAAAATTGCTTGTCTTTACTTGCTATTAATTTTCTTTGTAATTATGATTATATAACAAATAGTGAATTGTTATGGTATTGCCCTTTTACTGCAAAACCTGCAAGTTAACTGCAGTGTTCAGGTAGTTCTCAGGTTAAAGTCAGTTGTGCATATAAATGAAACTCATAAGGCGGGGCTAAGGTTAATTTTAATCACTAATAATAAGTTTATTAAATAAAGTACAACAAATTGTACTAGTTAAAAACAATGTAATGAGCTTAATGATGTTTGGTTACGATTTTGAAATTCTGAAATTGTGAAAGATTGGCTTTGTTTACATAACATTTACTAATTGTATGGCGTCAGATTGACACAACACTCCATGCCTTGTGTACCTTGATTTCTTTTTTCTTGCTTATTTTCAATATAAATAAAACTCATGAGACAGAAAAATGAACCTGGAACTCAGTTTAATCCAAAGCATCAGAGAAAGGCTTAAATATCCATAAATCTCATGCAAGAAGCAATATATGAAAAAAATGCCTGTTAATGTTTATCGGATCCATGATTTTCCTATTTTCTTTGTGCCCATTCATTTCTGGAATTGTCAATATTTTATTAATTTTTCTATACTTTAAGCACTCTTATTAACCTTATTAACCTTTTAAGTCAAGTCAATTTTATTTATATAGCGCTTTTAACAATTGACATTGTCGCAAAGCAGCTTTACACAATCAAAAGAAGTAAGTTTTTATGGAATGTGTGTGAATCAAAATGATAAGATTGTCCCTGATGAGCAAGCCGAGGGCGACGGTGGCAAGGAAAAACTCCCTGAGATGGTAATAGGAAGAAACCTTGAGAGGAACCAGACTCAACAGGGAACCCATCCTCATCTGGGTGACAACGGATAGCAGAGACTGATCAGCATAATAATGTGTACTGGAAGTTCAGTGTAACAGGAGATGAGTTCAAATTAAAATTAAAAGGAGTCCAGTTTGAATCTGAGGCTCAGGTAGACAACTGAAGTCACAGGTCCCCAGAGCATCAATCGATGATGGGACAGTCTTAATGGAAACCATCCCCAGCCACCATACGAATCCAGGCAGACCACACGGGGCATCCATGCGACAAGATCTCCGACCACAACCAGGACTCCAGGACGGGTTAGATGGCTCCAGAAGGCAGAGGGGTCTGGATCACTGGCAACTCAGGAGCGAACATGTATAGCTCGACAGAGAGACAGAGAGAGGGAAAGAAGAGAGGGAGAGAGAAAGAGAAGAGAGCAGAAAAGGAGAGAACAGAAAATAAGGAGAGATGGCAGTTAGGTCTGGTCACAGTCAACATGTATAAGGTGAATGTATATTAGTGCAGAGTGCAAGCAGGGACTCCGGCAGGACTAACTATAACAGCATAACTAAAAGGGAGAGCCAGAAGGAAACATGAGGGGGAACTGAGATGTAAAGCAACCGATCACCTCACCGTCAACAAACCTGAGTGATCAATGAGAGTGGGGAGGACAGCATCTAAACATAGCAGTTCACCAGAATACTCTACGTCCATGAGTCCCCCAGATCTGCTCCTTTACCTAAGGCTAATCTATTTACAAAAATGCTTGGCTAAATAAATAGGTTTTTAGCCTAGACTTAAACACTGAGACTGTGTCTGAGTCCCGAACATTAATAGGAAGACTATTCCATAACTTTGGGGCTTTGCAAGAAAAAGCTCCGCCCCCTGCTGTAGTTTTAATAATACGTGGTACTGACAGGCAGCCTGCATTCTTTGATCGAAGTAGGCGTGGCGGATCGTAAGACCCTAACAGTTCACTCAAATACTGTGGCGCGAGACCATTTAGTGCTTTTAAGTATCTTAAAATCGATGTGAAATTTCACAGGGAGCCAATGCAGTGTAGATAAGACAGGGGTGATGTGCTCGTATCTTCTGGTTCTAGTGAGGACTCTCGCTGCTGCATTCTGTACTAACTGAAGCTTGTTTATACACCTAGTTGAACAACCAGACAGTAAGGCGTTACAATAGTCCAACCTAGAGGTGATAAAAGCATGAACTAGTTTTTCTGCATCATTTAGTGACAATATGTTTCTTATCTTGGCAATATTTCTAAGGTGAAAGAAAGCTATCCTGGTGATATTATCTACATGAGCTTCAAATGAAAGGCTGAAATCTATAATCACACCGAGGTCTTTTACTGTTGCACTTGATGGAACAGAAAGGCCATCTAAAGTTACAGTGTGATCAGAAAGCTTACTTCTAGCTACTTGTGGTCCTATGACCAGAACTTCTGTCTTATCAGGATTAAGCAGAAGAAAATTAATTAACATCCAATCTCGTATGTCCTGCACACACTGCTCAATTTTAGTAAACTGGCTTTTCTCATCTGGTTTTGCTGAGACATATAATTGTGTGTCATCAGCATAACAATGAAAACTAATACCATGTTTACGAATTATGTTGACCTTTCAGTCTCAGGCTCAGTTTATCTGATGCATGGAAATATAGTTTTACATTCAAAAAACAAATAAAATGTGTAATGTAATCAAATTTAGATTATTATGTGTTTTTAGAGTAATTATAATTATTGGACCAATTTATGGGTTAATGAGACTATTGGTCAATTGATCCCACTTATGACTTCAGTGGAACCTTGGATTACGAGCAAAACACTCATAAACCAAATCATCATTTCCCATAAGAAATAATGAAAACTCAAATTATTTGTTCCACAGCCCCAAAAAATAAATACATAAAAATAATTAATAAAAATGAAAAGAAAACAAACAGAAACACCATTTTAACAGGAAAAAAAGAAATCTCTCTGATACTGGCATGAGCGCATATTAACGGACTCAGTTTTTAAGTTTCACAACAAACGCATAAACACAGCGGAAACACAGTTTTAATGGAAGGAACGAGACTGGCATGAGCGCATACTAACAGAATCACTTAAGTTTCACAACAAACGGACCCACACATAAAAACAGAAACACCGTTTTAACAGGGAAAAAAGAAATCTCTGACACTAGCATGAGCGCATACTAAAGCGCATACAGTCGTACAGTACGTTATTTGGTGGCATTTCTCCAATTCTGGCACCCAGCTTGTAAAGGTCACAACATATGTCTGTTCTTGTATGGTATTTTGGGGAATTACCTGAGCTAATTAAATCCTAATCATATGCAGCTCACCTGGGTAAAAGCAGATTAGAATATTTGCTGCATCTGGCTTTACACACACACACACACACGCGCGCAGGACTGCATAGAATTAGTGTATGGTATATACAGTGTATATAGTTGTTTCATTTAGAGAAGGATTTTACGATAACTTTACGAGAATGTTGCTGCATGAGACTCTATGTTACTTCTCCAGTAATAATGCAGTCATAGTTATTGAAAACTTGATATTACTGTAAGTGAAAACATCTTGATGAAATAAAAAGAAATGATTCAAATAAATTATTTATATTACTATCTACAAAAATAAAAGAAATGCTTTGTCTGAACGTTGGTCAGAACTCGCTTTTTCAATTATATCTTTACAGTTTATACATTGAAAGACCAGAAACCAGTCTGAAAATGTTGAGTAAAAGCGATGTTATGAACAGTTTTGTCCCAGATTTAATAAGCTACCTGTACTTTAAAATAAACACACACCTGCACTAATAGATATTAATTTTTAAAAACATTAAAAGCTAAATTGAATATTTTTACTTGGATGAGTTAATATTTTCACAGCTGAAATAACAGCGCTGAAGTGGTATAAGTAAATTTTAATGTGCTGGAGATGTTTTAAGACAAAACTTAAGCGTAAACAGCATGTAAGATGCTATTTACGCTACATGCTGTATACACTGTAAATAATATGTACGTACAGTGTGTACATTTATGCAATAGGCTGTCTACAATGGCTGAAAGTCTGTAAGGCTGAGATACTCAACCTTACAAAATTTAATTTATTCCTATTAATAAGTTAGACAGAGGGTTCTGCTGTACAGTGTCATGCACACTCAGAATGACATACAGAAAGACAGACATACAGAAAGACAGAGACAGGCTATGTGGGCCTCAACCTGAAATAATAATATCACCGATTACATTAAAGCCGATTATTATCAGATTTAACATTTTACCTATTTCGACAAACCTTTTCCCATTAACGATGGGTACTTAAACTAGTTAAGCATATTTCTACACACTCTACAGTGCTGATGGCAGATAGTTTTTTGGTTTTGTTTTAAATATTATATATCTACAGTATATACAGTAGCATGGTCATGTGTGAGTGTATAAGTGCCTGTGTGCCTACTGTAGCAATGACAAAAAGTTTTATACTGTTTGCATTAAATGTGTTTAGTGTATAAACACATTTTGCATGATTATATAGTTTGGAATTTTGTGCTCAACTTCTGGGAAACTTACAGTAAGTCATTTCCGGAATGCCACAGAGTTCAATCATTCTCTAAGCCTTCTTTTTTTTTACTGAACATTCTACAGTATGTCAAAGTGTTTCTTGTAACTTACGTAGATCTTAAAAGAAGACGTCTTTCACGTATGAAGCTCGCATTCATTAACACTAGATTGGAGCGAGTGCTTAAAGTATGTGGCAGTGCATCAATTTGAGGGTGTGGCCTGTAGGAAGACCACGAAAATCATTTGATACAGGAGGTTAATGTTGAAGGTGTTTGAGAGAGTGTACAGTATGTACAAAATGTTATACTACTTGAAAATCCGGTTTGTATACGACCCATTTATGGGAAAGTGGGCTTAGATTATTTATTTATTTTTTTGTAATAGAACTCAGGTTCCTGGTACAGATAAAGCACGTACTGAAGATGAACAAATAAATATTACAAGAAATATACTTTAAGATAATTATTAAGCCTTTACCAAGCAAATAATGAAATGATTTTCCATCCATTAATTTTACGGACATTAAATTCTGTATAAGGTCACTGAAGCTTATGCATTTCTGACACCATTTCAGAAGGGTCAAATTATTGGGCTGCATCAAGCAACAACAACAACAACAAAAAAAAAACAACTAAAGAGATTTAACATTACTGGAACTGGGTTAACAAATTATCAAAACCTGGAAAGATAGTGCTGAACCATTAACTTTGTGTACTACATGTGGTCAGAAAACAAAAATCATGAATGGAGATCATTTAAACACTTGACGAATTTTTATTTAAAAAATACAGTATTTATTTTTTATTCTTATTTTAAGACACAAAGGTCAGCTGTTCTGGAACAGCTCTTGTAAGAACAGTATCTTGTACGAACCATGATGAAAGCAACTTTCATAAAGACAAGCGAGATTAAAGCCTACAGTACCTCTGCTGCAGAGGAGAAGTTCATTTAGATAGAGTTACCAGACACCTGGTAACAGCACCTCAGATTAGAGCCATTATTTGACGGGATTATTAAATATTTTTAACTACACTACAGTCTTTACAAAACAATCACATATATATATATAT